>ML675618.1:70770451-70874028 GCA_007922155.1 Mesoclemmys tuberculata | reverse complement strand
ATATTGAAGTTAACAAAGCTCCTGAGATTGCAATTAGAGGTGGTTGGGAATTTTCAGTGAAATGGTTTTTTGGGGGTCAGAAAATGGTGATATGAAATGGTAGACAAGACCTCTACTCCAGAACCATGTGGTAGTTAAAGCACTCACCTGGGATGTGGGAGACCTCATTCAAGTCCCTGGTCTGAATCAGGTTAAGCAGGGACTTGAACCAGGACATCTCACCTCCCAGGTATATGCCCTGACCACCATGCTATTCCAGGGATCGGAGGAATGTCTGTATGTTTTTGTCAAAAGGCTTTGAAAGGTCTTGGTTTTATCCTGATGCAAAATGAGAACAAATTTTAAATCTCAAATTTTCACAGGACGGGAAAACCATTTTCTGCCTAGCTCTAACTGCAATACTCTGCCAACACATAAGACCAAGACGAGCAGAGCAATGTGCATATGTGTATCCATGAACAAAACAAATCTGATAGCTATGATATCAAGGCCTACTGTCTTGACATGTCCTTTAAAAATGCAGTAGATCACTGATTTTATGAACACCAACCTTAAGTTAAAAAAACTAGTTTTCCTGACCAAGGTGGGGGGGAGAGGGGAAACACAATGAAAATTATGTTTATGAAGAACAAGTCAACATCCCTTCACATTCCAATGCCTTCAGTGCACTGGAAATAATTTTGCAGTGGTTTGAAGAACAAGAAGAATGTGATACAGTGCACCATACTACAACCTATGGACCATACCTTAAAACAAAAGGAATTGTGATGATAGTTAAGTGGAACTGGAAAGAAAAAGTAAGTAGTAAGATCTATGTTCAGTTCACAAGAAACCATTGTTAGGAACATGCAGGAAGTCAGCATGAACATCTTCTAAACAAAATGTTTCATTAATAAAACCTACCTGCCACCTCTTCCAGCTGCTAGAACAGCTTCATTAGCCAGACACGATGCAGTTTCATCATCATACCAAAACTGGCTCAATTGCTAGGGAAAATCATGCACAAACAATTACTGACAGCATCAGCCCTTCTGACGGTGAACTATATGACACTTACTTTTTGTTAACCAATATCAGCCCCGTTCTGGGAAAACCAAAATCCACAACAATCTTTTTGTATTATACATTGCACTCCAGCACCTCTGAACAAATCTTACTAACTGAGCTGGAAAAGGGACTTCTTTATCGACAGTTACCTTATTTCCTCTATAAACTAGTATTTCAAGGTGATAAATAGCAGCTAGTTCACGCTTACATGTTGCCTGAGTCTATTACAAATATATCATTTCAGAAAAACCAAACAGTACCAGACTATCTATTTAGATCATTCTTTTATTTAGTACCTTTACTCTGTTAATAGTGCTGAATCCAAATTCACAGATGTTGTTTACCTGCACGGAGTGCAGATATTTTAACTCCCAGTTTTCAAGTAGTTTAAAATTGTGTAAAGAAGTCATTTGTTTATTTGAAGTTGGGAACAGTCTATACCCGTTCAGGATTGTGAGAGACAAGGAGACAGCCGGAGGGGAGAGATGGGAAAATTAAAGAAAGTAATAGCAGGGAAAAAAGGAAAGATGAGATAGCAGAAGGTAGGAAGAAGGTCAGAGATGACAGCAGTCAAAAAAGGAGGAAGGAAAAACAGGAAAAGGACAACCAGAAAACCTCATGGGCAGAATCAGTCAGTCACAGATAAGAAAGGACAAGTCACCAGTCCACATAAGGTAAGCAAAAAACAAAGAGGTACGACAAGGGAGGAGGGGGAAAAGTGTGCTATTTTCACATTGTTACAATACGCTCCAATTGCATCTCTTTCACACAGGCTCCAAGGGAAAATCTGTACCTCCTTGACCCACTGAGTCTAGTACTAAAATTTCCAGAAAGGGCAACTGCTTGTCTTGGCATATTTTCTCCTTTCCTCCTATGTCAATTTCAATTAGTGCCAGACAGAACAAAAACAAACAGGCAAGCAAGCAAAGAGGCACCATATCCAGCTTCAATGACACCTTCTGACTTTTACTTTTATAGTGCGGAAGCAATACGATTAGATTTCCCCACTCATGGAAATGCCCTTTTTCATTCCCCCATCCTCTTTTCCCTTCCAAAGAAGCCTCACCTCCCTGTTCCTTTGTAACTGGGCACTACAAGTAATTGCATTGCAGTCTCTGAAGTTTAGTTTCTCACCCAATCCTCTTCTATTGAGCCCATAAAATATTGTTTAAACCCTTGGGAGATCTTTGTGCCTTCTCTCTGTTGCTGATCACTATAGAACTCCTGCAGGGCAGCCAGCGCATGGGATGAAAGCTGAGGGATGTAATCATCGTCATCATCCATTCTGCAGATGTTAACAAGAAGAAATATTTAAACTCAACTTTTCTTAATGACAATAGCATTTAGTAAAGACCATCTCATTTTGAGATAAAACCACAGTGTCTCACCTACTAACCAGAAGACTAAACTTCCTAGGCAGGAGCCAACAAAAGAAAGAGAAAGCACATTCTCTCTTGCAGTAGAAGATGGAGAGGAGGAATATGCAAAATGTATCAAATACCTACCAGCCAGAGGCAGATATGAAATAATGCAGTGGTTCTCAACCTTTCTAGACTACCGTACACCTTTCAGGAGTCTGATTTGTTTTATGTATCCCAAGTTTCACCTCATTTAAAAGCTACTTGCTTACAAAATCAGACATAAAATACAGAAGTGTCACAGCACACTATTATTGAAAAATTACTTACTTTCTCATTTTTACCATATAATTATAAAATAAATCAATTGGAATATAAATATTGTACTTACATTTCAGTGTATGGTACATAGAGCCTTATGAACAAGTCATTGTCTGTATGAAATTTTAGTTCATACTGACTTCGCTGGTGCTTTTTATGTAGCCAGTTGTAAAATCAGGCAAATATCTAAATGAGTTGATGTATCCCATGGGAGCCCTCTGCTGATTGAGAACCACTGAAATAGTGTGTCTCCAAGCAGAGTCCAGGGATAGCATCCTGGTAGGAGTCACAGAACCATGCCCTTTCAACACAGCTGAGCGTTGACTGATTTTACTGGAGTGTTGTTCTTCCAGGATGACTCACCTTTTTTCTATCACTCTCTAGTTAAGAGGCTTTTTGCATACTTTTCAAACCCTGTAGAACTCTGCTCCGGCCTTTCCACCTAAAATGCATGATGCAATTAGTGCTAAATAATTAGCAGGAACTGTAACACATTTCATATGGTCAGCTCACAAATACAAACCATGTTCTCCCCCAATAACTTGTTGGAAAGGGCTGGTGGTTATTAATCAGGAGGAAAGGGATTAGTTGCCAGGGGAATAACTGACCATTCCTTTCCAAACATAGTAGATGCAAAAGAATTGCATTACCAGGCGTGAAAGGAGGAGAAAGAAACTCCCTTCTTTCTGTTTTTTCATTTTCAAAATGAAAATGCAGTCACTTAACATACACATTACATGGGATTTTTTTCAGTCAGTGTTAACATGCTAACTGCAGAAAGCAGCCACTCAGTACAGAGATAATGTTACAAACTTATCATTAAGAACACGTTGTAAAATGCGTAGAACAGCGGGAGCATTCTCACCAGTTGATGGCCTATACGATTTTGGTACTGTATGGTAGGAAGGAACTTGTTAACTATACTGACTTCATTCAGATCAGTGTGTGAAAGGGAAAAAAAGTTAATTAGTATTTATCAAACTAGAAAATGTATTTGAGCTCATGCCTCAGCTGCTTTTAAGGGTTAACCACCACTAAAATCCTTGATGAAATGCCTCATTTTGGCTTGACACTTTAAACTGTACATCTCATTACTCTCATCTGGGTTGTAACAGTACAAACCTTCTGGTGCCAATGGTCCATTTTTTTTTCTTTTGAATTCCTCTAACATTGAACACCTATGTAGATTTATTTTTAAATATCCTTTACAATAAAAATTCTGTTAAAATGTATAAATTGGGTTTATGCTTAAAGCATGTTTTTTCAGATGAATTATAAGCCCTTTAAAAATGTAGGGTCTGAATCTGTTGCCCTACGCCTTGTGTAGGTGATTTCCAGGAGTGAATCTGAGTGTAAAATGCCACAAAATCAGAATGGTAGCATTTAACCCCATTAAACTGAGCAAGAAAAATAAAAGATCCTAAGTATAAAATGAAAATGTCAAAAGACTCTTTGGACATGTTAGTGGACAATTCTAGATGAACAAACTAAGCACAGAACTGCACAGTCAGTCAGTCTGATAAGTGACACTCTGGTGTCACTGAGAAATAAACTCATGTCCTAAGCTCAACACCGCCCTCTCTTCACGCTAATATCATATTGTACAAAGACTTCCCTGAAGTGGTGGAAAGCTCTCCATAAACCAAAATAAGCAGGCGAGAGGCTCATGAAGACATCCCTCCTAAATGCCACTGCATGACTGGGAACTTCTGTATTTACATATATGAATGAAGACACAGCCAGACGAACAGACACACTGTACATCAATTCAGAAGTTCTGACATTTTTATAAATGACATCTAAATCCTTAAACTGAGTTATATCACCTTGTACTGCTTCTTTAACTCCACTCCTTATTCTCTATATAACTGAAAGGCATTTGTTACACCTTCCTCACCATGATTTCTAGAAACAGCGGTGTTTTTGTTACCTAAACATTCATAAAACTAGCAGGCTTCTTGGACAAAATTAATCAAATATGATACCTTGTTGGAGATGCTGAGAGTAAGGATGGGATAAAGGACGAGATCCTGCTTTGTAATTCAGAGCCTGTCCTTTTCAATACTGGGAAGCATGACTAAGCCAAGCTGTTATCTGGGAACAGGTTAATTAAGCTGTAAGCATCAGTATGCTTAATTAATGTCTATCAAACCAAAACAACTTGGGAGAAACATACTGTTGTACTTCAGTGCTCTGTAAGCAGTATGTGTATTCAAGCATTATTTCTTTACCTTATATAGCACCGTTGTATATCTTTTGGAGTAGGCACAAATCCCCAATACCTTAATGCCCATTCTGGGTTGGATGGATTGTTTGGCAGAAAATCTTAAATCCTGAGATTCATTTTTATTTTTGTGCCAAACAACATTATTTTAAACAATTATTTATATAATGATACTTCATATTAAAAATGGTTGAATAAACTGGCCGGTTCAAAGTATCAAAATGATACTTCTCATTTTATAGGTAATCTCTTGCAAACCTCTTTACGTTCTTCTTTTCTCTGCCAAATGTTGTAGAGTGAACACGTCTATTCCTTCATAAATGTGCTCTGTATTTCTTCTGTAACATGTTATAGATATTTTTCACACAACACGCTAAGTAGTTATGTTTCCAAGGACAGACTTTGCTTGAAAGCAGAAGACTGTAATTGTGATGAAGAGGGTACTGAAGGAAGTGGTGGATTCTCCATTTCTTGACGTCTTCAGATCAAGACTGGATGCCTTTCTGGAAGTTATGCTTCAGCCAAACACAACTTATGCATTACTTAAACATAGATGGGGTAACTGGCTAAAATGTTGTGGTCTGTGATATACAGAAAGTTAGATTAGATTATTTAGTTGTCCCTTCTGTCCTTAAATTCTATGAATCTGTTGGAAGAACTACAATAATTGTTTGTGAAAGTTAAACATAATCATTCTCTCACTGGAAACATTGCCAACTAGTGGAGTAATAGGTCAAACAGAAATAATTAGACAGCTGATAATTACTAGGAAGAATTGATAAAGAAGGAAAAAAAAACAAAACCCCAACATCCAACTATAATCAGTGATTGTGCAGTTTATTTTCTATTTAATAAATATAAACAAACAAATTTGTTCAATGTTATACTGAACAATGACAGAAAAAGATACAAGTATATACTAAGAAATCATTTGCTCCTGGGAGCAGGAATGATCTGATGTAGTTTCAACTGCAATGAATTGTAGAAAGTCTGACATTAGTCACAGAAGTCAATGACATTCAAGTGGAAAAGTGCACACAGGATTTTATGGAAGATTTCTGAAATAGGACACCTAAGAAAACTAGAATCTTTTGAGTGTCCGTGCTAGACGCAAAAGATTATTTCTTGTAAATGAATCTCAAATGGAAGACAAAGTTGGAAAAAATACTGGGCATTAAAGGATTCTTCAGTTTAGTAGAGAAGTACGTAACAAGAACCTGTAATTTAAACCAAACAAATTCAAACTACAAACAACCTTCAATCCACCCCAAAAAAACAGCAGCGAGGGAGATTAGCCATTGGAACAAACTACCAAAAGAAATGGTGGACTCTCCATCTCTTGATGCCTTCAAATTAAGAGTGGATAGTTTACTAGAAGATATGTTTTAGACACCCAAGTTATTTGTTCAGTACAGGAGTATTTGGTGCAATTCTATGGCTTGTGTTATGCAGGTCAGATGAGATAATCTAATGGCTTTAAAAATCTTTAAAATTATTTAAAAATGAAAGGACTCTTGAGCTCCAGAAATAATATTTGAGGAGACTCCACAAGCAACCTCTCGCTGATACTCTTTGATACTCCTATGAGACATGAAAGCCAGATCAATTTTAGGACTGGGATACAGCCAAATACTTACTAAGGGAAATACATAGAAAATGCTGATTCCAATAATGAGCTAGATTTCCCCACCACTACCACCATTCTTTTTTCTGTTGTGTGTATCATGTAATTCACATGATGATTTCTCCTGGTGCCATGGTATGAATTTATGCTTGCTTAGGAAAAATCAAAAAAGAAATAGGAACTGTAAATTGGCATTAGTCTGAGGCCTGAAATTTTAAAGTTATATACTTACTGGCTCCATACATTTGTATCATTGGGCAGACTTAGTGCTCATAAAGCATAATCCTCAAAGACAAACCTTCAAATATGGTCCAATTTTACTAGATAAAGGTGGACATAATTTTTTTTTAAAAAATAGTTAACTCAGTTCCCCCAAGGCCTTCATTTTGGTGTGTAGGACAAAGCTCTTTAAGAGCCCAGTAACAAACCTGAAGGGTTGGGAGGAGTGATGATCTCTCTTACAAAACACCACACACAGAAAAAGTTGGAGCATTGTGTCTCTCACAGACTTCTGTTTCAACACTTAACATTTGAACATTGTTTTGAAAATTTTAAAAAGAAAACCTCTTTTGTAAAATGAGCTGGTCTTTCTAAATGTATGCCAATTACTCTGTTGCAAACAACTGTGAATATGGACACCACTTAAATCAGTGTAAATGCATCAGCCTGGAGACATTTTCATGCTTGTGCACTATGCTGGAAGCCTAGAAGATCAGGTGGGTTCACATAGGCAGGACTTGGAAACTCCACTCACCTGAGATGAGAAGGAATGTCTCAGAGGTGTTATTCACTTCTGTGAAGTCTAAGGTTTCATTTCTCTTTTTAAAAAAAGTTTTTTTCCCTGCGATTACTAAGAAACCCTTCCAAATGCAAACTGATCCTAACTCTACAAATAGACAGCTGCAGTGCCATTACTGCTGCTCATATCTTTCCCACACCACAGCAGAGTGAAAAATGGCTGGGTTTGGCAGTTTTCACCAACATTAAATCAGAAGGTATTCAACAAGTACTTCTCTCAAGTATTCACACAACCATATAGATGGTGAACTACTACTGGGAAATATATTATTCAAATACCAGGGAAACTGACTAACTCTACTGGTGAGATTGTAAAAAAAAAAAATTATATATATATATATCCATCCAAGTATGAAAATATACTGACAATGCTATAAATAAATATAGTACAAAATAAACAGTGCAATATTTTTTATTCTTTTAATTTGCAGGGCGCACCCTGGCACAAGTATTTTTCACTCTGGCTAGTATAGTAAGGCCTCGTCTACACTACAGAGATATGTCAACAAAAGGGGTAGCTGTGAGTCTGCAGACAGCAAAAACAAGGAGAATCCTGTAGCACCTTAAAGACTAACAAATTTCTGCAGGCATAAACTTTCGTGGGCTGCAACCCAGTTTGTCAGATGCATGAAATGGAAATCACAGGTAGGAGGTGTACACCCCCCCCCAAGGGTATGAAACATAATAATGGGGAAGTTAGGGTAGATAAGGCCTATTCACAACCCTTGATTAGAAGGTGAGAATGAGTGAACAGTGACAATTACTTTTTGTAATGAGATAACCATTTCAAATCCCTAGTCAGACCCAGTCTGATTGTGCCTCATCTACCCTAATTGAATTGACTTTGGCGGTCCTTTGTTCCTGCAAGAGCTGGGTTTGTTTTATGCATGCTTTAGTGACCTGGAAATTGATCCTCAGCTCTGTAGAGTTTTGCCTAGACCTGTCTCAAGCCATGAGACACACATGGCAAAGGAGTGCAGACTTTATTTTACAAATGGATATATTTTATAAGATCTGTGAAAAACTTGTTACCTGCCAGGAGCCAAGGTCAGGCCCTCATGGTTCTGTGTTCCTCCTGCAACAACAACTGCAGTCACTAACACCCCAGAACAGTGCAAGTAGTTCCATATTTGCTGTAGGTGTTACTGATGTAATAACTGTGGCAAGAGAAGCAGAGTGTCCCGGGGGCCTGGATTCACATCTTAGCAGGTGAGAGAAGCAGGAACTGAGTCAGAATATTTTTGTTGTAATGTATATTTATTTGTTGGATTTCTACTTTCCTTCGTTCCACAAGTATATGATGCACAAAATTATTTCCCCTATTCAGTGACTTTATTTGAACGTCATATTTCCTTAATACAATGGGATCTTCACCAGTTGTTCAACACTTGCTTTTCCAAAAGATTTCCATTTACCTGTAAGCTCCAGCCAGGAAGATATCTTTTGAAAATGCACCTTCCACCTGTCCGCCAACTCCAATAAATTTAATATTTCTAAAATGAAGTCCTGAATACTTTGCAGTACCTTAAGGGGAAGAACGTCAAGGAACCTTGAACTAGGTGATCCATCAGAATGAGTTTCGTCCAACCTGTAAAATTCCATGATTCCAGTGGGCTTTTTTAACCCTGTTTAGAGCTGCTGGTACTTCATGGAAACCTTTGAAAAATATTGTACATGAAATGGGTTGTTCAAGCCTGGGCTTACAATTTTTCTTCTTTTTTGCCATTTGAGAAATTGCACTGAATGGGATCATTGCCTTTTAGGAGGAATCAGCTCCTGGTACTTGGAGTCATAGTCTGAACATAGTAATGGCCACAGCACTGCCCATTATCATAACATGGTATGTACAGAGGACCAGAGATGTATCTACAAAGTGTGCCCGAGGGACAAGCTTATCATGGGTTATAACAGTGATTATTATAGTCATCTCCACATTTCTGCTCATCACTACACCTTAACCTTACACTCCTCACATCTGGCTGGGCACCACAATCCATCCCTCTCCTTCCCCAACAATCCCACCACTGTGATAACTGGGTCTATAAATTTACCCGGATCATGAACTCAACTGTCAGAAAGAGGATAAAAGTTTATAATGTTATAATAAAAACATAAGAACTACCACCTATGGTCAGACCACAGTCCATCTTGCCAAGTATCCTGTTTCTGACAGCGGACCATACCAGATCTTCAGAGGGAGTATACAGAACAGGGCAACTGTGGTGTGGTCCACCCGTCTTCCACACCTAGTTTCTGGTAGTCAAAGGTTATCATAGTGTTGCATCCCTGGCTATCTTGGCTAATAGCCTGTCCTCCAGGAACTTATCCAGTTCTTTTTTGAACCCAGTTATATTTTTGGCCATCAAAACATCCCACGGCAAAGAGTTCCACGACTTAATTGTGCATTAAGTGAATTGTGAAAAAGTACTTCCTCTTGTTTGCATTAAACCTGCTGTCTATTAATTTGATAGGGTGACTGCTGGTTTTTGTATTGTGTGAAAGGGAAAATGTTCACTTTTTCCACACCATTCATGATCCTCCCCCAGTCATCTCTTTTCTAAGATGAACAGCCCTAGTCTTTTTAATTTCTTCTCATAGGGATCATATTTGATCATATTTGTTGCCTTTTTGTGAATTTTTTCCAGTTCCATTACAGTATATCCTTTTTGAGATGGGGCAACCAAAACTGGGCACAACATTCAAGGTGTGAGCACATCATGGATTTATGTAGCAGCATTATGACATTTTGTGTCTCATTTTCTATTCTTTTCCTAATAGTTCCTAACATACCAATAAACCTTTTTAAGCACTAGTGTGCATTGAATAGAAGAGTTCAGAGAATTATTCATAGTAACTCCAATACTTCTTTCTTGGGTGGTAATAGCTAATTTAGAACTCATCACTGTATTAGCCACAATTCCCCCCTCCCCCAATAATTTATAACAATGAACATTGATGGCAAAAGGTGCAAAGAGGAGACAGAAAGACAGAATTAGGCCATAAAAAAGGTCTACTGATATAATTAAAGGACTTGGTTAAAATCATGTCTGGTAAACAAGTGAAGTATGGAACCAAAACAGCATGCAAGAAATTAGGCCTAACTGGTGGACAAAATAATAGGGGGATGGGTTAGTCCACCCATTGGTCCCTTTTGGGCTCCTTAAAAAAGACTTTTGGGGAAAAGTGGATAGATACAAATGCTGTCTAAAAGACAAGAGAAAGGTGCGAACTTCACCATCATGGAATCCCACCATTTCCTGGGATCCCAAAATCCAGTGTGACACCATTGTGTCTTCTTTATGCTAATCCTGAGAGATATCCAGGCCAAAAAGAGAGGGAACCAAATGACATCAGCACCTCCACCATCTCTGGCTAAATCCTGAAGCCCACCTGTCATGTCAGATTTTGTTACTTACAAGCTCACACCAATGTTAAAATATTTGGTTGGCTAAGACAGACTCATTAAACAGAAGGCAAAAAAAAGAAGACTAGGAAAAAGAAGAAATAAGGTGAAGAAGGAAAAGGACACACATCCTACCTTTCCACCTGTTCTTTTTCTTTTCCACCATATTTCTTCTTTTTTCCTAGTCTTCCTTTTTTGTCTTCTGTTTAATGAGATTCTGCCTTAGCCAGCCATGACCAAATATTTTAACACTGCTGTGAGCCTGTAACCAGAGGAGCACCGAAAAGCAGTGCCCTAAATAGCCCAATGCTAGTATAAGTTGGCTGTTCTTGAAATGGAAAACAATACCATGTGCTGGGCCTGTGTTTCTCCAGCGAGTGAGTCAACACCAGAGACAGAAACTGCATTTTCCATCTCTGCTATTTTTTCTCTGCTCCCTTATATTTGTCTTGCTTTATTTTCTAGGAAATCGGACTGGATTTTACCAACACCGCCACCAGGTCGCCCCAGCTACCGTCTGGTATTTCCTTCTAAAGACTATCACCAGCCAACAGGGAGGAGAACAAGAAGGGAGGGTGTTAAAAAGAAAGCCTGATTTAATACTTCGCATGTCACGCGCGTCATTATTTTTTCCATCATTTCCTGTGCCTTTAGTGCCAGGTCAGAGGACTGACCATGCCTTCGTCAGGGTGTGCCCCAGACCTGTCTCATGCTGGCCTGACTGGGCCCCCAAATCGCCTGACTCCCTAGGCCCATAGATTCCATCAACAGCAACACAACCGACTTCAACGCTCCCCCAACCCCGCCCCCCAGCAACCGCCCCGCCCCCCGCTCCAACCCCTCCCCCAAACCCGCCCGTCCCAACGGTCCCAGCCTCGCCCCCTGCAACCGCCCCGCCCCCACCCTCCCGTCCCAACGGTCCCCCCCAACCTCGCCCCCAGCAACCGCCCTGCCCCAGCCCGCCCGTTCTAAGCGCTCCCCCCTCCCTCGAGCCAAGCGCTCCCAGCCAAAGCCGCTCCCCGCACCCGCCTGGCCCTGGAGCCTTCATAGAGTCATTCACTCACCCCGGCCCAGGCGAAGCGGCCCGTCACTCACTGGGGTCACCAGGCAGCGCCCCGCCGACACCCCGCATTACAGGCCGACGGTGCGCGCCGGGCTCGCGCTCGGGCACAGCGAGCGGGCGGGCGCGCTCCCGCTCTGCGTGCGCGGCCCTGGCAGGCTCAGCTCTGCCCATCGGCGCTGGCTGGGGACCGTTGCCCCCGCCCTCACCCTGCGGGGGCGGCCTTCGAGGGAGACGCGCTGAGTGACGTTACGTGCCGTGCCGTGCGTGAGTGGTCGCCACGAGCCGCCGGCGGGAGCCGAAGCGAACCGCCGTGCTCTGGCGGTTGGGTCCCCCCTGCCCGGCGAAGCGCCGCCGGAGCCCGCCGCAGTGCTCTGAGCTCCCCGGACCCGGGGCGGGCTGGGCCGGGCCGCTCGCGCGGGCCGCTCCCTTCCCGTGCCGCCCTGAGCCCCGGGGTGTCCTGGGCTGGTCACTGCTCTGTCCGCGCCGCGCCGCTTGTTGGGCCGGGGCACGGCTCCCTCCGGCCTCCTGCCGCGCTGCTGGGCCTGCCCCGCCGGCGGAGTCGCGTCGCTTTCGGTCTGACTGGGCCTGTCGGACGGGCCTGTCTGTGCCTCGCGTCTACACCCGCCCTGCTGCAGGGTGATGTGCCGGGGTAGCCAGCAACACCTTCAGAAAGGGGCAAAGGGAAGCCTGGGTGTCTGTCAGGGAGCAGCCTAACTTCAGAGCCCTCCCCCCCAGACAGGGTCCAATACCAATGTGAGTGAAACCTGGAGGAGAGCCCTGCCATAAGTAACAGCCAGCATGGGCTTGTCAAGAACAAATCAGCTGATTTCCTTCTGTGACAGGTAAATTAGCCCTGCAGCTGAGGGGCTGCTGTAGTTGGGAATACAGCTTGATTTTTGCAAGGCTTTTGGCACAGTCCTGCATGACATTCTCATAGGCTAAGTTGGGAAAAGCAAACTAGCTGCAAAATAGGTTGAAAGACCATACTTGAAGGGTAGTTATCTGTGGTTTACTGTCAAACTGAGAACCCAAGTAGGATCCCACCAGATTCTGTCCTAGATCTAATAGTCAATATTTTCATCAACTTGGATGACAGAGAAGAGTATGCTTATAACATTTGCAAGTTAGGCTGATGCTTTGGAGGATTGGTTCAAATTCATCAAGGTGCAATTCAATGGCCAACTGCAAAGTACTGCACTCAAGAAGGAAAAATCAAAATAGAGAATAAGGGATAGGCACCAGTATTATAGAAGTGGATGTAAATCAGTTAGGAAAAGAAAATATTCTGGATCGTGTTAACAGGAATGGTTTATGTAAGGTAAGGGAGGTAATTTGTCCCACTCTACTTAGTGGGAGTGAGGCACCACATTTAAAAAGAAAAAAGGACAAATTAGTCAAGTCTAGACCAGAGCAAAAAAAATGATAAAAGGTTTAGCAAGCCTGACCTGTGAGGAAAGGCTAAAAAATTGGGCATGTTTAATTTTGGGGGACGCACTAACAATCTTCAAATATATAAAAGGTGGTAAAGAGGACTGTGATCAATTATTCTCCACATCCATTGAGGGCAGGATAAAATGTAATCAGCTTAATCTGCAGCAAGGAAGATTCAGGTTAGGTGTTAGGAAAAGCTTTCTAACTATAAAAGGATAGTTAAACATGGGAACTGGTTACCTAGGGAGGTTGTGAATTCTCAGTGGAAGTTTCCAAGAACAAAACCCCCAGCAAGTATACTTCTGCCTTGGCATGTGGGGGCTAGACTAACAGACCTCTTAGGATCCCTTACAGTTCTATGGGTCTGTACTTGGTATCACTCCAACAACGTTTAGCTTAATTAGGTTGAGCTCTGTGTTATTGAGTGGATCAACTGTAGTTACTGCACAGACCAGTGGGTCTCAACCCATGGGCCACTTGCAGCCCAATCAGCACACAGCAGTTGCTCATTTGACATCTTCAAGGAGGAGCACCTGCTCCCAATGCAGAGCCAGTGGATCAGTCTCAGAAGCATCAGCTTCCCCCCTCCCAGCAGCAGTTCAGGGGCTCCTGCCCTCCACAGGCTCACAGTGACCCCAGCTGGAGCAGGCTCCCTGGCAGCAGCAGATGGGCTGCACAGCTGAGCTAAGCCCTGCAGAGATAGGAGACTGGGAGGTGTTGGAGGCTGAGACATACAGAAGGATGGGGGACAGCCTCAAGGTGAAGCACATAGTCCTGCTGTGGTGGAAGTGAAAGTAGCAATGCACCATGGCATGCTTAGAGTAAATAAATTTTAAGTTAATGGGTTGACTTGTTTTGCTTATTTAAAATGTTCCTGGTAGACATTTGCCAGTGTTGAAAGGTACTATACCATTTGAATCACATTGCTGTCCTATACCGAATACTAAACCTTTTTTTTATTTGTAGATGTACAGGTGGCCTTCATAACACAGAGCAGCATATGCAGCCCACTATGGTAAATAAGAACCAGTGGCATAGACCCATTCCCAGGAGTTAGGACTAAGCCACAAATAGCCTCGCCAATGCTCTAGAATTAACAGTTCCAAGAAGTTAGTTTGTAGATGATGTTTCTCTGTACCTTTCCCCAGTGCTACACTTGACTCACCCATGCTGATTCAGGCCATCATGCAGGTATTTGCTTAAGTTTAAGCATCTATTTAAGTCCTATGGAAGTCCGGGGGACTTAATTTAACTTCAAACATGTGCTTACGTGTTCTACTTTTCATGACCTATACACAGACATCAGCACTAGGCTAGATGTGGTTAGGTCAAGTTGCCCATTAAATCTGCAGGCTTAAGGTAGATCTGGGAACGTCACTAGATGCTGTGTGACATCATTAGCTGTGGTCAGTGCAACAGTTCCCAGTAGACGAGATGTACTTAATGATTTTAAGTTCCCCTACCTTGTTTGCATTCAGTGCCATTTTCCAGTTTAGGAGGCAGGTAGCACAAGAGAACTAGTCATCTGGAGTGTGTTTTTTAAAAAAATATTAAGCTTCTTAATATTTTGAATAGAAGGTGGTTTATTTTTTCTTGCTACAGCTGAATGTAGACAAAAATCTGCCATCTGATAGCTTTGGAACTACACTTTATTCTCTATTGCTAATGTGGAGATTGTATAGAGCCCTGAAAGGCCTAAAAGCTCTTGAGGTAAACGCTTTTACCCTTCATCAGTTCCACACTTGTATTCAATGTGTTGTTTAACTCAAAATAGTTCCTTGGAAAATCCAGCAAAAGAGAAACTTGATCCCACTGTGGAGGATTCTGCCTTCTGGCACAGATTAGCCTGGGTGAAGTCTATTGCTAGTGGTGCTGTGGTTATTTCAGTTCCAAAACGTCCTTTGGGTTGCTGAATAATCAGAAAATAGCTGACACTTTAAATGAGGTAACTTTATACCACCACTAGTGGTACAGAATATTGCATATAAGGGACAGCTCTCAATTTAATAAGTTATTTAATCCGAATATTATTTAATGAGTGTTAAGTATTTAACACGAGAACTTCTACATAAAGGACTATGTCTAGAGCTCAAGCATAAGAGGCACAAGGCAGAGGATAGAGAGCTGTGCTTCTGATCCAGATTTCTGTGAAATGTTCTCCCTATAACTAAAAGTTACCTCCTCCTTCCCAACACAGTTACAGGAAGCTGGAGGAAATTAAAGATGTGGATTTGGCAGACAATCATTGATTATGGTTTTGGACATTATCTGGTGGCAGACAAAACCAGTGATCACACAATGACTTGGAACCATCAATTGCAGCATCCTTTATAAATGGATGTAGGGCCAAATGCCACCATAAGAAAAATATAAATTATTTAATAAATAATTAGTGTTTGTGGTACTGAGTCCTGCCAAAAGCAGTGTCTTAAGAATGATCATTTAGTCAGATAGTTTCCTTCTTCCTTTTTGAAAATAAACTCACTTCCAGTTAAATCACTTATTGTACTTTCACTAAAACAAACATCCACTATCCTTTCTTCATGCATCTATTAATTTTTTCAGTGGAATTCAATCTCTTTCCTCTGACATTGCTATCTCTAAAATTGGATAGATATGATAAAAACTAATTTGATGCAATAGAGAATTTCTGCTTGTAAACGCCAATTCTGCTTATTTTGGATGAGCTTAAATAGCGATCATAAGAGAAAGCTTTGCTTTGTCAGGAACAATAATGAATTTTAAACAGTGCAGTTCCACTCTGAACCCTTATGAAAGAATGAGTGGTATTCTATGCTGAATAATCAACAAAATAAACTATATTACAAATGCAGAATCTGTTACTGATGTATATAAGTCAGAAAGAACACAGCTTGATTTTTACATTCCACGTGAATTATCAGGGTTGGTCGCTAGGGAGAAAAACACCACACAAACCTTTGTTTGTAAACAGCAGCTTTCACCTGGAAGCCACTGAAGCAAAACATGTCCTCTACACAACCATTTTGAGTCACTTTTCAGATTAGATGAACCTCACTGTAAAGTTTATGAAAAGCAGAATGACAACAACTGAAATCTTCCAGCTACACAACCACCCTAGACGTTTTCCCCAGCCCCCCTTTTTCCTCTTAGGTCAGGGGAGAGTGGAACAACCGCTACAGCAGAGGTTCTCAAACTTTCTGCTGGGACCCCATTTGAAAATATTTCAGGCTATGATGACCCCTCCACCCACAAAAGTGATGATGCCCCATGCCATGCCATCCTTACCAGCATGCATGGGAGCTGACCGCTCATGACCCCCCCCATAGTAACCTCAACACCCTGAGGGGTCACAAACCCCCCATTTGAGAACCCCTGTGCTACAGCTAAGAGAACACTTCTCCTTTCAATTCTTGCTCCCTCTGTTGAGAATGCAGATTAAGTGGTAAATTAGAGGCCACCAGGAAGGCTGTGTTGATGTGATCAGACTACAATAATAGAAGCCATTAATAAGTCAACCTTTGCCAACAATTACCACAGATCTCCCATTCCAAGTGTAGTAGAAAATTGTGTGGAAAACTTGATTTAATGGCAATCAGAGGACTAATTTATAAATTCTTATGAAATGGAAACAATATAGAATTTCCAATATCTAAAGTGAAATAACATTTCCTATATCAATGGACTGCTATGAGGCATAAATGTGGGATCATCATATTTTCCCTAAAAATCCAGCATAAGCTATCCCAGAGTTACCACAACATATATACTATTTTAACATGCAGATTTGTCGGCCTTTGAGAGGCTGACAAAAGTGCTGGCCAGTGGCTTTTTTCAAACAAAGATGTAATCACACTCTGCCATCACAAGAAGCAGGAAGAAAAATATATAAAATATATTTAGCAAAACCAGTAAAATTAAAGTGGAACAAATGCAGTCAAGTAGCAAACATTTTGTACAGCAGCAGATTTTACACAAATTTTCCTACATATATCTCTGCACTTATTTCATACTTTCTTTTTGAGGAGGAGGAAGCAAATAGAAATAAACTGTTACGGAAAAAAACCAAGATACTTTTCTGAAAAGTAAATGGGATTTTTTTAAAACTCCAATGCAAACTATAGGTCTAACAAAAGTGAGAGAGACAGAAGTTTCCATAAAAATTCAAACTACGCTGCCCTTCTTTTACAGATTACACTATTAATTAAATACAGTTACACTCATGGGATCTAGACATGATCTGGCCACCTTAAAGGATGTAGGTAACAAACATTTTAACCAAGATACAAAATAGGTATCTATTTTTCTTGTTTTCCTGAGTCTGAGTGAGTTAATTTTTAAATACATGTGCGCTTTTCAAATTCCATATGCAAGATACAGTACATTTTCAACAGCAGTTTTTAAGAAATCATGAAAGTGCATAAAAGCCTGAAGGCAGGCGAAGAGTACTTTAGAAGAACAGTCTCTCTTTAGAATGGCAGAAGAATGTAAGCCTTCCCAGTAGTAGTGTTGATCTTGTGAAAGGATATCAGTGATCCTCCTAAGACTTCAAATGGTGTTTTTAGCAATTACAGCAGTGGTTTGAAGTAACAAAATGCCACTGAAGAGTATTGGCATATACCAAGAATCAGTTAACCTGGATACAGTACTAAAAATATTGAGTGTCCTGGCAGCTTATTAGAACAATAGATCTGAAGGCATCTTTCAAATCAATACACTTTTGCTGGGGTATAGTGATGATTTCTTTCCATGCAGTGAATACCACATTCAGCAATACATCTGTGGTGGTTCTGACGCACCACCGTCCCAACTAGTATCTATTACCAGTATTACCAACGGCTGAGATGAAGCAAATCGAGTTTGTAACATCTGTTCTTGTTTGCAACAATGACTAGTAAACCCCTGATCAAGGCCAGATGCTTGGGGGGGAAAATACATGATCTGCAAAGCTGCTATAATACCCCGCTAATCTGTAAAGACAATGCAGTCATACAAATAATTTTTAATTAACAGATTTTAAGTTGAAAACAATTGTTTCATGAGACTTAAATATGTGAGTGGAAGTGAGCACTGTAATTAGCATCACCACAATTTATAGTTGCAATATTATCAGAGAATAATTTGACTATTGTATTAGCCAGAAATAAGTTTTATTACTATTAACTGAAAATATTTCCTAATGACATTTGTTTCAGCAGTGTCAGCCTTACTTACAAGGCTCTTTTCTGAATGCAGATCTCCAATGCAATTCCAAAATGTGTCTTGAAAAAGTGTTTGATTAATTGAAATGCCAATATTTCCTTGTCCCACCAAGATTAAATTGGATAACAAATTCAGTGACTTTTATGTTTAAAGATTAACTTCATATTTTTTCACATCAGGGTTGTCGAATATTTTTGCTTGTTTGCCACTAATTAATTTCAGCTTGGTCTTGCTGATCTGCAAAACCTGATTAAATCATTTAAAGACTGTTCCCCACATTTTTGTTTACAACAAATAGCAACCTGGCAGGGGGTGGGAGAGTAGCTATTGAATTTAAGAAATCTACGATGCATCATCAAGACCAGTAGTACATAAAGGCAAAATGAAATTTGTTTGGGGATACATTTACACAAGTAAGTGTGAATAAAGGCTTTGTACCCAAATCATTCAAGTTTGTTCCAGATCTCATATTTGTTAACATAAAGCAGATTACTTCAATAGCTACATGAAAGGCTCTTTGATATGCTGCTGCTTTAAAATTGTAAGTTGCTCGCCAAAATTTACTCTAAATACTTAATATGCTTCTCTTCTTTACCCAGGCTTTCACTGGACTAAAACAGACCAATATAAATCTATTTTGTTGATAATGGTACTTTTGAAACCAATAAGTTTAAAGTGATACATAGCTAAGATATATAGCAAGCTGTCACCATTATATTTGTAGTGTAATTTTCAGGGTTGTGAAGCGGTTCTTTGGAACATTTAAATGAACAGAGCAGAAAGGGGAAAGGTTCAGAGTAGCTGCTGTAATCTAATTGAATTTGGGTGAACAAAACCCTGAGGAACCCCCTGCTGTAAACTGAACATTTGTGAAAGACACCCATAACATATGTAGGGTAACTTTATGTGCCAGAAAAGAAGGATAAAGTTTGGAAAACTTGTCAGAGCCAAGTGGTGAAATAAACTGTTAAGCTATTCAGGATGAATAGAGATTTCTAGATCATGAATTTCTGTTCATATGCCATATGTAATTAAAAAATCATTATATGCTTTTGGGAGGCAATTGTATTTTATATTTGTCCCTTCCCCTGCTTGATGAAGATGATGAATACTTGTTTTATTGTGTACCATCTATACAAGTTGCATTTTTGGATATTTAGGACCAAATTCTTGCTCCAAGTAATGTTGATATAAATCTAGAGTTATTCCATTAACTTCAATTGAGTTACCCCAGATATACACTGATGTAATGAAGAGCAAAATTTGGTTTGTGATTTCATAATCTCATTTGTTTCTATTACATGACTGTATAACAGACGCTATTTGAGGGCTTGAATGCAGGTTAGTAAACACTAGAAAAAATACCGAACAATAACACACAAATCACACATGACCAAAAAATGTAACAAAAATCTTTAGTGGAAAATTTTACCCTCCCCCCATTTATGGATGTTAAAAAAATACAAAGTGTTCATTTTAAAATTGGAAATTAGCCTGTGACAAGGCTTGATTACATAGCCATTTGTTTCTTAAGTTCTTATTGCTGCAATTTGTGAAGTATTATGCAACTTCATACCTTCAACTGTAATGTTCAACTAGGTACAAGTAAAATGATACTTGAAATTAACTAGCACTTCAATCCCTGTTTTTAAACTTGAAATAGTCTTAAAAACTAAAATATTTACACACTGTGACTGACTGACATACATTTGTCACCTTAAAACTGCAAGTTCACTGCATGGAAGGTCCTTATTCTGCACAAAGGGAACAACAAAATACGGTATTTTTTAAATTTTCCTAGTTGTAAAATCCAGAATAAGCAAATGATAGATGGCAATGTCATGAGGACTGGTATCAGAAAAGATTTTAGCCACCATCAGGCACAGTGGATGAGAATATAATGCAGGTAACATCTTTCATTTGAAGATGTGAGGATTATATGTCAATATATTCCAAACTTTTCAAGAGAGTGTGCTGTGAAAGAAGTTATGAAAACTAAAAAAAAAAAATAAAGGGTGGAAAAGTAGAATTTTGGTCCACTGAGCAAAATGGAAGGTTCCTGCCGTGATTCCTAAGGCACTGCGCCCCAAATAAGTAGTGAGAAATATTTTGGTATTAGATAACATAATATGATTTCCCTGGCCAGGGTAAACAGCCCCCTCTAGTGAACCACACAGTGTTTGTTAAATAGCGCTATCTTGTTTTCCCCAATCAAGGTATACAGGATCTAAACATGCTATAGGCTGATTCACTAAACCACGTGAAGACAGAGTGGTCAGTGTAGTGGGGGCCTCTCTCTCACCAGCATGGACAAGGACCTTGTAAAACGAGCTAATGATTTTAGTTCCTACTGGAGCTAGCTGTCCATGTCATTTCCCTCCCGCCGCCCCAAAAAAAAAAAAAGCATATACCACTGCAATTGGCACCTTTGCTGGCAATCTCAGTAGAGTCACCAAAGCCTGATTCAGCAAAGAAACAACTACCATCTCACTCTTTAGAACAGAACTGAGAGGCACAGTCATGGGGAAAGCTTCCCTTAATTAAAAAAGATGGTATTTGACAGTAACAATCCCAGCAGCTACATTGTACAGCAGGTGTTATACTGATGTAGACCATTACTGTGGAAATAGTCGTACTCCTGCTGCCTATGCTGTATCTGTTTTGTAGTTAGAAAACATTTAAGTTTTCAGTGCGGTCAATCTTTCATCTTACATAAGCAGTACAATGAAAAATATTTAGCATTTAGATAACATTTAGATCTTCAAAGCACTTTATAGATATTAACTAATCCTTACAACGTAAAGATTCTTAGTTTTACAGATGGGGAAACAGAGTTTAAGTGATGGATCTAAGGCCATAAAGGGAGTCCATGGCAAAGCTGTTGTTCAAATTTAGACGTTTGTCCTCCTGTCCTGTGATCAAGTCCATAAGACCATTCTCATGAAAACACCCTCAGTTTAAAATGTGATTAAGTCATTTCAGTTTCATGTATATAAAGAAGTTTTATAATAAACATACTACATTTATTTATATTTTTAACAGACTTTTAAAAATCACTGTAATTAGAAATTAAGATGATTTCTTTGAAATTAGATTTCAAGAAAGGCAAGTGACTGAGTTTTTTAACCTAACTTGTTCTCTAAAACTACATGGTTTAAATAACATATGGTAATATCCAGCTAAACATTTAAAACAATACATGTTTTTAAAGTTGGGGCTTTAGTAAGTGCTACACACTATTGGGCAGAAGACCCAAATTCAAATTCCAGACACTTGACAGGATTTGGATGCACAGAGGAAAGTTTTTTCAGTTCCTGAGGAATACAGCAAGTCCTTTATCACTCAAGGAGAAAACTTCTTGCCAATTAGGTACAGCATTAAACAGACTTCTTATGTGATTTACAGATAATTAAGATATAATGAGGCCTGGACATGGAGGTTCAATGAAGACCACCCCTCCCTGTCATCATGGACCTCTGTTCCCCTATCTTTGTATTCATTACCCAACCAGATACCCCTTGTTTGCAGGACTCTAGCTTCTAGTGGATTGAAACATAGGGAAGTAGTTAGATTAGTGCTAAACAGTAGCTGTGTGGGGTTGGGAATCCCTGGAGCTAGAAATGATTGTTTAAACCAAAAAGAAGGGGAGAGTGTGGAAAAGTTATTTAGCTCTCTAATTTGAGAATGAAGACCTGTGACAACAATCTATTTTAGCAAAAAATCTTGTTTTGACAAAAATATATTACAATTTATGATACACGGTTTATAGTTAAGTTTTCTATGCCTTTTTTTTTTAAATGGCAATTTTTTAAAGCATTATTAACTTTCTACAGTGAGTGGAAACTCAGTGCAGTGATATTAATCACATCAGTGTTCCTAAAGAGAGCATTAGACCTGATTCAAAGTCCACTGAAGTCACTGGGAGCCTGTCGCATGGACTTCAGTGCTTGCTCTTAGTGGCTGAGTTTTACAGAATCTCATTGAAGGTTGTTTTTAAAAAGAGAATGTGAACAAGTAATTTAGGTACTGAAACAGTCAGCAGCAGAAAAACAAATTAACAAACCTTATTCCCAGAACTTTAGTGACATCTATTAGATTCTTGCACAAACATGCAGAGGCATCTTTGCATTTGCTCCACAAAAAACACTAGGTGGGGTGGGAAGATCATTGTTAACAGACTGACATGAAAGAAAAAAATAAAAAAAACCAAAAATGTTGTCAAGCTTACAAAATATGTGACAAAGTTAAAAAATTACAAATTAAAAACACAGGGCATAAAACGTTAAACATAAAACATGTTAAAATGAAAGGGCAAACAATCTTAAAATTTTAAGTAATCTGACAACCGTTTTTGAACGTCAATGTTTGTAGATTGGAAAGCAGCTACATTGTATTGGTGCTCTTGAACGCACAATTGGGCAGATTCATCTAAAACGTAACTGGCAGGTGTATTATATAACTTGAATGTTAACAAAATTAGTACATGCTATTTTATTACTGACAATTATCCTAGAGAATTCCCAAATTCCCACAGTTTATAGAAAAATTAAAAGTTTATATTGAGCATATTTTAAGTAAATGAAGTAGTTCTGAAAATAATGGAGCTATTTGTTGTGACACA
Organism: Mesoclemmys tuberculata; assembly: GCA_007922155.1. Lineage (NCBI taxonomy): Eukaryota > Metazoa > Chordata > Testudines > Chelidae > Mesoclemmys > Mesoclemmys tuberculata. The sequence goes on along the minus strand of ML675618.1, from coordinate 70,850,957 downwards.
GAGGTTATTACTCTCAGTCAATAAGAGCCAGAAAAATTAAAAATGTCATCCCTTTGAAGAATCTGCCTCTACTGCCAGGGAGGATAGCAATTATTACTGTTGCTTATGTTTCTAGGACTTCATGCCCTTCAGCCAAAAGGACTAAGTTTTGAAGACTATTATCCTTATAAAAAGTAAAAACTGGGATATGAACTCGAAAAGCAGCTCCAATAAATGTCATCCATTTGCTGGAACAAATGGAAACAAGATGGAATAACGCAGAAGGATACAATAGTATTTCCCCATCACTAGTGCAAGAGTAGTTTCGTGGCACACACAAGAAATCTCTTAAAGAAAGTGATAGGGCTTCTAGGAAGAAATGTGAAGACAATTCTGTCTTACAAATATTACTAAAAGTATCTTAAAACAGATTATACCCAATATTAACCGTGAAGGGATGTTGTCTAATACATTTTATGGTTACCATTTAAGGTGTAAGTTTGCTACAGCCTGGTTTTCATATTAATAGTGAATTAAATTAAAAGTGAAAAAATTCTGTTGTACAGATGACACTTTCTGCCCTTGTATTCCATTCATATTGTTACATGCATGAATTTAACTCAAAAAGTACGTCCTGAATCACTATGACTAGCACAGTGCTACAGACTTATGCCACTTATAGTTCTGGCTAATGTGATTGGTTTTGAGATGAACAGCTGAAGGATGGCACAGATTTGCAAACATGATGCTATACACAGCACTGTAAAGGTGTATATACTGTACATTTTATATAAATGTATAAACCACATGGAAAACATTCAACAGCACAATTCAGCAGAGGTATCAAGCACAAGGCCCAAGGGCCAAATTCTTCCCCACCTGAACCCCCCACAAAAGCAGTTTTATCTGACACACAGCATGTGCATTTGCCTCAGTTTTGTCAGGTTTGTGACTGTTGGCAAAGTATGCCTTGCCTCTGTATTCTTGTGTTACTCTCCCTTGTTCCATTATATCATTTATCAGTTGGCGGGATGAAATGTATATGCATTTTAACTGCTCAAGTCTGAAACACAAAACTGAGAGAAAGCAGAAGAAAGCACCACAAATCTGGAGGTAGTGGGAAAATCTCACCACAAATCCTAATTATATTTCCAACCCTTGAATCAAATGGACGTGGATGGCCCTTGGGTAAAATAGAGTTTTAAACTCCTAGTCTAGCATAATTATTATATCTAATGCCCCAACTTAAAACAGTTTGTATAAATCAATAATTTACACTCTTTGAATTGTTATTGCTTAAGCAAACAGTTCAGTGTAGAAATACGTTGCAGCTGTGTGTGACTTGGATGTGGATTAAAACAGATACTGAAAGTAAAACTACACATGAACCTTGCATTAGACTCACACTCCAACATAACATATGTCAACACAAAGGGCTGCAAACAGGTACACAGCAGCTTAATGCCAACATTCGAAACCAACTCTGAAGACTCTACTTTTGCCTTAGATTTCTTGTGTAAAGTAGATCACTTTTCTTTGTTTGTTTTAAATTAAGGCAATGAAATGGCTACAGTTCCTAAAGTTCATTTCAGGGGAACAAAAATATACACCTTTTTCCTTCTGAACTTTAGGCAGCAGAACATAATGTAGAAACCTGTATTACATAAAACATGCAACATCAGGTTGATGTAGAAAAACAAAACTAAACACAAGTTAAAAAATACCATTTGGCATTTTTCCCTTGGATCATAAACTCAATCTTCAGAAAGAAAAAATAGAGCTTCAATCAACTACACTGTTTACAGTTTTGTAAGTGACTACATCATACTCTAATATTGTTTTCAGAAACCAAAAAAAATCTGTAAAAGTTTGTCCGGCCACTTATGTTTTAAGCCAATAGGGAAAAGGCACTATTTTTCACTGTGCCCATATCTGTTTGCACATATATGGAATTTTCTTTTTAATTTCCATTTGTTGTTCATGCTCTACAACATACAAGTACGACAGATTGTGACTAACACAATAGCAGAAGCTGATTCAAAGTTGACCTCTCCTATTCAACTGTGTTATATCAGACTTCCAGGCTCTCTAAAATCTGAGATGGCTGCAAAGAACCCAGAAACAGGGACAAAGGTTTAGTCAGCTTTCAGCATTTCTCAGTGCATTTTGCAGAAAGGGTCTAAATTAGGCATAGAGTTTTGTTGTTTATTTTACACAGAGGAGTCCACCAACATTTGCCATAAATTCTTCTAAACTCTTTAGGAAGGCCATCTTCTGCTTACGGTCCAGTGAAGGAGGAGTGCTGCTTGCAGTAAGCTTGTTGAATGCATCTGCTAACCTCTGGTAAATGACTGGATCTTGTTGACTTGATAGTAATGTTTCAACCAGTTCTGAATATTCAGCCTGTTGAAGAAACAGCAGCAATTACTACACTGGAAATAGAATACAAACATACCCACATACCTTCCTTTGTTAGGAGAAAAAACTCCCTCCAATGGTGGTGGAAAGTTATAAGTTGTTAGATAATACCAACAAGGTAAAGTAATTATCCATCTGCTACTATCAGGCTCACCAACAGGACACCAGAGGTGAATGTGGAGCTGGTACCCTCCACCTGTCCCCAACTAGGTAAGACCTTCGGCCAGACCAATTAGCTGCCTCGATAAAGCTCTAAAAGCCTTCAGCAGTTTCAGGCTAACTGCATCTGTACTTCCCCTCTCCCCTGCAGTGATCCACTCCAGGAATGCCCAGTCAGGTCTCTAGCCTGTGTCTGGGAAGGGTCCTTATTCCACTCCCTTCTGACAGGGTTTTATAGCTGCACAGCTCCCTGCATTACATTGTGCCATCCCCAGCAAGCCAGTCTGCCTAAAGGCCAGCCCCTGTACTTTGCTCTCTCTCTTAGGGCTGTGAACAGTGTAATGCCAGCAATTAACTAATCACACAACTCCTAAGCAAGCATGTGTATTTTTAAAGTAACTGTCACAAAGAAAACAAAACCCAATAAAAGCTCCTATATATACATGCTAAAAGCTTACCAGAGGTCCCCCACCAGTGTTAAGGGGCCCCAATAGGCCAAAATGTCTCCAACCCTTCTGGCAAGGATCCAGGGCCTCCTTTGAACAGAAGGTCCTTGTCCGTTTGATGGATCAGGGTGAAGGCTTGAGTCAGTTTAAACCCAGCCTTTTTAAATCAAAAAGCCCTTTCTTTGTCTGGGTGTGGAAAAACCCAGTTTGAATCAGAATATGCAAGCCACTCCAGCGGCAGTACTTCTCTGGAGATGTTTACAACCTAAGTTATTCACCTTAACCATCCCCCACTGTTTCTGGTACCTGGAGCAGTTGTGATGACTTTGCCCCCTGGAGTTGATTACAATCCCTGGCCCACAGTGATACATAGACCATCCATAAACTTAATACAGTAAGGTCCCCAAAGATATTGCACAGGACTGCAACAGTTGTCACAACCACCATTAACAACATTGCAGCTCAGTTGATTGCGGAGCCATTGCTCTTCCTGCTTGCAATGGGTCCCCTCGCACCAGACTACTTTCTGACTCCCATTTCTGTCACTCATCCCCACCAACTAATTTTCTCTCACTGAAGTCTTTCACTGCTTCCCCACCACTCTTCTGTCACCCAATCTCATCCCCCATCCAGTATGTCCTTTGCTTCCTCCAACCCCGCTCCACACCGTTTTCCTTTTCCTCCTACTCTCATGCTCTATATATTCCTCTACCCACACCTGTAAAAAGAAACCTTAATTTTTTAATAAAGTGACAAAAATGGCAACATGAAATACGCAGTAACCTTTAAGGAAACGACTGACCTTATATTTGGAGCCCTCTGTCTCTCCATTCCCTACTTAGTTTTTTGTGTTTAAACCTTCATTTGTCATATCATGTCTAATTAGACAAAGAGCATCCTACACACTCTCTGCAAAGTGCCTACCATACTTTTGTAAACTGCATGAAATAACTGCCATTTTCACCAGCACAGTTAGAACATGAAGGCAAGCACAGATATAAACAACATTTCTCACCAATGGTAAAGTAACAATAATGGAATGGAGTTTGACAGAAAGCAGTCCTGCTGTGCTAAAAAAATATCAGCTAGCTTTGTCCAAACAACTCCCAAGTAGATGTATTGTATGAGAGGTGCAGACTCCTTGGCTAAATCTCCTTACAGTGTTTTTCAGAGGTACAACTCAGATCATTCTTTCTCCCACACAGGCCATTCCCTCAGTTATCCAGTTAATTCATACTTTCCAAGAAACAACTGAAAATCCTAGAAGAGTGATCACAAGAGACTAGCTGTTCAAATCTTTAAAAAAAAATGTTAATGCAGTTTTTGCCTCAAAAAACTAAGGAAGGTCTGGGGCCCAAAAAGACGCTTGTGGAAAAAATGCCCTCCTTTCAGCGGAGAGGCATTAAACAAAAGCTACAGAACACTGAAGACCGCCCAAAGACTACTAGGAAGAGAAAATTAGCCATTACACTTCTGACTATCTGTAGGCTCACAGGGAAAGTTGGATGCAGTGGGGAGGAAGGAATATAGTGAAATCAGACCCCCACAATGGAAATCAGACCCCCACAATGGGATTTTTCTTTTGTTTGGTGCCCCAAAAGTTCATCAAATCCATCATCCTTTTTCAGCCCCCCAGGGGACTGGATTGTGAGTAAATAGGAGGATCAGAATTGCATGTTGCAGTTGCCAAATTGTCTTCATTTTTGTTCTGCTGAGTAGGGAAAGTCTGTGTAACATATGACTGTGCCTGGACCTCTCATTTACAATTTTGCCTTGCACTTCTGAACTTTTACATTATTTCCATATGAATAAACTGCATTTCTGTTCACAGCAAACAACTCAAATGATGCCTTGTGTAGGATCATGTCCAGACATGGACATCTACAAATAAATAATGGTTATCATTAGGGAGAACAAAAATCCAGCCAAAAAGTATTATGGAAAAAGAATTAAGACTAATAACTACATGTGCAGAACTGAACTAGTCAATCACAGGAAAGAGGGCTTATTCACCACACCACTTAGAATGGAGATAGTAAAAATACCTGAATCAATCACAAAACAGCTCTTTTTGGAGGGGAGGATGTCATGCCCTATTGTTAATATGGAACTGAACTTGAACAGAGGAGTGGTAGCTCACAAAGAAAAAGAAACAGTTTTCTTATAAAAGCAGTGAAGTGCTGTAACAGACACAAACACCTTGAGGAGCTGAGATTGGACTCTGAGACCCCGTGTAGACTAGGAGCGGTTTACTGATACAGGAACATGGTATACCATACTGGCAAAGTGTTTCCTTGCACACAGCTATACCCACAAAGCAGTGCTTTGTAACAGAACAACCACACACCCCATCCACTCCAGGAGAAACACACTATACCAGGACTAGCTCAGCTTTGCAGGTATATCTGATTCTACCTTGGAGACTTCTGCTGGTCAGGATCACACTTCATGCCCCTAACCAACACTGAGGCCCCCGGAAGTCTCTAGTGTAAACATAGTCTGTACTGTATTTCAGTTAAGGGTGTGGTTTTTTCTTTAAAAAAGAAATATAGCTGTACCAGTACAATCCCTAGTGTGGATGCAGTTATAGTTGATATAGGTGCCTTATACTAGTATAGCTTATTCCGCTTCCCTTCTGGGAATAAACCATGAGAAGCAGCACTCTTATGTTTGTTTAATAGTGTCCACATTTGAGGATGGTGGGATTCCCATTATTAGTATAGTTAAAGTGGCACAATGGTCTAATGACCTGGTACTGTGACAATTTTTTTTTTTGCTTGGACACATCCACATATGGGGGAAATCCCAGACTTTCTACTATCTAAGGGTTTTATTTTTAAGTGTTTATTTTTGTAATATGCAGTTATTATTCCCCTCGGTAATATTTTTAACAGTTGGTCTAACGCATGTTAACTGCCTGTTTTTATTCTCTCTTTATTCCTCAATACTTGACTTGAAACAGGGTTCAAACTGAGCTCATATAGCATGCCAGCACCACTTGGAAGATGATATCTTGTTCTTCAGAATCTTGGGCCTGGTCTACACTAAAAAGTTAGGTCAACCCAGCTACATCACTCAGGAATGTGAAAAATCCACAACCCTGACAGATGTAGTTAAGATGACCTAATGCCCAGTATAGACAGCAGGTCAATGGAAGAACTCTTCTGTCATTTTAGGTACCACCTCTCACGAAGATGGATTACCTAAACTGACAGAAGAATCCTTCCTGTCGGTGTAGGTAGTGTAGAGAAGCCCTCAGCTTTCACTTAAAATCCTCCATATAGTTATAGTTGCAAAGAAAACCTTAAAACTGTGAACAGTGTAACTGATGCAGACATGTTTAGGTGAGTCTGCAAAAAGCCTGCAACAATAGTTTTAAAAGGCGTGAACTACTCCATTATCCCAGTGAAGTGGTAAATTATCATTACTGGACAACTGAGTTAAGTGTCAACCTTGTAAACTATTTTGTTCTTCATATAAGAAGGGAGAGGGAGGCGCCACAGATCTGCACAATTTACTGTGAGTGACTCATTGCAGTGTTGCCAACATTTGATATTTTCTTTAAAGTTCAGCTCCTCGAGACAAGTTGCTATATGAGAAATTTCAGCCTTCATTTAAAAACAGAACTGTACATTTCTAACTTCCATGGTTGTGAAGAAAAAAGTTTGACAACGTGACCCAAGTGCACCATAAAAGCTCAGAAACATGAAGCGAACAAAACGAACCCCAAAATTTATCATTGCATGATTTTAAGCCACTCATGATTTGGGTGCCTAGCTCAGATTTTTTTTAAATCTAGTGTTAATAAAGTTATCACCAACTTATTTCTCTCCCAATCTAGGAGCCAAGCCCAAGGAGTCCAGCAGATCTCATGGACATACTCAAGCCTCACTTAAGGAGCCCAGTGAGCACATACAATCATGTTTTAAACATCAGCATACTCTACCATGAGCTCATTTGCACCACAGGGCCAAGCTGGAAACAGCGCCAATCAGGATGGCGTGCATGCCTTGCCCCTCTTCATGGCCCCTCATTAGGCTACATAAGGGTGTTGGCACCCTGACCACTCTCAGTTCCTTGTACCACAGGGAACTAGATTAGGACTGATGATGAGGGGCAGAGGGTAGCTCATGGAATACGTCAGCTCCCATATCTCAAAGAACAGGTAGGTAACCATTGTATTTTCTTAGAGTGGTTGCAGATATATCTTCCCCTCAGGGTGACTCATCAACTGTTTCCACCAGAGGTGAGTTTAGAGTCTAGTTAAAAAATTACTATAATGCTATTTTAAGCAACATTTGCATCCAATCTGGATGCACTAGTGATGCATGAATGCACTGAGGACCATATGATGGCCCTATAAATGTCCAATATCCGAACATCCCCCAGGAAAGTGCCTGATGTGGCTTGAGCCCTTATTGAATGGGCTGAGAGTCTTTGAGAAAGGTGAATATTGGATATCCCATACACCATCGTCACACCGGAAGTGATCCATCTGGAGACTGGATTTTACTGCTTGGCCTTTTATACAATCCATAAAGGACACAAAAACAAGGCGATCATCTAAAAGTTTGGTCCTGTCCAGATGGAATGTGAATGCCCTCCTAACATCTAAGGTACGTGCCTGGTCCTCATCCTTAACTAGAACGTGGCTTAAGAAAAAAAAGGGAGATACAATGTCTGATTTAAATGAAATAAACATTTGCACTATGTTGGTTAAAAACTTTGGACATGGCTGCAGGATTATTTTGTCCTTGAGAAATATTGTGTAAACCATCAAAGCTTGCAGTTCAGACTCTCTCCTGGCTGAGATAATGGCTATGAGAAAGATGACCTTCTGACTTAACTGGGGCCAAGAACAAGGGCTCAAATGGCAGCTCCATAAGAGCTCCACCAGCACAGTGTTAAGATCCCAGGTAGTCACCGCATCCCTAATAGGTGGGAAAAAAAGCACATCACTCCCTTCAGAAATCTAGTAACCATGGGATTGGATCGCACAGCCTCCTTGGACTGGGAGATGGACAGCTGAGACCTTTGTAAGGTGAACTCTCAAGGAACTCATGGAAAGCCCTGAGCATTTCCAATGAAGGAGATGCTCTAGGATGTCCTGGAAATCCTTGCCTCTGAACGTTGTATCCCATGATTAATAAACCGCACAGAAAACCTCTTCCAGTTAGCCCCGTAAGTTGCCCTAATTCACTGCTTTCTTCTGTGAAGCAGAACCTCTTGAGCTGCCAAAGACCAAACTTCCCCCTTGGTTTAATACAATATGCAAATTCTATATTTTTTTAGGGTTAACCCCAAGCTAAGTAGCTTGGGGATCCCTTGCTTATGTTTAGAAATATTGCCATCTCCAAATTCCAAGCAACACAGGGATGAGAGCTTGTGCACATACCTCTTCCTGGACATGGGGAAGTAATCAGCAAAGTCATTTGTTCACTGATGTTGCACAGTGGTTTGTCTGGCCTTTTATTTGTTGGGGAGGAGATGACAGCTCTTGTGGTAGACTAGCATTTCATACTTGGTAATGCTTCTCTACTGACAGTGAGGGGTTTACAGACTTAGCACATACTTTTATAGTTACAGAGAAAACACTTTTAATATTACCATTTAACATGAGATACAGATATTATAAATTAGATGAATGCATGCAGCATCCTACAAACATTTCACAAAGTCTAAATCCTAAACATGTTCTTATAACGAAAATCTATTTCAACAATACGAACACACAGATGTGCCACTGGTTTCCAGCTGTGCATTTGTCAGTGTTCAGTGAAGCCCAGCGACCTTGGCATGAGCTGGCACCTGGGTCTTCCAGCATCACAGTCCAATTTTAGACTTAACTGAAGAGGGCATAGGTGCAATCTTGCATACCTGGTTACATATTACAAAAGGCCATCTCAAGAAAGTCCAAGTTGTGGTGGATGGGTGAGATATGAGGGACGTGCACAAATCATGAATCACTTGAAACCTCTGTTGAGGAAGAAAAGATGTCAAATTCAGAGTTGAGTAGAGCTGCAATGAACTTGAGCCTCTGAGTGGAAGAAGTGTTGATTTTTCCTTACTTAGGATGAGTCCAGACAATTGAAAAGGTGGATGATGAACCTGATGTAGCACCAAACCTGATCCTGGGAAGAACATCAAATGGGTACGAGAACTGCAACATCGCTTCCCAATTAAGAAAATCAAACATAGGAAGGCTTGCTGATTCTCTAGCCACATCTGGAGCAAGGCAGTAGAATAAATCTCTCTCTTTAATGCATCCAAGTCTCTTAACCTATTTTTCTTTGGGGGGCGGGGTCCAACCTAAATTTCCCCTGCTATGATCTCTTATTAGCAGTTGTGGCAACTAGGGAGTTCAGTGTGGCATGGCAATAGAAATGCTTGAATCCTTGAGAAGTGAAACATTACTGTTTAATGGTACATTTTGCTGTTGAAGTTAGACACACTGGTGTAAGCCACAAGGTTTTTGCTAGCTGCAGAAATATATTAATCAGGAGGGCTACCCTTCTAACCACAGATGCCTGGAGTATGTCCAATAACTTGTGGGTATTTTCCTGTACTAGTTCAGGTTTAAGACACAGGGTTGTAGCCATTTTCCTCGGTAAGTACTGGTAGGATTTAAAATCCAGTGGGATTGGAGAAGACTAAGTTGGCACCAGTGATCATGCAGAGAGGGCAAAGAATCACTGGAGCCGATAGCATCTCTTGAGGCAGAGATTGATTGTCTGGCAAGGGCTCCCCTAGAAGAAGAGGTTCAGGATCTTCCTGTATCTGCATCATAGGTGGCTCTGGAGTTTGGTCTGCCTCATGACTAGAAGGTCTATCCTCAGAGCAAGGTGGAGATCCTGACCTGTTGGAGCGAGGTTCCAGAGTGGCCCCTGTGGAAGGGATACATCATGGGAGGCTGATATATGTTGGAGCAGAATGGTCTATCCTTGTTACAAAAGCGGCTGCACTCTCAGCATTGATGTTTGTCTACTAGTCAACACTTGGATGACTTGCGCAACCTCTCATCAAGACAGAGAAAGAAGAGCTGGAGGACTCCAACTCAGAACTTGATTAGTCTTCTGAGTAGTCCATGAGCATCGGTGGAGCCCACCCCAGCTGGATACTCATATTTGTCCATTGACCAACGAAGGCGTGCTACTATGAGTTCTGGGGATAGAACCTCAGTTGCCACTATAAGGGAATCACAGGAGGTAAAGGGCCACATGAGTGGGTCTGGTACTGAGAAGGAGTGTACTGCCTGATGGAACCAGTCCACGCTCTGAAAAGCAACTTTGTACTAAGGTCACAGGTATCAAGGTCATGGGTGATGCGCACACTGAGGACAAAGTGTGCATTGGTACCAGCTCCATAGGTACAAAGACCATGGACAGGTCCTGTTTCTACATCAGTACTGGGGCAGTCAGTATTTGCAATCTGTCCTAAAGTTGAAGGAACTGATGGTCCTGGAATTGCTGTGGGTACTGATGTACAGCTGACCTGAGTAATCGGAGATGCCAGCATGAAGAAAGAAATTTGATGCTGCCATAAAGGCTTGTGAGAGGATAGGTACCAAAAGGAACAGTGCCGGACAGTGTACAATGACATCCATAGGTACCAGGCTTGACAGCAGTCTCTCAGACTGTTCCTGTGAACACTACAGTACCATGATCCTCCCACCTTGTTACTTTCCCTTCTTCAGGGAAAACCAGAGTCCAGGGGTCCACCTGGAACGACAACAGAAGTAGAAGGTGCCTGAAGACAGCTGGCTGAATGATCCAACAAATACCCCAATGCCAAGGCAGGCTTTGTAGCCTGTTCCGTCAGGTGATGTTTCAGATAAAGGTCTCTGGAACTGAGTGTTAACTTTTTCAGTGAACATTAGATATTGCACCTTATCTTAACATGTTCTTCACCGAGACACAGTAAGCAGCATACGTGCAGGTCACTATTAGGAACAGACACCCCACATAATACTTGGTGCTTAAAACCTGGAGAACACAGCATAGCCTACTAAAACTCTCTAAAAACTAATGTTACACTACACTACACAATAGGTAGTGACTGCTACTATTTGCACTACAAGTCTCAGCAAGTAGCAGTGACAGAGGAAATAAACTGTGAGGAGAGAACTGCAGAGGGAGCTCAGACTTAGGCTGCTGATAGTAAGAAGGAATGGGATGGGGATCTGTGCATCACTACCCTTATTTAGCCTCAGGAGGGACCACAAGGAGGTGCACTGCCCCAATGGGTACTACTGCAGGGGAAAAAGTCTCTTGCTCTCAGCGTGCTAAGGACAAACAATATCTGAGTGGACTACATCTGCAACCACTTGAAGAATCACCACTTTTTTTTCCCCACCTCTCAATTTGACCCTTAGCTATAAGGTTCCTAAACTGATTGAGCAACCATTTGAGGAGAAAAGCACTGCTGGACACTCCTGAGAGAAAAACCCAGATCTCTGATCTGAAGGAAGTTGAGAGCAAAAGAGAGGAACAACCGCACAAACAGACAATGTGACAACTTCAGAAATCTTTTCCATAGAAAGGTGTTTCAAGAAAACTGGATTTATGTTAATGTGAGCATAGGGGGAGCCATAAAACCTAAGTAACACAATTCTTTGTACAGTGATTTTAGAAGGTTAATATGGGACAAATTGGTAATATGGAAGAAAAATTTTCCACAGCACCAATCTAGGCACATGTGTTATTGTATTCCTAGAAACCTTAAGCTAATACATATCTTGAAATAAAACAATCAGACCTTTAATTGATTTTAACAACCATTCCAACTACAGAAGCCAAGATGGAAGTCCTACTGGAGTCAAATTTGTTTCACAGCTATAAAATATATATTGGCAAAAATCTGATCAGGAAATTTGTTTTGGGTCTACAAAATTGCTGGATGTCAAGATGAACACTTAATGAAGTAATCTATATTGGTCACAATACTAATGAAAAATCAATAGCAAACAAGTAAAGACTGACTATAATGAAACCATGTACCAAAGGAAAAACAGGTCAACTGAAAATCCCACCACTTGGGAAATTAGTTAACAGTTTCTTTGTGTCTCTTACTTGCATAGTAAAAATAATTAATTGCTGCCAAATACTGTCCTATAACTATTGCATTTCAGCTAGGTATACCAGTAACCTTAATATTATTTTGCATGCAAATTATCTTTTGAACATTGTTTAAAAGTGGGAAAACAATACCATACCTGATGCAAACACACTAATGTGTAGAATGCTTCACCTGCTGCAGTTGTCATCTCCGTATTGTGCTTTTGTAGTACCAGCATATCAAAGACCATCTGAAGTGACAAAACAAATTATTTATCTATCTAAAATGTAGACTGTCAATCTGCCACTGTATAACAAAGTAAAAAGGAAAATCTTGTTTGGGAAGCTAAAAGGATCAGATCTGCTAAAAAACCCCTCCTGACACAAGCCTAGGTCCTTTATGGATCTGGGAACAATGTATGTTATTGAGTAAGGATTTCTGGAAATATTTACTGCTTGTGCTTTTAGAGCTAGAAGACAATGAAGAACTATTATTGTGTTATGTAAATGAAAATGTGACTTGTTTGCAGTGCAAAGGGCATATCCACTAAGTTTGTCTTTGGAAACATTTGTTAGAATAACTTACAATGGGGATTTTCTGGGGAGAAGATTTGATTATTAGGAAGAGGAGAAACTTCATTTTCTTGAACAAACCAAAAGGAATATAGATCCTATTGTGAATTAGCTGTCTACTAAGTGATACACTCAAATACCAATAAACAATAAAAGGTGCAAGTTGTAGGATAACCATGTCCTTGCCGTCACAGAAAATTAAACACTCTCAATATCTCTTAATTTGTTGCAGTCACATATCATCCTTTATTCATACATGGATATGTTTAAAAAGACTTTGGAGGTACCCAATAAAAGTCTTCAAATAAGTATGGGCCGTTATAAAGGAAACAGTAATCAATTGCTTTCCATGTCCCCTGACAGTAGGATAAGGAGTAATAGGCCACCTCGGCAAGGGAGATTTAAGTTCGATATTAGGAAAAATCTTTCTAACTATAAGAATAGTTAAGCATGAGACAGGATTCCATGGGAGGTTGTGGAATCTCCATCATTGGAGGTTTTCAAGAACAGGTTAGACAAACATATCAGGAATAGCCTAGGTATATTTGGTCCTGCCTCAGCACACCAAGCTGGACTAGATGACCTCTCAAGATCCCTTCTAAAACTACATTTTTATTATTCTATAAACAAAGGGAAGAGGTTTTGCTTTTCCAGAATAAAATGGGGAGCCCATTCATCAGGTTTGTGAAAGATGCTGTGACTTTGGAGAATCCTAAAGCTCAATGAAAACTAACTAGGTGAAGGAATGACTAAATGGGGGTGAAGTCAGAGAATTTAAGGTAGAAATTTAGGGAAGGGATTGAAAAACAAGTATGACCATTTGGAAGATAACTGCTTTATCAACTTTTATTTAAGGCTCATTGCTCACTCATCTCTAGCTGGGATGAATTAGTTGGGATTGGTCCTTCTTTGAGCAGGGAGTTGGACTAGATGACCGCTTGAAGTCCCTTCCAGCCCTAATCATCTATGATTCTGATTCTCAGCCTGACTGAAGAGTTACCAAGTCAGCTACCTTCAAAAGAGGAGACGCAATGAGCAATCCCCAAGAAACTGTGATGTCAATGACCTCGCTATGAGAAAATTAAGATTCCAAGGAAGACTTGATCTGTGCTAAAGAGTAAGATAAGAGATTTTTTATTAAACATTTAACTGGGGTTGAGCACACAGATTTTCCTACCAGCCAGCTCATTGCTGCTCCCAATTTAATTTAAGACCTAGCTGAACAAGATGGAGCAGGTAGTCCAGAACAGTAGACAATGAACATCACAATGGATTAAGATGCTATGTAATTTTCTTTAAATAAAAGACCAACTGGAGCATCCTCCTCCTCTATTTGTTTGAGTAATCATCTATTCCATTTCTCCTACCTATTCTTGTTGCAACTTGTCCACTTCATCTTTTAGTTTACAAGCAACCTTGCCCATACTGTTTCAGTTCTTTGTGTTATCTACTCAGGCTTCACAGTGACTTATTAAAATCATTTAAGATTCATTTTGAAGCCCATGCACAAAACACAAAAACAAACTGCAGACTGAAAAGTTCCAGCTCTGCCACTGATTTGGCATGGGTTTGGACAAGTTGCTTCTCCTCTCTGTGTCCCCTTCCATCTGATGTCAGCGTTGTCTTAATAGACTATAAGCTCTTTAGGGCAATGACTGTCTCCTACAATGTTTGTACAGTGCTTAGCCTAATGGGGCTGTTATCTCTGTTGGAGCCTCCAGACACTACTGTAATACAAATAATAAATAACATATGGCAGTGTAATTTGCAAATAGATATTTTTACCTTAAGAAAGTGCCTTGTTGCTAGAAAGAGTGATGAGTCTGTTTCTTGTGCTTTTGCACATTGTTCTGCTAATGGTGTTAAAGCCTCCAGACAGAGTTGGCAAACCTCAGAACTCATCCTGATAATCGAAGTGTCAAAGAATAAATATCAAAGAATAAAGTCATATTTTCTTTTTAAGTTGTGGTAAATTTCTAAGCAGTATTATTAGAAAATGTTTTAAGGAGTACATGTCCCAGGACTTCATTTTTTTTTTTTTTTTACTGGGGTGATTTAACAAAAAGATAGGAATCTTATGATCAGGCTTCTCATCTGCTTTTGACACGTGCTGAACGTTAGTGAAAATAGCATTCCCTACTGTAACAGGAGAGCCCACTGGCAATGTGACAGGAAATACTCTGGAGTTAGCCCAGTAGAACAGCAGCAGTATTTTGCATTACCAGCTGACAGACTAAATCAGGAATAGTTTGGGATACCACCTGAAGGCTTATTAAGTCAGATGCACTGTGATATGAAGTAGAAGGGAGGCAGCAATAGTGGTTGCCAACAAGAATATACACATATTAAACCACTTAAAAGCTATTAAAGAAACATTATGGGTCTAACTAAATTCAATTAAGGCTAGAAACTCAGCTGACATTCCAATAATTCCAATAATAAGAAAACAGAATGCAAGGGCAAAGTTGAGAGACAAAACTAACTATAACGCTACTATTATATAAGCAGATATTAACAGAAGGGGAAAAAAATGGAAAAAAATGAAGAAAGCTAAAATTTCTTCATAAAAAAAGGAAAAGCATTTTTTTAAGAGGGACACCCATTCATTGCAAAGGATACGATGACATCCCTAACTCCAATGAGTACATTAGGCTCTTAAAAAGATCTTCTGGAAGCTGAGGAATTTTCTCAGGGAATATCTCACAGATGAAGGTGATTAATTTGTAGTACTGATTACACAGGGATGGAAACTGTCAAAAGAAACATATTGGCAATTTTAGACTCAAACAATTGCTTTAATATTGCTCCCAAATTTCTGTGGAACAAAGAGACAGGACTGAGAGTGATGTACTTTGCTGAAAAGAGAGGTAATTATTGGCAGATGTAAACTTCAGTGTTATGGTCATCGGCATATTGCCATTTCATTCATTTGATTTTTACTGTCATATCCAAGACACATGTATATGACAGGAAAGCCTGTAAAAAAACAAACAAACAAAAGAAATCATACAGCATTATCCTTGTAAAGAAATATAAAAGTGAAGATCAATCACAAATGCAGACTATATCATGTAAGTTTTTCAAAATGTTAATAATTTTAATAATTTTCAAATATGGGGAAGAGTAAAGTAGTGAATCAAACTTTCACAAGGCAAATGACAAAAGAAAAGGCACAGGAGATGGGACCCACAACAGGAGAAAAAGGTGACAAGTGAATGAA
This sequence comes from Mesoclemmys tuberculata, assembly GCA_007922155.1. Taxonomy (NCBI): domain Eukaryota; kingdom Metazoa; phylum Chordata; order Testudines; family Chelidae; genus Mesoclemmys; species Mesoclemmys tuberculata. Next base: position 70,835,109 of record ML675618.1, on the reverse strand, counting down.
CAGAATGTTGCAGACACTTTTTATATCATAATGCATTCCTCAAGAAAGTGCATGAAAGCCCCCCAGGGGGCAATTATGTTCCTTCCTAACTTCCATCTGTTGTTAATTTATGCCATGCAATATGAAGATTTATATCCTTTGTTATCCTATCTAATGTAGCTGTAGATATTCTCATTCTCCATATAAATGTCTAATCCTTTTTTTAATTCTAGGATAAAATCTCAACTCAATTCAAAATAACACTTCTAGAAAGATTTCTTAAAAAGACAATCTCTGTCTAGGTCCTCCATGTATCTCTCTCTCCTCAGGCTATCAGGAGCCAGAGAAAAATTCCTGATATATAAAATAAACTCTAGAAAACACTGTAACTGCCAGGCTACATAAACTGCTCGAACAACTTCAAAGTTTAGAGACCATTTTAAAGCTTATACATCTTTAAAAGAAGTTTCCACTTTGTTTGTGTGTGAGTGTGAGTGAGTGAGAATGAATATATATGTATATATTAAAATATACTTACTTTCAGCAGATCCTGTGACATTAATGGCAGAACCAGGTTAACCCCATATAAGACAACATCTGCTGCTGATACAGATCTATTTGCAGCTTGTCCTGACTCATGTCCTCTAAATACTTCATCTATAGAAAACATATACACCTTTGCTGTTACCATATTAATGTAAAAAGAGAGATCAGACACATTGAAGTGTCACATTTTTATGCAAGAGGCCAGACTGCTTTTTTAAAAAGAACAGCACACACACTATCTTAAAATTGGAGTTGTGATGGTTAAGGCTGCAACTTCATCCTATGCTTAGGCCACTGTATCTAGGCATCACAATACAGTATTCCACAAGATCCTATAAGAACAGGAAACACCAGATACTATGAGTATGCCTTTGCATTTATGTTAAATACAGAAGCCTTTGTTCACTTCAGACTAAGATTTCACAATTACATTTCCTATCAGTTCAAACACTAAAAAGCGAGGATATCACCAGTTTAATCAACATTAACATGCACACAAACCTCAGGTCATGTCTTACCACCTAATTATAATACCCAAATGTATTCAGGCTCCTTTGTTTCATGATAAACTCCCTTTCCAACTCTTCCATATAACCAGCTCCACTGTGGACATTCAACCCTCATAGCCCTGACTCAAAAACCCAGCCTGAATTCTGACCTTACATTAAGATATACTAGATGTAGGTCTAATTTATGCAGTTTAAATAGCCAAGATCATGAAGAAAAAGAAAAACTTAATCATAACTACGTACCACAGGGCCTGTTCTGAGAGCATCCACACATCCCCCTGATGGGCAGCTGGAGTTACAGAGCTCAGTACCTCACGTCACACACTGAAAAGTCTCTGTTTTCAACCAACTATACTCTAATTTTGACTTCGTTGGCCTTGTTTTTGATAACTACTATTGCTTTATTTCTAGGTTAGTGGCTTGTTCTAGTTCAGATTTCAAGTTGTTCAGTATACAAGAGCAATGCAAAAAATACCATGGCCCATAAATTATATGCACTCTTCCTTCAGCTACCAGAGTCTGAACATTAAATGTTATCTCAGAATATAGAAACTAGACTCTCTAATCTCCACTTTTATAATACTTGGATAATTAGTTCTCTCTTGCCACAATATTTTTGCTAATTAAAAAAAAATCAGTACAAGACAGCTCCCCCCCAAAAAATTAGCTTATGTTGCAACCCATAATTTTTGGCTCAAAATCACCCAGGGTAGTTCACCAACACCTGAAGCGTTTCATCTCCAATTCCTTCATACCTGTATCACTGAAATCTATAAATTCTTTTGATAGAACGTTGGTGAGAAGCTCCATAATAAGAAGAAGATCCTGGTATTGGTCCTCTTCTGCTGTAACATCTAATCGCTGCCGACCTAAATTATTCTTGGAATATACTTGAAGCAGGGTCAGGCAGGCCTCATACAAATTCATGGCTTTGGACTGCAACAACAACAAAAAAAGAAAACGAAGTTAAATATATTATATACTAAAACTAGTATACTTAACATTGACTTTTTGCTGCTTTTGGCGCTGATTGGCTGACAATACACCAAGTGATTTTTATTTGATTTCTATTATCCATTACTATTTAATTTAATAACTGCATATACACATGTTCAATAAATATTCCTTATATAATCTTGTTCATTTACTCATGCATCAGTGATTACAATACTTTAGTAATATAACCTTACTTTTGGCAGGTTCCTCGTATTTAACAAAAAGAAAACTGTAAATCAGGAGTCTATATATAGAATGATTTGGGACAGTCTTGACACTTCCTGCCAAACTCATGAAACAGTTTAGAACTCAGAATCTTTAGGGTCTCGTTCATACTGGCACATTTTGCTGTAATCCGCCATTACATCAGATCCACTGATGGTAGCTAAGGCTTGTCTGGATTAGGGAAATTTACATTGCACTGATGCAATTTACCTGGTAATTTACTAGGGTAAACAGTGCAAGCCCTGTTTAGAATCAATGCAGTATCCATACATTAAGGGTTTGCACCAGAAGTTACACAGGCAGCAAGTTTCCTTAGATAAACCTTCAGTGAAAATTAAACATGGTAAAAACACCCTGAGCTGGTAGAGCTGGACTAATGATGAATTATAACTAAATTTGTTAGCATATGCATAGTCTAGCTCTACTTTTGGGTTTACCTTTGCAGAGACAATATATGCACTCTCACTTATAGACAAGGAAAGATTATTTAGTACATCCAAAAGTTTTCTGAATGATTTAAGAGGCAGAACTGAGAGATGCTCTTTCTTTTTTCCAGGCTCCAGTCAGTGTGCTTGGGTTTTTAATATAGCAGAAACCTGTAAATGGATTTGCTTGTTTCATCAAATCTGTTTTCCTTTAAAGAGATTTATTTCCTTTTAATAATTATGCTCTCAAATGGATTATATAAAAATAAATTAGATGTATTATTTTAAAAGGTCAATTAACCTTTTGATATCTATGTTTTAAATACATTCACTTCTTTAACAGGCATTCATTTAAGCGGACTCAGCTGCACAATGTTTCTTCCTATTCAGCACGTAAAATTATGGTTTACTTGGTTTATAGAATAGTATCTTATTCTGCATACACATGCACGCACGCACTTTGTGTCAGTGTTTACCTCTCCAAGGTAGCATATTTGTTTATGTGCAACTTCAACAAAAACTTCTATTATGAGGTTAACAGTCTCTGGTGTGTTTTTGTACACCTCCATTAATCCAATGCAATTGGTAAGGAAGTCCATTAGAAAGTTAAAGAGGATTGCTACATTATCTATCTGGGTAGCCTCAGCAATGCCACAAAGTGCTTCTAGTGTGGCTGTGATTTCCTGTTTCACCTCCTCCTCTTGACAAATCTGTTGGAAGTTTTCTTGGTTTATCACATTCAAGAATCGCTGTTGAAGTGGCTGAAGAACCTACAGAATCAAAAATTAAACAGCCATTCTGGTAAGTATATTCTTCCAGTTTCATGTATACAGTACTCACATCTTCCTATCAATTAATTACAAATTCAAGTCTTTAGGGCACACAACCCTTCCCCCTCTCTCTACCTTTAAAACACTGGGACTAATTCACCCTTATTACTCCAGTTTCACTGATGCAATTCCATGGATTTCAGTGGAATTAAACTGGCATAAAACTGGAGTAACAGTAGTTAATCAAGCCCACTAAAAGTGAATTTTAACTTAATCTTGCCATATACTATCTCCATTAGGGGTCTGTTTCAGTATTATCTCTTGCCAACTTATTTTCTGCCCATTTGTGGTGTTTAAATTCCTCTTCTGTGCCTTTTTCTGTCCTCTCTAGTATTTGAATCTCCTCCAAATTTAGTACCATCTGCAAGTTTCTTTTCTAGTCTAGCTAATTAATAAAGCTATTAAATAAGATCAGTCTTAATAATTATCTTTGTACTATCACACACCATACTGCAATCTATCATTTCCTTTTTTTAAAACTATTTTAGGAATTTAACAAGTTTACTAATCTTTGCCATGTAAATGCCAGAGTCAATACAATAATCACTATACCAATAACCTTTTGTTTAGAGAAACATTTAGTCTTCCAACTTCTGTTAATCAGTGTGATGACTGATAGCTAAACTAATTTAATTTAATTTTTGAGTTTAGTTTTACAAGACAGTCACATGCTTTACAAAAACTGAAATATATTACCAGTACCTCTACCATGTTCTCTTTTAGTTATTAATTTTGCAACTTATCAAAAAAGAATAAAAATAAGTGTTTTTTTTTAAATAAACCTACAGTGCTTATTCCTCATGTTTCAGTCACCTTCTAGGGCCTACACACTTCATTATTTTCTCTCTGTATTAATTTTGTTATTTTACTGTTGCACTTTGTTAAGCCTGACAAAATACATGGAACTTTACAAGGATCTTACAAACTAAAAAGTTACCATTGAAAGAAAAGAGATTTCCAAGGCTTTAGTTTTAAGGTACACTCCTCTTTCCTTTTCTGATAATCAGTACTACACTACATTTTAATCAGACCATTTCAGATACGTTTTAAAACATTTATGAAATAAGATAGTAAAATAATCAATTAATATTACATTGAATGTTATGTTTAAGTAACTGGTCTCTTAGGTACCCTGTAATTGGTGCCTTATCAATGTCTAGGTAGAATAAGAACCGCAATGAAATTCTAATATTAAAGAAGCCTTTAAAAGACATTCAGTGTTATCCTCCATGTGTGACAGCAGTGTTCAATCCAAAAACTTTGAACTCAGTTTCATTGCTTGCTGAAATGAAGGTGACAGAAATTTAAAATGTCTTACCTCTGTCCAGTATTGTTGTTTTGTATCTGTGTCCATATGAGCAAAACCCCCTAAAACTAGAGCTTTCATTAGTGTTCTCTGCACAGAACTGGACAAAAAGTGAAGAGGTGGGTTTCGCCTTGCAAACTGTTTAGCTAAATTCCACCAATTTTCACACTGAATTACTAAATTTGCCCTAAAAAAATAAAGAAATAAAGTTTAAAATATTGCTTACTCATAGAAAATCCTTTAGAAACTCATACAATCCGACTGCTTTTACCAAGTACTTTTACTATCAATTTTGTTAATTATTGTACTAATTTATCCTGGGATTTACAGTCTCTATTCTTTTTGACATTCATCTGATTTGTGCCTCAATAGATTCCTATAAAATTTACTCTATAAATCGTTTAATTTATGTGGGGAAAAAATGGGAAAGTACTTTGTAGAGTCACATACTATCCTTTATTTGATATTTTTCAATGTATTGAGCTCAAGCAGTTTATTTTGAATTGTTGTTATAATGTAACTCTGAGTGTAGAGGCTCTCTCAAGTTTTAGAGAATTTACAGGAAACTCAGATTAAGCAAACTAAAATTTGGTTTATTCATAGAGTTCTGTTTAACCAAAAGAACACAAACCAGCAAAGCCTTTAGCCACAGTTGTCTGTAAACATCAAAAGGACAAACAAGGCATCTCTTGTGTATCTCCAGAACTCCTCAGCTGGTGTCTGGGCAACAAATTTCCATCTCTACTGGTCACAAGAGTAGTCCAGCACCTCTAAGGGTCTGAACCCAACTAGACTCCACCACTCAGATTGCCTCTGCTCAAGGAGGCATTTCTAGCCACACCAGACAAACAAACCAGAGCCCTTTCCACCCCCTCACACGGGGCCCCTCCTGCACTATGATCCTATCTCTGATTTGGCCAGCAGCAGCAGAGGTCACCAACATAAAATCAAAGAGTAAATTTTTCTGAGCTGGTTTGCCCTGCTCCTCTTCACATAAACTGGGGCTATCATCATTTCTGGGCCACCACTCCCTGCCGTTAAGTGAGCTGTGCTCTATCCAGAGCAAGGGAAGAATCTGTCTGCATCCATCTCAAGACAGGATTCAGTTACCACCTCAACCAACTTATGATAAGGTAGAAACAGAGAGGCCCCCTCTGTAATAACTATGTTCCATCTATTTTTTTCTTATCTGTAGAGAACAAATGCCTGCCTAAGTTCAAGTTTCAAACCTACCAATGCAGCTTCTTCCCACTCCCATTCCTTTGCCTCTTTCATACCATCTTTCCCTTCCTTTATTCATTCCCTCTCACTCCTTCTTGAATCATTACAGATGATACAGTCATTATATCCTCCCCTTTCCATTTTCTCTCTCATCTCACACATTTGTTGAACTTGAGCTTTCAGTCATTTGTTCCATGCACAAAAAAGTGAGGGAAGAGTGAGAAGAAAATGGGGAGATGTGGGATCTCCCATGCCCCAGAGAGGATGCAAGCAGCAAAACATGGCCTCTGTTCCTTCCCAGCCTACTTGAAGTGCACCAAACCCACTGGCTGCCCCTCCCTTTCCCTGTAGGGAGCCCCATCATAGAATCCTCTGATCACAGAGAAGAGCATGGAAAACTCCTCCTTTTCTTTGACCAGTGGCAGTGCCCCTTTCTCTACAGCAGCAACAGAGTGCCTGAAGCTGCAACAGCACAGAACTAGTCCGATCTGGTGGTGGGAGTGGGGCAAGAAAACTTCCTTCCCTTGCTAGCGGCTGTCTGCAGATACAGGCAGGCAATGCATTAGTTACATTCTGGTAATGTTTTCAAGGTTTTCTTCACAAACTGGAGGGCTAGAATTTTTTTGGGGGTGGGTGCAGGGTAAATCAAAGTGGAGGTTCTGACCTCATCATATGATTCCAGGAGCTTGGGTGTCAGCATGGCTCTGTGGTGCCTATGCTATAATCCAATGGTTCTCAACTTTTCAATATCGTGATCCCATTTTACACAGGGAAAAAACCAAAACATTTGGAACCAGGGATCACCACATCTAGTCAAAGAAATGGAGGGTGGTGTTGACCCCCTTATAGGTCTCCTTTAGGTTGAGAACACATTTTAATCCTGGATTCCAGCCCTGATTCCTGGATGGGACTTAATCCTCTGCCAGTTTTAACTAAAAAGTGTTGTCAGGTTTCCTCTCATGGAGCACCACTGAGAGTTGGGAGCAGAGATGAGAGAGGCAGGGTTATGGGACCTCTGAAGAGATCACTGAACAGTAGCAGCTCCCAGCTAAGACTAAGAAGTTCATAACTGCCTTTGGTACTTGAAGAATTTTCCAAAATTAATTTAGGATGGTCTCATGGTTAAGGCAGATGAATGCTGCTGTGAAGAACTGGATTCTATCCCTTCCTCTGCCAAAGTTCCTATGTAATACTGAGCAAGTCACTACAACCAAGCCTTTTACATCAGTCACTCATTGTTTATTCCTTACTTTGAGTCACTGACTTGAGATCCCAGTGTCTGATTTGCAGCAGTGCTGAGCACTCCAACTGTAACTGAAGTCAATGGGAGCTACGCTTTTAGCGTAAATTATGAACTGCTATATAATGCTAAGTATTATAAAAAAATCAGGTCCTGGGGACCTCAAATTTAGCACCCAAAATTTAGTATATACTTTTGACCTTACTTTCTCTGTGCCTCAGCTCCTCATCAGTAAAATGGGAATAATACCTCCTAATTTCAGAGCGGTATTATGAAAATAAATTCACTAATATTTGTGAAGCACTTCAGATACTATAGTGATGAGCACCACAGAAAAGGCAATGAGGAAGACAATAATTCTGTCTTCAGAGCAGAATTTGAGTGTGTAGTTATAGGACATGGGGCCATACACTGAACAGGGAGAAAATAAAATACTGAACAGTAGTTTGTTAAGTGATCACTGTGCACTGAATGAAGCAAGTATTCCATGTTAAAAAAATCATGTAATTAAAGACGGTAGCATAATGCATACGTACATACGGGGTGGATTAACACTGCACAGACAACTTTAATTTTGGCATTTTTAAATGTGTGTACTTGACTTAGCAACCGTAATAATGTTTTTTTTTTAACACTGTACATATATATATTACACATGCAAAATCTGTTTTGTGTCAGTTTACAAAAGGATAAAAAACTATTTGAATTTGCTGCTTTACAGCTTCTAACTCCAAGCAAAACTTTGGAATTTATCACCCTCTCCAAATTGTACATGCTTTTAGATGTTTAAAATTAAAGCACTGTAAGCAATGTAGGAATCCTCAGTATGGGATTGAGAGGGTGAAGGCAAGGCAGAATTAGTTCTTCCGAACCACCTGAATCTTGAGAGGCTTACTTAACTGAGCTGACAAGTGCTGACAGGCTATTTCTCCTCTCCATTATATCAGTTTTGTTTGCAACACTCCACTAGCCAGTACAGTTACAGAAGCACAACTGGTGTAAGAGTGGAGAATCAGGTCCTGAGTCTTGTAGCCCAGAACATGGTTGTTATTATTTCATAAAAGGACAGCAACTTCAAGTTATCTAGTTTGTGTGCAAGTATGTACATATTTTTATTTAAAAATCACTACATTTTATGCTAGGTCTTGTACAATTTTGAATGCTTTAATTCTCAACAGAAAGTGCTCTTAGCTGTGGAAGACATGTAGAACAGTACAAATACTCTCTATCTGCTTTATTTTTGGCCCAATATAATTTTAAAAGATCCAGAATAAAATCTTGACTTGCATAAGACTGTAGTTTACCTCTCTCTCCTTTCCACTAATGTTACTAGCAACTGTACAGTGTCATTTGCAAGGTCCTGTTCAGAACTCCATACTGCCAAGTTACTGATTACTTTTTCTAAGAGGTAACCCACAATCCACTGGGAACCCTCTGTGTCTGCACCAAATGCCATATTAAATGGTAGACTTATCTAGAAGAGAAAGAAAACAATTAAATAAGCCCATTTCATAAAACGTCAATAGGAAACAGCATACATCATAACCAATCAGCAACTCATTTTCAGACCTTCACTCCTTACTTACTTCACATACAAAAGTTATGTTGACAAAAAGGAAAAAGTAACAGAAAAAACAGGTAGGAAATCAAACTTACCTCTCATTCTAAGTGCAATGCCAAAAAACAGGGAACAATATCAACTTCATTACAAAATCTAATTTTAAGTATCCTTACATCTAGCCTTCAACACCACCATTTAAAAAGGAAGATTTCCCACGTATGCAGTGTTGTAGTTATGTTGGTCACATAATATTAGAGACAAGGTAAGTGAGATAATGTATTTTATTGCACCACCTTCTGTTGGTGAGAGACAAGCTTTTGAGCTCACTCTTCTTACCTGAAGAAGAGCTCTGTGTATGTTTAAAAGCGTGTCTCTCTCACCAAGAGAAGCTGATCCAATAAACGATATTACCTTACCTACCTTGTGTCTCTAACATTCCCATGAACAGTTCATGGTGGCCATGAAGGAATTCCTGCATTTCTTCAGAACGGAACACTCTAATACTGATAAACATAGCTCTTCTGTAGTGTCAGAGTTCAAGGTGATATATTGCAAGATGATATATGAATATTTTTCCCTAAATTTGTTCCATTTGCTCTCTTTTCCTGGCAGTGGCACAGAAAGGAAGATTTCATATTCAAGTCCTGGTGCCATAATATTTGACTCCTCTGAAATTCCAAATATTCAAATTTCCTGTCCTCTGCTACAATAAAATTCCTGAAAATTGAATCTCAGGAATTTTATAATTTTGCAAGAGGGCTCTGTACCCCTGGGTCCGGCAAAAGTGTTCTGTCAGCATGTTCAATTTCAAATTCCCAATTATTTTCAAGCTTCAGCACAAGTTTTCAATAAAATAATTTGTCTCATCACCTTCAGAGACCAATATTACATACAAATCAGGGTGGATACAAATGGATTTTAACATTAAGAGACTCTGTATTTGTCATTTAAATTAAATGTGTTTTTTTCAAATTAAATTTGAATTTGACTCTATATTAAGGGCTAAACTTATACGCAAAAATAATATGAAGCAATACATGTTTGCTGCCAAGTTTTAAAGAAAGTGAAACCACTGAACTGGTGGAAGTCACTGACTAAGCACCTGAAACCAGAGTCTGATGAAGTGCTAAACAGCTTTTGACAACAGTATCCTCTTCAGTGGGTGCAGAGAGAAAACTTTCTTCATTTCAGTTTATTCAACTAGTTCAGTTCAATGACTAGTTAATTCAAAGTTAAGAAACTGACTGAAAAAGCAGTCTATGAGTAAGAACTAGGTGTGAGAGGATGAGATCTATTATTATTAAAATTTCAAAGGATATGATGAGCAGAAACAATCAGTTCAATTCACTAAACTATAGATGCTTCCCTTGTTTAATGAATCAGTTTTAAATGCAAAACATGTTTGGACAACTTTTCTTATGAACCCAGCACATTAAAATGCTGTTTTTGTTCTATCCAAGCAGAGCTTGACACAAATTACATGAAACAAATCAACCTAGTCAATAAAATACATCATTTACCACTTTTATCAGAAACAATGTAAAAATTAAGATTCTGAATAAATAAATTGATCTATATAATTGCTTAAATAAATTGACATAGCATATCCTCCTGGTTTACAAAAATAACAAATTTAGTAAAGGCTGTATTTCGTTGCAAATCAACATGTTCTAATGGTTCCCAACCAATAAGAATCAGTTTTTCTTTAGAAAAATAATGAAAAAATACAATTGGAACAGTAAGACGGAGGCTCCAGTATCCCGAATTTCACTAAGGATGATCCTCAGAGTTTTAACATCCCTGATAATTTCAGCACAAGTCCTCTACTATTTATCTGAAGTTTCAATTGTGTCCACAGGCTCCGATCAGGTGCAGAGCTTCATTGTGCTTGGTATTGTAACAAACAACACATGGGGCAGTCCCTGCCCCAATTACTGCCACTGAAATAGTAGGTGAGGTAATATTTTATTTTATTGAACCAACTTCTGCAGGTGAGAGACCTGAAGAAGAGCTCTATGTCTCAAATGCTCGTGTCTCATCAACAGTTGTTCCAATAAAAGATATTACTTCACTCACATTGTGTCTGTAAAATCATATGACCAACACAGCTACAAGTACACCACATACTGAAATAGTAACAACATGGACGTGGGACGTAACAGAGTGGGGAGGGCAAAAAATGACATTAACAGGAACACAAGATCACACAATCTGGAATCTTCGTAGGTTCTGAGGGTCCCTCCCCAGCCCTCCTTTTTAAAAAACCCAAGTAAGTGAAAAAGAAATATTAATGAATCACTACCAAGCCATATGCCTAGCCATAATCATTAGGCCATGCATCATGACCATTGCAGTGGAAATTAACTTTAAGGAGAAATTTGAAGACAGTAGTGACTCAGTTTATTCGGAGAAGGTATTCCACACAAGGGACAGCATGGAGGACAGCATGTCTACTTTGTCAAAGCCCACAAAATCACATTTAAAAACACAAAAGTTATTTGTAAATTATGAGTGTAACTAATTCCTCTCAGAAAAAAAATAAATTGACAACACTTATTTTCCAGGCTATGACTACGTACTCTACATTCTAAAACAAACCACAGCTAATGCTATAAATACCTGGAACAGGAGGTTTAAAACAAAACACAAACATCCACTTTCATAAAAATAGTGTTAGTGTTATATACTCTACAGTCCATTAATGCAATAAAAATTGCAGTTAAAGTCTTACCTGGTCATACAGTTTTTCATCCACTAGGAGATAGGTCTTTGCCCAACGCTTAAGAAACCATACAATATCTTTTCCCATTTGTGGACTCAGAAGGTGCGTTAAATCTGCCCTTATTGCTCGAGATTCTACTTCTGAAACTCTTAGAATAGCAGATGATAACCTGCAGATATGAAGTACAAGTAAGATACCTGGCTTTTGGTTTTGGTGGGTTATCATCTTTTGGGTCTTTTATCTTTTAAGCAGGGTCAATTACCCAAGGAGGGTGGCCACACCAAAAGATTTCCATTCTTCATGGAATGAGGTGGAAGAAGAAAGACAATATCAAGTATTCCTCTTTCTACTGATGGGGTAGAAGCACCATCAGGATATTCTCTTTACACATGGATGGTGGGATGGGACAGAGATGCTAGAATATACTAGTCAAGTATAAGAGAATACATTTGAAATTGGACTCTGAAGTCACTGCAGCAGGGAGAATTCTCTCCAGTGCTCTGACATCAGGGGAAATGGGAAATTTTCCAATTGGAACACTGCCTAGAGGACTTTAAAAAGCTTTTAATGGGGCCTTTGGATTCCCACCCTCCCCCACCCGCCAGACACTATTACCTACAAACTTTGGACAACCTCATGAGTGCCTTTTGGAGCATGTGCAAACTAAATCAAATACTGAAACTACATTATCTCACTAATTTTGTTACTGTACAAGGTATACAGCACCTACTACTCAACCATATCCCTGATAGACCCTTGCAACGCTCTTCATTTGGAACAGATTTTATTCTCCACTCCAATGGACACGGTATTGCCAGTGGGAGGGGGGAAGCAGCTAAATGGAAGGGTCATCATGGACCAAAATAAAGATATGCCTTTACTTTTCAAGGACAAAGTATAATGATACCACATCCCTTCTAGACCCTGTCAACCCAGGGACCAAGTGAATGGGAATGAAAAGCCATCTCTAACCTCCTATAGTAGATTAACGCTGCCTGGAGACAGACACAGAAAAGTAATTTTAACCCTGGGTGAAGTATCTTCCCCATTCATTAGTGTGCTATGTGATCCCCTTAATTTGAATCCTCAGACTCAGACTCTGCTTTGGGCCATCTATCATTCTTCTTCCTTGCGTTAATCCCATCAAGTGGAGTCAGTGCTACAAGTCCTCTCCCTCTAAAGTGCTCTGTTCAATGCCACATCCACTACCACAACTACATGTTAACATATGTTTGTGATATCCCACCACTTCTTAGGCTGGCCTCTGCCTTTTTCCTTCAGACTTGATCTGTTGGACTCTCTTATCCTCATAGCTGTCAGGACTGCACTTTACGTGATCAAACCACCTGAGCTTGCACTCCCTAATTTTTTGGTTTATGGGTCTTACTTTGAGCATGTCGTTAACATACACATTCCTCATGTGTTCTTTCTTCTAACTCTACTCAACCATCTCAACGTTTGCATTTCTGTGCAATGGATCATTTGCTCATGTTTCTGCTTTGTTGCCCAACACTGAGCGCCATACACATCATTCTTCTTCCCAAAAAGGATGGAAATCCCTTCTGAACTCCTCACACTGGTCCTTAAAATAGGCCAGTAACTGTGAGTGTATGAGCGATAGCATTCTTTCCCCACAGAAAGCCAACAGAGCTGTTTCTGGAGCAATCCCAGGGACCAACAGTTCATGACACACGCAGACAGTCCCATTTTATATTTTGGAAAACTTTGTAAATGGATGTCATTTTTCTTTACACATGCTGTAGAAAGCAGTATGCAATTAATCCATACAGTCCTATCAAGAAATTTTAATTCAATGATGTTTCAAACATTTAGTTTCCTAATGTTCAAAACTGTAAAAAGAAACTCCATTTATTTTGGTTCTTGATATTTACTGGCCAAGTTATTTCTATCTACAAAGATCCATCTCTACCACAAATCAAATTCTGCATTTCTCTCCAGGAACTTCCTTCACCTTCTCCTGATGATTACCTACTTACCTGTCTGCTTATGCCAGCTCTCTATTTTTAGCACTTTCCTGAGTCTCTCACATTTGGGAGTTAGAGGAGTTGTCACTTTAACTTGTCTTGCCCCATCTTCAGTACTTACCAATCCTACCTTTTCCCTACATGATTGAATCATTTTTAGCTTAAAATTTCACTTTAAGACACTCCTGTTATTTTAACCTATAATTGATTTAATCCTTCCTACCTTTTCTGTCTTATCTTTATAGCATTACCTTATTATTCCTGTACTATAACCAATCTGACAGAACATCTACTTGAATTTTAAAAGATGTAATGAGATCTCTTTTCTTTTCACATATTCAATACATTACATTACATTACATTACATTCATACATTATTTCCTTTTTTCTATATGTTTTATCTCCTATCTACATTTGTCTGAGATACTCTGAATGGAAGTTGCTGTAGACCATATTGTATTCTTACCTAATTACAGAATCAGTTCTGTTGTACCCCGGGATGGAAGAAGCCTTTTCTCCTGGAGATCCCAGAATCTGAAGTGTTGTATTGATGTCAACCTCAGTTGAATGCTTAATGGAATATTCCATTACTTCTGGAGGTATTAGTGGAGTCTCTCCCTGAGTATCATTAGCTAAGAGGTAGCCTAAATTTGAGAGAGAGAAAGTGACTAAGTTTTTTGCCCTAGATTTAGTTTTTGCATTTTAGGACTTTGCTTTTTAAGTCTACTGGCTTTACAGCAGATGTTAAATGGCACTGGAATCAATCCTGACTAATAATGTTAAATATGTACCTTAATCTTAATTATGTATTTCAGTACTGTGTGTATTGATGAGAGATGAGATCCTAAAATTATAACAGGAAGCTAAAGATAAAGTGTTCCCTGAATAAAGAGAATACAGAACAAATGCTGACCTCATCCACAAATACCAGAACTGATGCCTCTGTAGAGTAATAAATCTTTTTAGACTACATTTCTTCCATTGCTTTCTTTCTGCAGCCATATGATAAAATATCTTCATTTTACAGTTTGTGTCATCTGTACTTTGCCCACTAATCAATCTCAGTTGAAACTCCTAACATTCCAAGCCTTTTGGCAGCTTTCAAATGCCAAAGAAACTTGCCACAAAAAAGGTGTCCTTTCCATAAGCAAGTATAGCTCAGACAGAAGAAGGGATTTAAAAGTACAATAGTCTGATGTCTAGGACAGGTGACAGTCATTCCTGGTCTAGTGACAACTGTAATGTCCGATATATCATAACTCACCAGAACTAGAAATTAGAACATTATCCCATAAAGGATAATGCTATGGCCAGACAAAGTGTATACCATATTTGTATCAAGATCTGGCAATCACTAAGACATCAAGACATTCAAAATCAAAAAACCCTGTTTTTTTAAACATCTTAAAAGTTGTACATGTGTATTCCAATATTTGTCATTGTGGCATGGACATAGTAACTAAGGCAAAAGAGAGGATCAATAAAAAGTTATGAACTTAAAAAGGTTTCTAAAATAAATTTCTATAAAATGTAGCAAAATATATATGGTGCTGTGTGGCTGCATCAGTGTTTTATTGGCAGTCTGTTTGGGACAACCTGCATAACTCACTCAGGTCTTTGTCACTCCTCAGTAACATGGCCATCATAAACTTATGCCATACTCTTGTAATAAACTTATTACATACTCTCAGACATTCTCTATTTATGATCTTTCATTGATAGAAAGCTACTTGAATATGGTGACTGACTAAACTTCAGAACAAACAGGTTA
Source organism: Mesoclemmys tuberculata (assembly GCA_007922155.1). NCBI lineage: Eukaryota > Metazoa > Chordata > Testudines > Chelidae > Mesoclemmys > Mesoclemmys tuberculata. Next base: position 70,819,793 of record ML675618.1, on the reverse strand, counting down.
AAACTGTATGACAAAATCAGTAAAAGGAGTTCACAAAAAGCAAGATGTCTTCTGTTAACATTTTTCTAAGCATCTTTATAAGAAAGAATTATTTCTATCACAATTAACAAAGAAACGAGACAAAGAATGACAAAGTCACCCAGTACTGCTGAGGGGCAAATGATACATTTGTCTCTTGTTTCTGAAGCATCTATATGAGATGAAAGATAACGAGTATGTACAAATCAATTACAAGGATGAGACAGATGGGCTGATAGACATCGCAGTTTTGGCTGGGGAGCTCCAGTCACAGATGCAGTCTAACAGTAGTTTATGCATTTAAACTTTCCACTAACCTGTGACTAAAATAAGCCAATGAATATCCTCATACAGGTCATCAAGCAGTTTATTGTCAATTGACCCTGATCCTGGTGAGGCAAGTAACTGCTGCTGATGTCTTTGTAACTGACCATGGAGCCTTGTCACTCTGTCTTCTAATAAACTGAAGAAAAACAATGAGCAAATAACTTTATGTAGTCATTAAATAAATTAAGATTACATTAAAGACAAAGTCTGCTTAATATGAGATTCTTTTGTTTTAATCATCTCACTAAAGTACAGTAAACTTTTATAATTGTATCTTGTACCTTGTAAGAAGAGGTATACAGTGTTCTGCAGCAATTCTTCCTAGCATGCCTACACTAGCCAGCTGGTCGGAGAACTGGTCTCTATCATCTTCCTGCAATTCACTTATTTCTTCTTCCTCCCGAGAGGCTACACCATTGGCAGTCTGATGTGATTTTAAAGAAGTTAAAAGTCATCAATCAATATATCTTGTACAAGTTATTTACTGAGAAAATATCATCACAGTATACACAGAGAAGAAAAAAATCACTTTTCTACATGCTGGGTTTTTTTTTTTTTTTTTGGTATTCCAAATGGAAAACTATTGGTGTACTTCTGAGTTAAGTGTAATAAAGTATATGTAGAAGAATTAAGAAAGAGGAGTTGGTGACCTAAAGTCCACAGTTTTCTAGGATCAGGAATGGGATACGGTCTTGGCTCTGAAACAACTACTGAAATCTGAACTCAGGATCCCTCTTGTAAAACTGAAATGCAATAATATAAGTCCAGATATAAAAATGAGACTACTCCTAACGAATAGAGGAATTACAGACTGGCAATTGTATGCCAGTGGTAGACCAAAGAGAAATAGGAGAAAAAATAAGAAAAAAAAATGCCACTGTCTCCCAAACTTTTCTATCTGAATCAGGAACTCAAATAAAATGCAGCCTATGACAGGCCAAGTGAAAATGGTTTTAGATGCATTTGGTTGACCCTCCTGATCACATAGAACAAGCTCAATCCACCAAGGACACGGGCAAAATATACAGTTTGATCACAAGGACTAGTTTTAAGTTTGAAATACATCACTAACATACCGATAAAATTTGCAGTAGACAAACTGAGCGCAAAGATTCTGAAATTCAAACACACCACTGACGGTTCACAGATACATTTTAAACACTAACCAAGACCAATTTACATCATTTGCTATTTGTCTCATACACTCAAGAAGCCAGGAACTAACATTTTAAGCTATGAAAACACTGGAGCTAGATATTTTGCTTGTCAACATCATACGCAAGTCCTGACAAAGCCAACATTGCCTGTTCTAGAGATTTTATTGCAAGACCTACCATATTTGAAGTGTTTCTTAAAGTCCCGGCTCCTGGACTCTCGTTATGATGTGAAAATCAGTATTTTCATTAAGGAAAAGAAAAGTTTGCCACCCTGATTGTTTACAGAGTAAAGGCTGAAAAAGTGAATGCTAAAAGCTCACAGGACCAGAAGGGAAATAAGACTCATCCTAAAATTGTATTCATTATTTTTTTTAAACCTCATGATTTCAAGCAAATTTCTGCTTTTTGAGAACTCAGGTTGGCAATACTGCAAAGACCATTTGAGTTACATCAGGACTTATTTCCAAGAATGCTCTACATTTCTGGGGAAATGAATTTCAGTATTAATTGGAAAGTTAAATATGACATTGCAATAGTTGATAAGAAAGAAAGAAAGAGGATTGTGTGTCAGAGCAAAATATCTTTTTGCTGTCACTCTAGAAAGGAGCTACGAAACTGAATCCAAACACTAACTCCTCCCAAAGTGCTTTTAAATGCCTCTTTTCTTTATCTAAACTGGCAAATAATTCTCCTTTGGCCACTTCAAAGTTGCAGCTGCTTACTGAAGAGTGCTTCCCTATTTGAAAGTTCCAGCCACTGCTTTGATATTGAACAAGCAGCATTCTGAAATGCCAGCTGTGGCTTTTAAAAGGTTACTTGCGGGATAAATGACTTATCTCACAGAAGGACATGAATTAACCTGTGTATACAAGTTATGTCAAGACTGTCGGTTATGAATTCAGTGTCTCTTGAAAAATATTCTTCTCTATATTGACACTCTTACCACCATCTGTTACATGTCAAGAGAAGCGAAAGAGGTTTATTGAGGTATCTCAAAGCCCTTTAAATACCATCAAATTAGACACGGTTGATAAAATTATTGTATAAAAATTGGGCAATCATTAATATGCTCAAGGTTTACATTCAATAGTCTACATCAGAACCTGTCATAAACAAAATGTTGGGATGGATAACAGTTATTTTCTTTTTCCCATGAAAATGCCATGGAATCTTTAAAATTTCCTCCTCGGCAGCTACCATACAAGAGCAGTATGGACCCTGGTTTACCATTTTATCCAAAAGTACAGTATCTCTACTAATGCAGTTTCTCCTAGTCTGAGCCCACAGTCCTACTGGGTATCTGATAAGCTTACATATGTCAAACACTCTTAAGGGAACCACTAAATAAGAATTTGGTGGTTAAGTACAGAGAGAATTAACTAGGTTTATAATTCCGCTGAAGGATTTTTGGTTCCATCATAATTCCCAAGGAAAGGTAGTAATTTGTTTTTGTCACTAGATCCAAAGGTGGAAGGACAGGATGCAGGCAACATTTTCAATTATGAGTCTATTTAATAGAGCCAAGATTTTAAAAGCAATTCTATACCTCCACTCTCCTTTTATTTTCTCTTTAAGATGAGAGAAACAGGCTGGGGAACAACCCTCTCCTGTGTCAAACTTAGCAAAGTGTAATTGCTAATCAAGTTTTTTCACCACTATTGCAGGTCATGTGAAAAAATTTGTTACCTCCTTTAATATTTACTTAAGTTGTGTATATCTAAGAAATGTTTAATTACTGTACATAATAACAGAGTGCTTATTATTACCCCAAGAACCTCTGATTAAGAACTTACCAAGTTCCTTGTACCATCAGGCGCAGCTAGGTGGCACTGAATATAAGAATTAAAAACCTGAACAGCATGTTGGGTAAAGAAGCCTTTGTGGAAATGTTTGTCATCTTGTACCAAGGTAAGCCAGGATTCCAGCAACTTATCGTATGCCTCCATGTATACCATGTCATCTTTGTCAAGCTGTAAGAAAAAGGTTATTCCCAAACTAAGCAAAGTGAAACAAACCAAAATTGCATTAGGCTATGTCTACGCTGATGGTGGCAAAGTCGCTGCCATCAGATTGACTTACCTGGATCGACTGAGCGGTCAGTGAAAACCAGATCAGTCGAGCCAGAAGTTGATGCTGTTAATCCACCCCCGCAAGTGGTGCAGTGCTGCGTTGACAGGAACACGATTCCCGTCAGCGCAGTGCAGTGAAGACGGTATGCAGTAGAGAAGCACAGCAGTCGATGGGAGTTACGCAGGTTTTCTGTGTAGTTTGCGTAACTCCTGTCGACTGCCACCAAATCATCGGGGTAAGTGTAGACCAAGCCTTGGTGATCATAAACCTTTAACAGACATTCCACACATTTTCGTAGGCAATTAATATAAAAAGCTGAGCTAAATTCAGTTAAAATATAAAAGAGATACATAAGAACTTGAATGGATTAACTGAAGTCATATACTCATTTTTAATTCTTTCCCTGTCAGTTATTTGGTCATTAAGAATGCCCCAGGTGACACTATCCAGTTCCACACCTGCACAGTTGTCTAGTCACAATCCTGCCTTTCCCAGATTGTTTTTGTAGAACAAACACATGCTTAAGCACTGGTCAGGTACCTGGCCACAAAATGGTACACATTTGGAAACATGCAGTGCCAACACAATCCCAAAAAGCATTAATCATTTCCCTACTGGAAGTCTGAGATATATGAGGTGGTTGAAATGTACCCATACACGTATGGTAAGATCCAGGGCATACTGAAGAGGTACAATTTTTCCTAGTGACACCATTCTTAATATCAGGGTGTTTTTAATTTGGTGAAAGTAAGTTTCCAAGAGCCAGAATGGGTTTGAACCCTGCTGCTATGAACATCAGCAAACCCCTGGAATAAACACTCTTTTTCTTTCACCTGGCAGCATGCTTTTCTAAGGTAATATAATTACTTGCAATTGCTCTTCCTGCAGCTGCTGATTCTGAGACTATTTAAGAACAATACTTTGATAGAATTTCTCTAAAGCAATTCTGTATCCCATTAGACAACGCTGAGAAGTTATGTGCCCTAAGTAACCACAAGCGGTTAGGGATAAGAGTCTCCCTCCAAAAGACAGATCCTCCTGGGCAGATATAGTTGCACAATTTACTGTAGGTTTTTGCTGCTTGTGGCTTTACTGATAGATGCAGTGCCCCAACTCTGAGTATATTAAGCACTTCTGAAATCAGATCTAAGATGCATAGACTAGTTTCAAGGCTGGTTCCTTTTTTCCTACCCCCTCTGGTAACAAGAGGGTGGCTGAAGGAACCATGGGTGGCTTTCCTCCCTTTGACTTTGAAGAGTAGCTCTTCATCTTTTCTCCACAAGGTTCATCATCATATGAAGTATCTTCATACTTCTGCTGAACCTCTATATGAAAGCCTGATAAATATAGCCAGCCTGTCAAAGAGCGTTAGTCCCAGAAACAACTGCATTTAACATCTTTGTCTGTTACACAATCTGTAAAATAAGGCAACTTAACTGTAGATGAAGTCCAAAAATAGACAGCATTTAAGATTCCCGCAGAAGAGGTATGTAAGTGTTATCCCCATTTTACAGATCAGGAAATGGAACCTCAAAAAGGTTAAGTGACTTGCCTGGAGAGCACTATGGTCTAGTGGAATAAGCAGATGTCTAACAATGGTTAAGACAAGGGTACTAATGCATTGAGTTCCTCTCTGACCTTGGTCAACTTAACATCTGAGCCTCAGTTGCCCAAGCTGTAAAATGTGAGGAGAAATATTTGCCTACTTCATAACTAACATGGGAAAGTCTTTAACAACATAAGTGCTAATTGTAATGGCCAGTCAATAGCAGAGGTGGGAGAACTCAGCCTATTCCAGCAGTAAGAAAACCTCTACATAATAAATGTTAAATGCTTCTGAATAAAGAATCTTTCTGGAGTTTTTGTTGATCAAGCCCACATAGACAGAAAGCCACCTTTTTATAAACATATAATCTTGAGAAAAATTATTAAACGTTGCTAAAAAAAGGCCATTTTTATATTCTTCAGTTCTATTTTTACAGCAACATGTAGCAAATTTATAGATATTAGCTCTCATTATCATAAACAGGAACCTTACTGACTAGGTCTCTTCTTCAACTAGCTCTTCTTGGGATTGTTTCATTTTTATTAGTCTCCTGGGCAGAGAGATAGGGGGTAGTAATTGCTTGTGTATGTTACAGCCAACAGTTGTGATACAACAACAAAAATACTGAACTACCTGATCATCCCAATATATAAAAAATGTCATCTGACCAGAGTCAGCAGTCAAGGGATACTTAAAACAGCCACTAAGATACAGGATGGGGACAGTAATAGGAAATGTCACAACAGCTGCACGCACTTAAACAGAGATTCAATCTTCAGGTAAGTTTCAATTTGTCCATAATGTTCACATAGTCATCCCAAGCTTTCAAATCTGTAGCTTATTAACCATTTATAAACACTTCTCAGAAGTCCTACCTGAACACTTAAGCAATATTAATGCCTACTATACTTGCAAGTGAAGCTGTCAATTTAAAATGAGGATGTTTATCAGGTATTTTTGAGTATTTTAATCAAAATTATAATTCAAGTAAACATTTGTTAGACAATGATTTAAGAGTGCATAATTATTTCTACTGTTCTGCATTATTAATTCTATTGTTCTCAGCATTACACATCTCTTCTACTTCGGACTGCAGTAATGTAAAAATTAACTAGAAGTTAATGGTAACTTTCTCTCAAACAAAATTAATGAATCTCAGAAAACATATTACAGATTCGGGCTAAGACATCCAAACTTTAAGTCAATACAAATCTATTAAATTCTTATGTCTCTTGTTAACTTGATGTTAATCGTAAATGCAATAAAAGACCTCAACACTTGCAAGAATCGATTGCAGTTCATGAACAGTACTCACCACTTCTTCCAGTGCAGCACTTCTCCCAAAAGAACAGGTTAGGTGTGTGAGGCAGTTAACAAATGAAGAGAAAAGTTCATTTGGAATGGCAGTTAAAACATTGCGAGGAAACACAGTTATCAGGTTGCTGAAAACACTGGAGATTCCCACAGCTTCAGAGTCCTCTATTTCAATTCTATAGATAGAAACAGCAGGGTGGTTGTTTTTCTTTTTTTTTTTTTTTTTTAGAAATTAGGAGAAAAGTTTAAAATTGATCATTTATGGATAAATTTTCTGCAGTTAATAAATAAATCAACATTTACTTTATTCTCTTTCAGGAAATACCCCCTTTTTAAAAAAAATGCTATTCCATTTTAACAGTCTAACACCAAACACAAATTATGCAAAGAAACAAACCATACTGGCTTTCTTCCTCCACACCAATGTATAGATTACAAGAGACCATCTACATTTAAAGGGCAAGCATACGTACCCATTGATAGTATTCAGTAATCCCTCAATGAAATGCGCCAGATAATCAACTTGTGAACCTTCATCCGGAAAGACTGGCCCATGCAGAGAAGCTAGCTGTGCTAAGCACTGTAGAGAATCTTGTGCCATATCTGTATCCTCTCTGATTTTTCGATGTACCTTTTATGAAGTGAAATAAATTAATACATGGAAAAATAGGGTGTTCTTAGTACAGTCACATGGCTCACAATTCAAAAGAGCAGACACCAAAAAAATCGTACTCTAATTTCTAGTCAATATGAAATGATGTGGTTTCTATAGCAGCTCCCTAAAACAGAGAAAATGTCAAGATTGCTGCTCAGTTTCTTAACTTCCTGAGCCATGACTTAACTCACCAAAACTAACACACACGTAACTGGGTCTTACCTACATTTTAGAAATCGAAATGTCGAGTGCACGTTACGTCTTAGAGAGAGAAACAGATGCCAGCCAGACAGACATACTGCTCCTTCTAAAAACAGCAATAATGACAGTCATCTGTATTATGCTAACTATGCCTAGGCTACAGAGTCTTGCTAAAGTTAGTTGATAAATTCAATCAAGATTATATAGATGCTGCTTTAGCAGACGTAAACACTGAAGGCACAGAAAACAAGCGCACCTCCATCCTTGGCAACACTTCTGCAACCACCAGTAATCTTTTCTGATTTCTGCAAATGGAGTGTTACATCACTATTTGTGTGCTTATCCATTCTGAATGAAAGTAAGTCTATCGTCAATAAATTTAAAAACATATTCTTAGCTATTTACTGCAATTATAAAATATGGACTTTCAGGCTCTTTTTAGGACAGGCATTTAATTTCTGCATTCAAGGACATAACGAATAGTATAGTATAATGGTATAATCAATACTAGTATAGTTGGCCTCTCAAGAAAACCAGTCTTGCTAAATTAGTTTCAGTGAAGTTAAATAAAAAAAGCCAGGTTAAATCTTTGTAATCATGTCTCTATTTAGCCCATCTCAAAAGTTATCAAAGTGATAACTGCGCAAATAACATGAACCTCTAAATAATACAGAAAGACAAGTCACAACTGTTTAAACTTCTGAAAGATTAAAAACATATTAACATACAATTTTGGAATTTAAAACAATTCCACCCTATAAAAATAAATCTTACATCATGTAGAAATTAGGTTTTAAGTTTTCTACTTTAAAATGGCAGTCTTACAAAACTCAGAAATATGTTCAAATTTGTTAGTTCAAATAAATGTAAATCATCACTATTTAATGTTTGTATTTGAACAAGAATTTGATATCTGCAGAAGCAAAGGTTGCATTATTTCAAATTACAAAATTAATGTAATCAGACTTTAACACTGCTACTTAAAGCAAAAGTAGCAATGTTCTGTTTTGGCTTCTGTTCATTCAAATGATTTAACAAACTGATGTATTCTTTATTACCATTAAATAAAATAAATGTTTAGTATTCAGAAGCATTCATCTTCTGTATGCTATTGATAAGTGTTAAATTTTTGAGTAACTGCCTTAAGAACAAATCAGAAGTCAGATATTTAACTTAGGGACTTCTTAATACAGTTAAACTAGAAAGGGTTAACCTGTAAACTCAAAAGTTATTTGCATTAGGAGGTTCACAGCTGACAGTAGCAACTGTCTAGATCCTCTAGACAGCTGTTCAGATTGTGTGTGGCTGCTAAGAGTTCTGCCAGGAAGTTTTTCACCTTTTCAAAAACTGCTGGAGCAAGATAAATTTTCAATCAAACAAGTGAACCTCCTTTATTAAAAAAACTGAATATAGTATGCATTCAAACTAATGTATCAGACAAATCACATTCAGGTCTAGAAATTTATATACATCACCTAGTACACGCCCCAACAAACTTTTGAGTATATTATTTCTCTGCTTTGCAAAAGGAACCCTACCCTGAAGAATGTTGAGCTGTAAAATCCCAAGTGACATGATATAAAATAAGATTAGCATAACAGTTTATATAAATAATTTGGATGCTGTTGCTGGGCTGACTGCAAATTAAACAAATATTAACAAAAATTAGTAGTAGAAAGTTACTTTTGCTCAGCTTTAATATAATTTTTTTAAAAAGATACAAAATTACCATGTGTTTCTCAGATATTTTCCAGCCAGCAAACCTACTGTTGACCTTTTTGGTTTATATCTTGCAAGGTATGGGACTTTTATACTAAAATTGGATGGAGAAATGCCAAGATATTGCTAGCTTTCAACTGTTTTGTTAAACGAAGTGTTACAGCATCAATGAAAACCTATTCTTCAGTTGATATTTGTAGAGTGGCAACACTTTAGCTAAAAAGGTATCTGATAACACTGCTCAATATGCTCGGAATTTCATGTGACGAATAGATGTGCCTATGACATGAAACGCACACACTATTAATTTAAAAAAATAAAAAATTAAGATACTTTTATATACAAAGTACATCTTGATCACTTCATAGGAAAAACATACACTAGTCCATCACCTTAAAAACTTGCTAGGGTAAAAACTGATGTTAACAGAATTAGTCATACCTGGTATAACAGGAAGAATCCAACAACAATGTTTTAAAAGAGGAAGGAGTTGCTTCTCAGTGATCCGTATTATGAAAGTTGAAGAAGAAGACTTACTGTAAAGAAAAGCTCCATAACTCTGCTGTCCAGGAGGGTTTCACGCCACAACTCTGTTGGCTTTAGCATCACATTTTGTGAGGATTCAAACATAGCTATATAATGTCTGCCCAGTTATCTGGTGTCAAGGTCAACAATAACATTCCTACTTGCCTTTAAAAAAATCCTAGATACAACAGGATCCATTCAGAAAGAATGTAATGGAAACAATCTTTAAGCCTCTCCACATACACAGCATAATTCATGCATGAGGCCAAGGAATAAAAGGTATTAAGTATTGAAAAAAAAGAATGCTCCAGGAATGTTAGATAACAGTTTGATCATAATTATGAGACATACCATAGTGATATGATCACTTTGATAACCAGGATGTCTAATATGACAGGGGGAGAAGGAGAAAAAAGCAACCGCAATTAACAGGTGTTAAAATTTATGCAAAATAGGAAGTCATTTTCTAAAAAATTTTCCTGGCAGCTTTAATAAAGGCCTTATGATTGCTAAAGATAACTCTTTGAAACATATATCCTGTTTTTCTAAACAGCCAAATATGCTTCACAGAATGAAAATATGTTTCCCTCATATAACTACAATTTTTATCATGCTAGGAAAAACAAAAGCATAAAAGGCGACAAGTCATTTGTTTTGTTCTTAAAAGAGAAACCAAGGAACATGAATACACCAAATCTGTGAATTCGTTGCAGAGAACCATTCTAATCACTTAACATTAAATTAAAAGCATGGAACTCTGCAAATGTTCTACTGCTGGATAACTAGAGAAGCAAAAAAACGCTTAACAAGCATGTAAATACACTGCACTCTATGTCAGTCTATGGCTATACTAAAGTATTTAAGTATTTAGAGATTGAGAACACACCAAACATAATACTACATGTGGTTAAAAGGCATGTATACTCTAGATTTCTCTAAATGTCAATTTCTAGAGATTAGAGTTTATACTACACCAGTAGAAGTCAATAAGCTCCACCCACGCTGATATTATTCAAAAGAGTGAACAAATGGAGATTTTTTTAAAAAGACAAAAATCCAAATATAAGTGGCATAAACAAAATGTGAGCATAAAGCAAGATGCAACATTTTATTTTACTGCCACTTGTTTGGGGACACAGCATGAGTACCACAATAACGCCTACCTTATGGCAGCAACCAAAATAGAGCCCCACCACATCATAAACAGTTGAAACCTCTTACAGTGAAGAAATTTTTTCCATAGAGCAATTACACTGTAAGTGGAAGGTTCACAATAACCAGAACTGCAATCAACACATAATGAACTGAAACAATTCAGGACTTTTATATTAACTTCAATACAAAGTGAGTTTGATTTGGTACAAATTTACCAAATGTTTATGTGAACAATATGGACTCCTAGAGGTACACAACAGATTATGTTAGACAGAAACATAAGAATGGATTTTTTGGTTTCATTTATATTTGAGAAAATAAATACAAGTTTAAGATATCTATAAAGTGATTTGATGAAAGCATTTCAGTTTTTTGGATGAAAATAAAATATTGGTGTATGTTGTTATAGGGATGTAACAATGCGTCACCAAAACTTTACAGTTATTCTCAAATGCATTTCAAAGCATTTAGCAGTAATCTAAATTGCACATTAAATTATGAATGATTCTCTCCACCCATGGTAATTTAATGAAGAAAATACAGCAAGATAAGTTATTCTTTACTTACAAATGTCCTTCTCCTTAATTCTGTTCTTAATGATTGAATAATAAATATAGGAAGTACACGAAGAGGATTAGAGATTCAATTTTCTTGTTAGTAGTTTTAATTTACAAATGGGACCAGTTACATATAGACACCTAATTTAGAATGAAAGAAGGGCTGGTTTACTGTCACTATTTTAACAAGCCCCAGTATTTAGTAGTCATATCCTGTTATTTTTAGAACTGAATCTAATACTAATGGCCTGATGACACATCTGACAATAGAAGATTTGTAGGTGAAATAATGTATATGTTCACTAAACAATCCAAAACGAGACTGCAGCTAAATCAGTGAACAAAGAGACCATTTTCTGGCACGCTATCGCACTGGTGCTAGTAAACATATAACTGCTAGTGTAGATAGGGCTCCATGCTTATCACTCTCATAAAAACTGGCTTCAGGGACATGATAGTGAAATTTCTGGTGAATCCTATAGTTTACACTGTTACTAGCACAGGTCCATCGGCACTAGGGATGAGAAATACCGTAGGTACTAAATTCAATAGTGCACATGCAGCCTCTGAGGCTACTCATGATAAATGCTGGCTTTGTAACATTATCAAAAATGAATTTGAAGACGGTCAATGCTCTTAAAGCAACAGAAGTATGACTAACTTGTGCAACAGTTTTTTTAAGGAGTTCACACAGCAATATAGCTTTAAAATAAAAATGTTACTGTACCATACTGTAATATCACAGGAAAATTAACATCTCATTTTTTAAAATTACATCATTTCAAACAATGAAGCCAGTCTCAGAAATACCAGTTTCCTCTTATTTAAAAAAAAAAAAAAAAGCAAATCCTAAAAAGAGCTCACTGCTGATACCACAGAAGTGCACATTAAAAAAAAACCAACAGGAAATTCAACTTAGTACTGAGATGAAAAATGGACAATACAGAGATTCTTACAGAAGCTGAAAGTCTTTTTAAATCAGAAACAAGATTATTCAATGAACAGCCTCAAACTGTTCTAAGAGGTGTAATAATGTAGAAATTTCATTCATGCCAGGATGTACAGTAAGGCAAATGCATGCACTGGTGCTTTTGCCAGAGGAGAGTGACTGCAGACCAACTGAGGTATTGCTTTGGAAGGGTTCATTTTAGCTTATGTTGGTTTGTCTCATCCCAATTTATGTATGCACCCATCAACTTCATGACAGGCTTTTTTTTTCATAAAAAAAACAATGTAGAAATAAGATCTTGTTTTCAAACACTGGCAATCACTAGGAAATTAAAATGATTTCCAAACTATAGATGCTCTAAGTATTACGTACAATTACCACATTTTTACTCTTAACAAATATCTGCACAACATACAGGTGGTGTTAAACCTCCAGATAGGTCAGCCTTCTCTGCAGCATGGCCAACTTCCATAACTCCCCTGTGGAAGTCACTCTGCGGGTCCACAGCCCATGTGTAGGGAATGGACAGGATACAAATTGCTGTCCCTCTGACTCTAAAGAGGTGAGGCTATATTATCTTATCCACAGAATCGTTCCATGGGTCCCAAGGCAGCAACTGAGGGTTAGAGCCAGTATTGTAACTAAGGGCCTTCTGTAGAGCCACCAGGTTTGGTGGTGGGCCCCATCGCCTATTACAGGGGAAAACAAACTCTACATCTTCCCAACAGAACGATAAGGGAATAGCTCATAATCAATGTTTTGATCTCTTCCCACAGGTGTTTCTGCAGGAGAGGATGATCTGTCCCACTATGAGGTATTTGTTTCACTTCAATCAAGCTTTAGGACTGTTTGGAGAAAAAGTGCTCTAACTACAAACAAGGTACTCCATAAGTACGCCTATACATGTTTTACCACTAATAAAAACAATTAAATAAAATCTAACAGCTGGAATTCTACTGTAAAATGTTGTAATGCCAGTATATTGATTATATTTAGAGTTTAAAGACTGTTTCTGGCTTGCAACTCTGCCAAGCATGTGGCTAGAGTCTGAGAACAATTCACTGATACACTGGCTGACTGGGACTGGTCCCAATGGGAAAGGGATTCTCAGTCTATGGGGGATCTTACAACCCCTCCTAAGTCCCTACAGGATAAGCCTTTTATGTTTGGCTTTTTTCAGGAGGTTGGGTTTAGGTAATAAACTAAGGAGGCAAGCCCATACTTGCATACTTAGCATTTTCTGCTAAAAAGGTCAGCCTACAATGTTAAGTACTAAACTTATTCCAAGACAGCATAATTAACAGTTACGAGGAGGGATCAATTACCTTGCAGTTGAAGACTACTCAGAACATCTAGGTTCTGTTCCAAGCTTTGCCATAGCCTTCTTGTGTAACAGTCACTTACAGCCGAGTTTTCAGAGGTGCCAAAACTGAAGTTGTTTGCACTCAGCACCTTCAATTTCTCTGTCTCACTTCCTCTTCTTTAAATGGGGATAAACCTACTTCCTTACTTCCCAAAGGCATTGCAAGATCTACTAATGTTTGCAAGGTGCTCAAATCTATACTTCAAGTCAGTTTGCAACAAAATGTCTACACAAACCAAGTGATGAAGCACTAGTTATGTCTGAGTTCAGTTTCAATATGGTATCTAGGTTTTTTTGTTCAATTACTTTAAAAATTGATGAAATCCCAACCTCGCGTCTCATGTTCTGTTCAGTATCTCTTGAGACATCATTAATAGGATTAACAGTTAAACTGAACACAGGACCACATAACACACATCTTACTCAAACAAAAGTTCTTAGGAAACTCGGAAAGCATTTCTAACTGCATGGTTTCAGCGCTGAAGTCTGGTTAGCTTTTACCTGAGGTGCTGAGATTGACAGCCTCTTATTTTTATGATCTCTTTAGAACTTCCCTTCATCCACCCTCTGTAGGGCTGCTTGAATTCTCTTTACAGCCCAGCAATTCAATCTAGAGATGGAATCACCAGGCGGTTCACGTACATTGATAGCACCTGCTTGGCTTCAAGGGACCATGACATCCAAAAAATGGAAGAGAACCTGAACTGTGATATGGCTGCCTTAGGTGACTATTGCAAGAAATGGAGACTGAAAGCAAGTATATCAAAGACCACAACAACATGCTTCCACTTACACCATGCTCAGCGCCAACTTGAGCTTAACATCTTTTGAACAGTGAGCAGTTGGCACACAATTCAAAGTAGGGTGACTGCTAGATACACTGACATCACACACACACATGCAAATACCGTCTCACTAATGTAGTTCAAAAGATCAAAAGCAGAAGTTCTCTCCTGGACAAAGTGACATGGCCCACCTGGGGAGCCAATGAACAAACTCTGCCTAGTTTAGGGTTTGCTCTCTGCAACTCAACTGGAGAATATTCTGCCCCAGTTTGGTTAAATTTCCCACACTAGGCTAGTGGACACACATCTGAATCATACCAAGAGAATCTTCATAGACACGCTGAAGCCAACAAAACTTTCATGGTTACTAGTCCTAGCCAATGTTCCTCCACCTAACATTTGGTGTCAGAATGCAGCCAAAAACTGGTTACTAAGGTACAGCAAATGCCACACTTAGCACTGTTCAGGGATATATGGGGTGCACCTCACCACTGACTGTAAAGCAGAAATCCTACCTGGACAGTGCTGAACACATTCCATCCAGGTGATACCATCAGTTTAGTTCCAGACCAAATGAGAGAGAGAGAGCTTCTGCTGCTACCAGGAACTCCGACATCATCAAGCTGTATGACCGATTATCTACTTTGGACTCCGAGCTGCCTCTGGAGCCAGCTCAACAGATTCAGGCATAGGGTAGTTCACTGTGCCAAAGACCAACCATGGCTGGGGCATCCAGGACAGCCCACTGTGAATTTGTGGTGCTATGGAAAATGTGCACATATGTTGAATGGTTGGCTTTTTTCATGCTGGGCTCCCTGAAGATCTTCTTATGCTGAAAACTACTTAATCATTGACTAGCTCAAGACAATTTAGCTGGGGGGAGGTTGTGGGCGGGGGAGAGGGGAGGTTGTTTTATTTGTACTTGTCTTGCCCACACACAATTTCTATACCTAGATATGAGCTCTTCTTCTCCTCTGGTAGTCAAGGACTCCTCTTGGTTTCTTCTGGACAACATTCTCTAAAGCAGTGGTTCTCAACCTTTCTAATGCCGTGACCCCGCAATACTGTTCCTCATATTGCGGTGACCCCAAACCAAAAAATAATTTTGGTGGCTACTTCAAAACTGTAATTTTGCTACAGTTATGATTCGGAATGTAAATACCTGATATGCATTATGTATTCTCATTGCTACAAATCAAACAATTTAAACATAGTGATTAATCACAAAAACAATATTTAATTATATGTTGAGAAATATTTATTACTAATTCCAATAAATAACATTTCACCATGGCATAGCTTCTCAGCGGCTAAAGCCATCGGAAATATGTATTTTCCGATGGCTTTAGGCGACCCCTGTGTTTTGGTCGTTCGACCCCCGCCGGGGTCGCGACCCACAGGTTGAGAACCGCTGCTCTAAAGCATTATATTTGGTTCTCTGACTGCTCCATTAGACTTTGTCACAGAGGTTTCCAACTTGGGTTGAAGTCTTCAGAGCCCATAGTTGGAATGTGCCATTTAAGCTGTTTGGTTGCTAAAGCCTCCTTTAAAGTCTTACTGCGGCTCAAGGAATAAAGGCCACTGAACAGATTCAAGGAGAATATTGCTCACTTGTGCATTTAAGGCAATAGGCATTCTGAACTATTCTGAACTAAGATGTGAAGGCAGATTCTCAGCTGGTGTAAACTGCCATAGTTCCATTGAAGGCAGCTATGACAACCTGCACTGGCTAAATACCTGCACCATTGTGCTACTACAAGTTGCAGATGTCTTAACTCCAGATCCCATCTCAACATTCATCACAGAGGAGACAAGACCTTCAGAGGTTCAGGCTTTATATCCAAAACAAAAAAACTAGCACTAAAGCAATCACTACCATAGAACTACTAGCTACATTATTATTAAACTTTAAACTAAACCTATTAACTAAAATTCTAAAAATCTATGTCTTAATGAGTTTGAAGTTCCCATGGCTGAACTTGCTGACAAAGAAATTAACACCATTTTTTGGGGAGATAGGAGGACAAAAATCTTATGCTCTCTGTTCAAGAACTTTTGGATCTGTGGACAATTCACAAAGTCAAGACCCGAATGATTTTGCTATTGTCAATGGTTTTATAACTTGCAACTCAAGACATGTGACTTAATATAGAGAAATCAGGAAGATCTGCAGAGGCAATATAATGAGGAAAGGTTACAAGGGAACCATGAAGAACAGCTTAGTTGCATATGTCAAGGTGCACATGAGCCAATGGTATGTAATTTGAAATGGGATGTTTTGGATATAATATGTGGCTCCCAAAGTGAGAATCAGCAGAGGCAAATTTATAAAAAAGATGGACATATGTCAAATTAATAGTCGACTTATCCCTTCTCTGCAGAAGGGTATTTAAAAACGAAAATATGAAAAAAGTAATCAGAACTAGCTTGATTCAAGTAAACAATGCTAACAAACAATACCACATCAGTACCAAAAAAAGCAACGCTACAGAAGCCAACATACCACTGCAGACTGCCGTACATTCTCAGTGTAAAATAGGAATTCTATGTTATTGTAATTTACAATTAGCACTGCCAAGGAACCAATGAAGCATTCATAAACACCAGGTGAACTAATGTTTAGATAGTATTTACAGAAGTAATGGATAAAAATAACAATTGATAGACTGCCTGCATGTTATAAAATGAGAGGGAAGAAGCAGCATCTCTCAAACAAGCTCTTACCATTAGTATTACTGCATGCTACAATTTTAATATGATGCTGCCATGTGCCATCTGTGATATACAGATGCTTTATGTGAGAAACTGCATTTAACTAAGGAAAATAGTGAGTATCCTACTACAGTATGAACACTCTTAGGTAGCAACTAAAAGTAACTTGTCTTACTACAACTATCCCAAGGTTACACTGAATTATAATCCCTTGAAGATTAAAATTCTCTTTGATTAGTACTGTTTGAATTAATCATTAAAAGTACAATAATCATTTAGCTAGAGTAATTTATCTTCTGCAAATCAACTTTAATACCACACATGGTATTTTGCCAAGGGAAATACAAAACGCTATGGCAAAATCCATGAAGTACAACTGATGATTGTACAAGTCTATTTCTGAGGTCTGATAACTGCCTCAGAACAAAGAGACCATCTGCTACAAAAAGTTTTTTTAAATTATTCATTTAATATTTGGATTCATTAATTATTTCATTAAACATTTCATTAAATTCATTTAATATAATTTGCATGTATTAAAAGTGCACTCACATCCAGGTCTCTGAAATGTGCGCAATAATTATAAAAATACAAAACAACTGGGGACCCAATGTCCAAGACCTATGACCAATTGTCACTTTTTTAAAGCAAAGATTAAGAAATTACACTGATGGAATTATTTAATGTTTTCTTAATGACATTTAATTAACTGATAGCAAATACGCTTTTCATACAAAAATGCAACACCCAGCAGAGAGAAAAAAGACACTTTCATTATAAAAATACAGTTTACTAGCTATGGTATCTTGAAAGTATCCAAGCGACTGAAAACATTGCTAGCACGAATGCAGTGGTAAGGCTTGATTATCTGTTTCAATTAACACCTATTTAAGAGCACAGAACAAGACATTTTCTCATTACATACAGCTAAAAATTTAAGCTGGGTCACCAATTCAATTCTCCAATTTTCTTTGCATCAGTGTAGTTGCACCAATATAACTTCATTTCAAACCTGCAGTGTAGATGCACAGGACTCATGTAAACTATGACTTACATGGTGCAGAATACCCCAGCAGTTTCCAACTGTGGTATTCATCTCCATTAGCGTCTTGCGTTAAGCTAAAGCTACAGCAGTGGAAAAATCCATAGCATAGAAATATACCTCTTCTCTGGACACTGTCAAATTGCAACATGTGATCACAAAAATAAACCCCAAATTTTTCTTACACATTATCAGCTCATCCAACAGTTGGCCTCCAGTATCAGTCTTCAAAGAACTTGGACCAAACTCATCTCTTGATTAATTTCACGGACTTTGGCCAAGTTACACCGGAATGATCCATTAATCTAGTCTCAATGTAATGGTTTTCAAAAGAACTGAACATGGATCTTCACTTTTAAATCATGGTACTTTCCTTATAACTTTAGAAGTCATACTATGAACTCAGTCTTCAGACAAGACCTTAAGACTGTCCATTTTCAAGCACAAAAATCTCACTTTTACTTTCTATTGTACAGTAGGTACACACACCCCAGAAATCAGGGCCAAAACAACCTTGACAACATGTTTTGATCACCCACAACCATGGTATTTCTGGTAGTGAAATAAAGTCCTTACAGAGGATTCAGGTTTAAGAACTGAGGGGTTTTTGTAGTGCACGTCATTCGATGCAAATGGATTTCAAAGGATTTAAAAACAGCTTTATGAGCCAGGGAGAAAAGTCACCCCTGGCAGTGACTGCTCTGCATTATATGCAGAGGAGAACAAATCATTTCCATCTCTTGCTTCAACATAAAAAGTAAATTAAGTGTTGAATAGTAGCATTGCATTTAACTCTCTAGTGGATAAATGCAAAATGCAGTTTACCAAATCTACAGTGATTTTCTTCTAGTCTGTTTATACATATATTTTGGCATCTCTTTTCCTCTCTTCTCATTTGTCCCTCTACCTCCATATGTTTTTTCCCCCATCAATCCCAGCATTATATTCCCTCCCTTCTTTACTCTTTCAATCTCTGACCACTTCTTTGAGCTCTCAAGATCAGCAATCTGTCATATAGAGGAATGAGAGAGATAGGGGCTGTCTTAAGGTAACCTATAGGTTTGCAGGATGAAGAGGAAGGTATGCAAGCTGCAGTCTCTTCTGCCTGTGTATTGGCATATTCTTTTCTTGGTGACATCCTGAGATGCTTTTCTCCTGTTGCATGGAAGAAGCAGTATGGAACTTCTCCCCTAACTCCCACAGATGCCAGAGGAGTGGATAATTCTTGGATGGTGTTAGTTCTATATTACCCTCTCCTCTTCTCAGGGAAGAGAAGGATGCAGGTGGCAGATCCACTGCAACAAGCTTTACAAGCAAAAAAAGAGCTCTGATCTATTCCCAGCCATTCTACCTCATCTCACATTAAGTCAGTAGATCAAAGTTCCCACTCTGCACCATCCCAACAACTGCCAGACAGACAGTCCAGCAGCCCCTAACTAGCTGCTGCTTCAATGGGCTAATTTTACCCTTATGACAAATACTTACAAATTTAAAGAGAAAAAAGCAATAACTTGAATATATATTAAATATGAGAATACATGGGAGTGACCAATAGAGTGCATTGTAAGAAGGTATACACTACCCCCACTGGAAAATTTTTTTTTCTAAATGTTACATTTTTCAAAGGCTCCTGTTAAGTACAGCTAAAGCTAATTAGCTGAAGCAAAGGTTCAAACATTAAAAGGATATAATTTGGAGGAAGAAAGTTCCAGCTTAAGACTTGATTGGCTAGTGCAAGGTAACGCTGAAACACTGAAGACATCTGAGCATTGAGGTTTTCACGTCTGCTGAATTCCTGTAGTACCTCTACTGTGAGCATGAAGATCTGCCGAAGGTCTTCCTCCTACAGTTCGGAAAAATGCATGCATTATTAATAGATTCTCCCATTCATGAATTAAAACATTCTTGATCAGGCAAATAGGGAGGAATAATAAAGTTTCTTTAGAAAATCTATGATTCTTTTGTTAAAATAGAAAAAATTTTCCAAGTTGACAGAATCAAAGCCATTACTGTCTGCCTATATAATGTAACATGCTTTGTTTAAAAAGCACAAGTCTGATTAATTATAAATATTAGTCATTAAGAGAAAAACCTGATGATAATACATTTCTCTAACAACTGGTAGAGGAGGGATTTGGTCTTTGGCATGAAAGAAGTTGATAAGCTGTTCCACAACAGTCACAGAATTTAAAGCAATGCCTTCACAAAAACGTTTATCCATAGCCAAACAATACATCTGAGACAACCAGATCGCACCATCTGCAATAACATTTTTAAATGCATGGCTTTCCTTGGCTTTTAACCAAAGCTATATTTAAGACTATCATTGTTCCAAAGAGTATTAGTTTTATTTTCTATTGGAAGAGAGGAAATAAAGATTCCTACTGTGTACAGATTCATAGAGATCTACATTCATAAAATGGACAAAAATGCATTACACTTTTGGAAACATATTTCTAACTTTAGTAAGAAGTAAGTAACTTTAGTAAGAAGGCATTAATACATACTCTGAATTTATTTAATATGAATTATAATACATAGGAATTTTTAGCACATACCATAATTTTAATGCATTTAATGGCGCATGAAAGTTTTCCTTCAATAACATTTCTAATTATCAGAAATATAGATAGAATACATTACTTTTTTTTTTTACCTGAAATATTCGTTTACAGTTACCATGGAATTCCATGCTTAGTCCAATGTTGCTGGTTTTACTTGAACTTGAGAATTCACTCAACAAAGCCGTTAAAATGGAGCAAGCCAAAGTTTGCTATATAAGAAATAATATAATTAAAAGTTGTTCAATAAGGTAATAGTGCTTAAGGTATATTTTAAGTTACTAGAATATTTCTAGGGAGAATTTTAGGTTACATAAAAAAATAATATTCGTGTACTAACAGGATGAAAACAAATTTGCTTTAAGACAGTCATGTTTTCTGCTAATTACCTCAATCCATTTTCTATACGTGCTGCTTAGTTCTTTCCCTGTGTGTTAGTCTTTCCATTCATTACAGGTACATCTATCCTATGGAGCCTGTGTTAGCTTAGCTACGTCAGCATAGCCCCTAGCGTAGACTTAGCCTACACATACAGGATTTTGTTGGTTTAGGAACACCACCTCCTTGAACAACATTAGCTATGTCGTCAAACCCTTTTCCATCAACAAAGGTCCATCTACACTGGGGTTTTTGTCAGCATAACTATGTTGGTTGGGTGTTTTGGTTTTTATTTCCAATCTACGCCAACATAACTTAAGTGCATACAAAACCTCTTACTAGCCACAGTTCAGCTTCCTGTTACTTCTATTTGTCTAACATATTCAGGTCACTTTGCAATTTGTTTTTGGCACTCCTTTGTATTTGTTACTTTCCCATGTTTGTGTATTATCATGATTACATTTTCACCAAAGAGACAGCCAAAAAATGAGCCATAGCTAGTCAGAAAAGCACCTCAAGCTCCTTTCCCCACCTCCAAAATACCGGGACAGAATTAGCAGAAAGTATCACTGCTTGAAGACTGACAGGTGATTTCCTATTGACAGAAGTAGATATATAAGCCACAATAAAAGTACCTTGGCCAGCTACAGTTTGAGAAACACAAAAGCTTGTAGAACTGCAGAAGACATATCAGTCACTATATTGAGATAGCTCCCAAAGGCTCTAATCAAATTGGGACACTGACTGTCCTTTTCTCACTCACAAAATTTAAGGAAAGGATCAATACTTCAGCAGTTTTTATAGATGAACTACTTAAAAAAAAAGAGATTTGTTATCCAAAAATACAATCAAGGCTGCATTCTTCTTTGCTCAAATAGGCTGCAAAAACAATGATTTTTGCCAAAACACAAGCTTTACTCCTGATGCCTAAGTCCATTAATCATCTTTTCCAGTTCTCATTTATCCTATATTTTACCATGATTGATCAACATACACAAAAGTAACGTGAACTTCTTGGACTGGGGAGGTGAATTACATTTCACAAGAGTTCAACATATTACACAGGAAGCATAACAGACACCTTGTATTGAAAAATGAAAATATTTTTGCTAATAGATGTTTCCAACACAGTTACAGCTTCAAAGTTATTGGCTTTACTCCTAGACTGTTTGGAGCCAAGGTGCCAAGGATGGACAGAGGGGCAGGAATTGTTAAAGAGTCATACATGCCGGCAAGTGTCCAGGGGTTAAACGGAAATATGCACACTACCTCTGAACACCCGAAAGATTAAAGTTGAGATACTATTTATGCAAGCTCATACAACAGCTGAAAGCAGTGCCATCCACCCACCAACTGCAACATCTTTGTTCAGAAATGCCTCTGATGTCAGTACCTTGACCCTACAGACAACTAGTTATCGTGGCCAGTATACATTAAATTAAAATTCTTACTTGCTAAATAAATCCTAGCCAGATCAAGAAAACATGGTTGTTTCATATGTTTTTGTGGACAACTTCCTACAGTATATTAAAATTCACTTTGTTAGCTTACTGTAATTGCTAAATTAAAATATTTCTATTTCAGTTAAAAGTAATTATTTTAATTTCAATTCTATTTGGCTATTCTTTTTTACTAGTGTTAAATTATGAAGGTTGTCTCTCTGCCTGTGCAAAATAAAAAAATCAAAACCTTAAATTGCTAGAGCAGCAGCGTCGTCTCTCTCTTTGTCAACCTTATATTATACAATAATTCAGGTCTCCTAAATGATTCAGCAGTTTTAACAATCTCAAAGCTCCGTGGAGTTACTGCTGGGACTGATTTGTTGTTTGTTTTATTCAGAACTGATCCAATATGAGAATTAATCAAAACAAATACTTCAGTTTTGAATCAAACATCAAAACTAAGAGTATACCATATAAAAACTAGTGCTTCGAAAAAGTTAAAAATAACTTAAAATTTGACTGAGCCATTGTTCTAAAGCCAAGGATTTTTCATGCCTTTGCAAGGTATATATTTTTAAAGAATAATAAGTTGCCAGATGATGCTACATATTTTTATATGCCATACACCGACAATTACTCCAGACTTCCATAAATATTTATGACTTTTTCATTTATTACTTAAATTATCAAGCCATCAATGTTTTTAGGTTGTAGGAAGCACTGATGCAAAGACGTCTTTAAAGGCAATTACATTAATTCTATATATGATAAGCAAGCTGTACTGTTTTTGTGATACAACAGTATACAAATTAAGAGATCTCTGCACCATCATACAAAACTCTGAACAGATTTACAACACAAAACAACCTAGGACAACTAGAGCAAAGATAAAAGTTGGCAACCATTTACAGAGCTAAAATGCAACATTGTATAAATGGGAGTAGTAAGAAACAGGAAACGAGGAAGTGGTAATTTGGCACCTACTGTGCAAACAAGAAACTGCCAAGATTACTTGAACTGCAAGAGTCAAGTTATTTTCTCCCTCCATGTTTTCAGTATGTTTCCTTTGTGCACTTGACAGCAGTACGTGCAATCGGTTTCATTTTTTTCCCTCAGTCAGTTGCATACCTGGCCTATGAAGTAGCATGGTGTTTCCTCAAAGGACAGGGTGAGTCTCCAAGGGGTGTCAGAGATTGGTTTCCTTTTCCTGAAGGGGGAAAGTCAGCTTTCTAAAGTTTGGGAAACACCACGTTAGCATGATGATTACACTACTCTCCTGCACTGCTCTAGGACAGAGCTCATGCAAGGGCCTGTGTACCAGCCAACAGCAACAGTAAGTCTGAAGCTGATACGACAGCAAGCAAAAATGAAGGAGGGAAGGGGGTTAGCAACTGACTGGATGTCTTGGGCAGGTTTGGCATTACATTCAGACCCACCTCAAAAGTCTCTTGCTAAAGCAACAACAACAAAAGATAATTATTTTAAAACAAAATTAAAAAAATCACTAAGTCCTGACATTTGTTAAGGGGGCTTTATCAGAAAAGCATTTTAAGTTAGTCAGTATTAAGGCATTCAAGTTTGTCCCTTTAAACAAACCAGTTTTTAAAAGATGCAACTTGAATAGATCTTATCATTGTGGACTGCCAGTTCATAGAATTAGGGCTTGCCTACACATGGAGTTATTCAGGGAAAACTGTTCCTGAGTAACTCCATGTGTGGACACACTTTTTCCAGAGTAAGGCTGCCTTGGTTCCTGATTTGCTTAACCCGCTCTAAACAAGAACAAGGCAGCCTTATTCCAAAATAAAAAAGTGTCCCAGAGTTATTTGGGAATAGGCATTCCTAAATAACTCCAGGTGCACTGTAGATAAGCCCCTAGAAATCAAAAAAGAAACAATCCTCAAGAACTGTGACACTATGACAAGCAAATAGAGAGATCAACAGATTACTATCGTCTAGGAGAATTGCATATTATCTCTGTGACTTTTCTGGATCACCTGTCTGCATTGATCTCCAGCTCCCAGAAAGTTGGTCCCAGGGTTTTACTAATACTTATTACCATGGGTAAACCATAAAACATGAGAAGGATTTTGACAAGAATTACAAAATATTTGACAAAAGTTGCCAATCTTTCATGTACCAAAGCACCACTCTTCTCTTTAACCCCTTCAAGAGTTCTACATTCAAAGCTCACTCTAAGGCCTGGTCTACTTTAGGAATTTGCATCAGTAGAACTACATCTCTCAAGGGCACGAAAAGGCCACACCCTTGAGATGTAGGTATAACGACTTAGCACTGTCTACATTGGGGGTTAAGTCAATGGAAGAATTCTTCCATCAACCTAGCTACCACCTCTCAGGGAGGTGGATTACCTACACCAACAGAAGCAGCCCTCCTGTTGGTGTAGGCAGTGTCTACACTGAAGTGCTGCAAAGGTGCAGCTGCACCACTGTAGACATACCTTTAAGAACATCTATACTTGTAGTTGGGGATGTGATTCATAGTATCCATGGACATACCCGTGCCAACGTGCTACAAACAGCAGCATAACCATGATAGCACAGAGGCAACTCGGGCTAGCCTCTGTGAGTACGTACATGTACGTGGATATATACACATACATAGTCAGGCAGCTAAGCCCAAGCTGCAGCCCATGTGACCCTAGCTATATAGCTATTTTTTAAAAAGGTGTGTTCTTAACCCAGGTTTGTTCTTAACCCGGATTCTCTAACCCAAGTTAAGAACACAGATTCCTCCCCCTCCCCCCAGTGTAGACATACCCTAAAAATACTATTAATTTTCCAAAACAAATGAAGTAACTTTTCACAACAATTTTAAAAGGAAGCTAAACATAGCCAGCTATTTAGCTCATTGAAGAGGAAAATTGCATTTATAAGACCCTTCAAAGGAGTTCACTTGACATACAGCTAGTTAATCACCCAATCTTTTGAAAGTTTGTATTCTAAGTTTACAAGTGTCTTGTACAGAAGGATCTACAACACATACCTAGACATGATCACTAGCAGCAATCCTCTAAGAAAAACATGAAAACTTGAAAAACAGTTATTTAAGATCAAGCTGTACAGCACAAACTGTGCTTGGTTAAAAAAATTAATTGTACATCTGAGTTACAAGATGCTTTTAAAAGAAACCATAGGCTTCTTGATTTTTAGGCTTCTTGATTTTTCACTTTTAGTAAACACAGATAATCAAATTCAAGAATGCCACATGGCTAAAAAATGTGAATAATTCTGCTCATCATATTAAAAGTCAAATCTCAATGCTCTAATTTCCCAATAGTCATTAACTTCATACCAGCAAGAGTATACCTCAGAAATCTAGCTTGACTCACTCACCAGCAATTTCATTAGTTCTGTCACAAGAACATACCCAAACAACAACCCAATCTGACAAAATAAAATACTTCAGAGTGTGGACTGTCTCTTAGAATAGCCTGGCACTTACCCCAGTTAGCTTTATTACCAGTAATAAATTTTTGAAAGGTTGACACACACAAAACAGACTCTCAGCTGCTCAAACAGAAGATCAATGAGACTTGTGATAAGAGATTAACTTGGCAATCAGACACCCAGGAGCAGCATGGCTTTAGACAATCAGATTTTTTTAAATCTATACAAGACATTAAAACAAAGCCACTATGTGAAAAATATGCACAATTTGAATTTACTTTGCAAAACTGCGTATATCATGAAGATTATTCCACAAAAGTATGCTCTATAAAATGTGACTCATTCCTTCAAAAGGAATGTCACTTACGCCAAATGTTAAACCCATAATGAATGTTTGCAGGATTTCACACTTTCGTCTAGGCAGCTCATTGAGTAAGTGAACTGATTTATTTGAGGTTACTTAGGTTACAAAACGTATGAAAGGAAGAACAGTTCAGTGATGATTTAGGGAAACGAGAGTTAGCACACAACTGTCTAAATCACAGAAGCTGACCCAGATAAAGCAGAATTGTTTGCACAACAAAACTGTTGTACCCCAGCCTTGAACTTCAGTGTGTGGATACATTCATGTTGAGAGTTGCTTGGTTCAAGCTAGTCATATTCATCTCTCTGCAACTCTAAATTATCTAACTACATAACTGAACCTCAATGAATTTAAGAGCACAATGGGCTTATTCCCTTTACAGTCAGAACATGAAACCAATCCTGTTATCTTAAATAATTTTCAGTTACTTTTTTTTGGTGATTTATAGGACTGCAGTTCTCTTCCCTCTCCCACAATGGAACCTCTATTGTCAATGCAGCCAATGTTTCAAGACCACAGGAAGTATTTGATACAAATAACTCTTTAGGGATGTTAACTAGTATAGAAACAGGCAGCTGATAGAGTAGAAATGTGGGCATTGTGGCAGAAACAGTTGGATTGCTCCTGGCTAATAACTTATGTGTATAAGTAAGAAGGTTTTTCTAGACCAATACTTTAAAAAATTAGACTTCTCTTGCAAGACAGGTCTACAATGAGAAAGAAATGTTCCCTCTCCCTGCCCAGTGCTCTTTTGACAAACAACTACATTTACTAACATCATTATCAGATCATCTAGGCATAACAGAATGACTTTCTTCAACAGTTTTTGTATAAAATGTTCAGTTTACAGCTGGACCTTCTGATGTTCTACTAGTAATAAAAACAAAAAGAAGCCCTACAGTTATATCAGGGAACAAACTAACAAAACCAAACCACACAGCTTGCCACTGATATCAGAGACCAACTGTTGTATACACTCAAATTTTAGTTTTGGCAGGTCATACTCATGGCACGTGTGCTTAATTTGTCAACTTCTCAAACCTGCTTCTTTATCTTCCCAGAGGACTTCTACTATCCCAAAGGCATGCTACAGCCCACACATCCATCCTATCCAATAGACTACTTTATTATATATCCATTCCCCTTGGTTTTTAATACTGCACCTATCGCTGTAGTTATCTAAGCACCTAACATTTAACTGCAAACAAGAAGCTCTTCAGTCACTATCAGTCTTCAGAGTGTTTCATTATTGTGTTGTCTGACGAACAGCAAATCACATAACATTTTGTGGATCTGAATGAAGATGAACTGATTGCTTATTTAGTGACCTTTCATATCTCCTGCTCATTTAATTACGAGTCAGCTAAAACTAAACAAATTAAAGGCATAACACATTTATTTATTTAAAGAATGCCTTCCCTTTAGCTGATTTTCACAGTTATCCTTGTGGGAAACTTAGGTCTAATACCTGTATATTCATAATAAAAAATATGAAATTAAATCAACTGTGCACTATATTATATGATGTCTTACCACACTTCAGTTTAATCAGTCTAAACCTTCAGTTTAATCAGTGGTTATACAAGCCCTATAAATTTTTGTGATTATTTCTTGTAAGCCTTGGAGAGGATAAAATAAAAAAAGCCAGCTGGAGTTTCTCTTGAGGAGCTTGACACAGCTCAAACAATTTAATACTTGAGGGCAATGGAAATTTTACTACATCAATTACTTTCTGCAGTCATCTAATTAATCTAGACCAGAAAACCCATGATGGAATAGTAAGGTTGGCCGATGGTCTCATGGAACCAAAAATGGAACCAGATTGCTGGCATGTAAAATTAAAAAGGTCATAGAAGAGTCCTTAAACTAAAGGCTAGGGAAAAGCTGACAGGTGCGGAGGAGCATGTGGTTTGGACAGAAACATCCTTTGGGGGAAGATTTATTAAAAAGGATATTCTATACCTTAGTAGAGAAGAGAGGCTAGAAGTTGATAAAGTACAGATAGGAAATGAAGAAAAACAGAGAAACAAAAGGGAATATCCCTTTCAATTACACTACATGAAGGCAAACAACAAAATATTGACAAATTTTATAAGTGCTTGTACACAAACGCAAGAAATCTAAATGCTAAGATAAGTGAACTTGAAAGTCTGGTATTAATTGAGAATATTGATACAATCGGTATATCAGAAACTCAGTGGAATGGTGATAATGAACAGGACACAATAATACCGGCTACAAAATATATAGAAATGACAGAGCAGATTATGCTGATGGGGAGTAGCACTATATGTGAAAGAAAACGGAGTCAAATTAAGTAATAATGTTAAATGAATCAAAAAGTACCATCAGAATCTCTATAGATAGAAATTCAGTGTTTAATAAGTATGTGGCAGCAGAAATACATTACCAACCTCCTAACCAAGTTGGTCATGGTGACTCTGAAATGCTCAGAAAAATTAAAAAGGATACAAAACCCAATAATAATGAAGGACTTCAACTATTCCCATATTGACTGGGAACCTGTCACCTCAAGATACGATGCAGAGAGAAAATTTCTAGATACCATCAATGACTGCTTCTTGGAGCAGCTAGTCATGGAACCCATAAGGGGAAAGAGAATTCTTGATTTAATCCTAAGTGGTGCACAGGATATGGTCCAAGAATATCGTGAATTACTTGGCAAAAGTGGCCTTAACGTAATTAAATGTAACAACCTTCTAAGGGGAAAAATACAGAACACACCATAATAGCACTTAACTTAAAAAAGAGGAACTACACAAAAATGAGAAGGCTAGTAAAGTGGAAATTAAAAGGAACAGCCATAAGAGTGAAATGCCTGACAGCTTCATAGAAACCTTTTTGAAACACCATAATTGAGGCTCAAATATGTATACCTCAAATAAAAAACTAGTTAGAGGACAAAAATAAGACATCATAGCTAAAGAGAATAAAAGAGGCAGTTAGAGACAAAAAGACATATTTTGCAAATTGGAAGTCAGATTCTACTGAGGAAAATAGAAAGTAGCCTAAACAATGGCATGTCAAGAGTAAAAGCGTAATTAGGAAGGCCAAAATAATTTTTTTTGAAAAAGCAACTAGCAAATGACAAAAACTAACAGTAATTTTTTTTTAAGGATGTCATGAGCAGGAAGCCTGCCAAACACAGAGGGGGCACTAGAAGATCAAGCTGCTAAAAGGAGCACTCAAGGAAAATGAGGCCATTTGCAGAGAAGCCAAATGAATTCTTCACATCAATCTTAACTGCAGAAGATGTGAGGGAGTTTCCTGCACGAGTCATTCTTTTCAGGTGACAATTCTGAGGAACGGTCCCAGAATGAGGTGTCAATACAGGTGGTTTTGAAAAAATGGATTTAACTAAGCGTAAATGAATCACCAGGACTAAATGGCATTCACCCATGTGTTCATAAGGAATTCAAATATGAAATTGTAGAACTACTAACCAGGGTATATAACCTATCACTGAAATCAGTCTCTGTAGCACTTGTCTGGGGACAACTAATGTAATGCTGATTTTTTTTAAAAAAGGCTCCAGAGGCAATCACAGCATAGTAAGACTAACTTCAATACCAGGCAAATTGGTTGAAACTATAGTAAAGAACAGAATTATCAGACACACAAATGAACATGATTTGTTGGGGATGAGTCAACACAAATGTTGTAAAGGGAAATCATACCTCACCACTCTATTACAATTTTCTATGGCAGTCAACAAACACATGGACAAAGGTGATACAATAGATACAGTACACTTGGACTTTCAGAAAGCCTTTGATGAAGTCCCTGACTGAAGCAAAGTAAGCACTCATGGAATAAGAGGGGAGGTCAACTCACGGATTAGCAACTGGTTAAAAAATAGGAAACAAAGGGTAGGAATAAATAGTCAGTTTATACAATGGAGAGATGTAAATAGCGATGTCCCCAAGGATCCATACTGGGACCAATGCTGTCCAACATATTCATATATGATCTGGAAATAGAGGTAAACAGTGAGGAGGCAAGATTTGTAGATAAAGTCCAAAACTGACTGTGAAGAGTTACAAAGATCTCACAAAACTGGGTGACTGGTCAACAAAGTGACCAATGAAATTCAGTATTGATAAATGCAAAGTAATGCACATTGGAAAACAATCCCAACCATAGATATAAAATTAGCTATTGCCACTTACGAAAGAACTTGAAATCACTATGGCTAGTTCTCTGAAAACATCTGGTCGATGGGTAGTGGCAGTCAAAAAAAGCTAACAGAATGTTAGGAATCATTAGGAAAGGGACAGAAAATAAAGCAGAAAGTATCATGCCACTGTATAAATCCATGGTACACCCACACCTTAATTACTGAGTGCAATTGTGATTGCCCCATCTCAAAAAATATTAGAATTGGAAAATTACAGAGAAGGGCAACAAAGATAAGGAGTATGGAACAGCTTCCATATGAGAGATTCAAAAGACAGACTGTTCAGCTTGGAAAAGAGATGATCAGGGGGATATGATAGAAGTCTATAAAATCATGAATGATGTTTAGAAAGTGAAGTAGTATTATTTACTCCTTCACATAACACATATATCAGGGGTCACCCAATTAAATTAATACGAAGCAAGTTTAAAACAAACAAGGAAATACTTCTTCACACAACACACAGTCAACATGTAGAACTTGTTGCCAAGACATGTTGTGATGACCAAAAGTATAACTGGGCTCAAAAAAGAATTAGAAAAGTTCATGGAAGATAGGTCCATCAATGGCTATTAGCTAAGACATCAGGGATGCAACCCCATGTTCTGTGTGCCCCTAAATCTCTGATGGCTAGAAGTTGGGACTAAAGGACAGGGGATGAATCACTTGATTAAAATGCTCTGTTCTGTTCACTCCCCAAAGCATCTGACACCAGCCACAGTTGGATGACAGGATACTGGGCTAAATGGATCACTGGTCTGACCCAATATGACCATACTTATGGGCCACAAAGAGCCCCTTGCAGCATCCGGTTAGCAGTCAGCCACTTCAGCCACCACTGTAACTGTATATAGTACAAAAAAACAGTTCAAAGCAGCCATTAACATCTTCCATCATAACAATCTCAACTCTGATGATCATCCCAATGCCGTTTCGAATGATAACACCCTGAATGACTTTTCCCCTACACAGAAAGAAAAGAAATAATTGCAGAGGGAAGGGAGAAATGGGAGGAAGGATGGGCAAACGGTGCCACTGCCACGTGGAGACAGAATGGGGGATACTGGTGTGATGATCTGGAGGCTGTCTACATACACCTTATGTAATCTAATTGATGTTATACGGAGAGTTAACTCACATCCCCGACGGACAGTAAGTCAGTCAGGGGCTAACAAGGACCCTGTCACATATCACACCCCCTGTCTGGAAGCTACAGAACAAAGTAGTCATTAGCATTTTAATAACTATGCTCCAGCAGGACAACGGATATGCTAAGCTGAGAGCCTGAGCTGGAAGCATCCAATTATTCTAGATGGTCTGCGGGGAGAAAGGCTTGGAGCAGTGGAATCTCCCTAGAAGGGGAACAAAGAAATCAGGTATTTGTGTTAGCCTTTAAAAGCTCAGAGGACTGAGAAGTCCCAGCTCTCAGCAGGAGACAACTAGTACTTTATTAACGAGCCTAGAGACCCAAGGCCAGAAACAGTGCCTGGACTTTGCTAAGACTCAGCAAGCCAAAAGCACATGGGTCCAGAGTTGGGATCCAAACAGCTCAATGAGTGTCCGGCAGGGGGAGCTTGACCAGAGTTGTGACACCTAATATGAGGGATGGGAGTACACAGAGCCTGTGGCATACAGAAAGTAAGAATGGGCGACACAGGGCTCCTGGAATGGGGGAAGGGAGGAATGGGGGTTGCAGGGAGTCCCTGAAATACATGGTGATGGGAGGATGGGAACAGGGAGCTTGCGGGAAGGAGGAGGGAGGAATGCAAGGAGCTACTAGTGCAGTGGTTCCCAATCTGCAGCCCATGGGCCACTTTTGGCCCGTGGGGACTTTCAAATTGACCTGTCGCTCCCCTCCTGCTGGCTGCAGAAGAGAGCTGCTGCCTAAGGACCTAGGCTCCTTGCTGCAGCCAAGGGGATGGGAGATCAGCGCTCCCCTATCTCTGTCTGTAGCAGGGAGCACAGCAAAGAGCTCCGCCTGGGTGCATAGGCTCTGGGGTCCATGCTGGTGCCAGAGGGAGGAAAGTACTGATCTCCTGTCCCCCTGGCTGCAGAAGGGAGCCACTGCCTAGGGACCCACATGGAGTGCATGGGGCTACAGGATGCGTGCGGTTTCTCTGCTGCAGCCAGAGGGATGTCAACGGGGAGTCAGGGGGGCTGCTGGCAGAGACTGGTGGCCATTCTGGGCTGTAAAAATGAAATCTGTGGCCCTTGAGCCAAAAGGATTTCGGAACGACTATACTAGTGTTTATGGCATGCTTGTCCTTCGGAATCTATGAAGTGTCCCCTCACCTCGTAAGTTTAAAAGTTTATTTTCATGTATGCTTCACAATGTGTTGATGATGGTGAGAGGCCACTATCTCTTTCAACATAAAGACTGACAGACTGAGCAAAGTGCATACACTTCTGCAAGTAAACAGCAGCTTCTTGTACTGACAGAGGATGAAAGCAAAAGATGGACCTTCGAAGGGTGGCAAGAGCATTCATTTAAGAAAACAACTTGAAGAGTAATGGGGCAGAAAACCCGTTATAAATATTTTCTTTAAAGGATTTTTTCTTTTTATATCTCTGGACATATAAACTGAAAGAGAGTTCTGTTAGCAAATATAATTTGATTGATTATTTTAATTTGATTTTTTTTTTAAATTTAAACCAAACTGATAATGTCTTTTTAATTCCACTTTAAAGATTTTTGCCTGAAAGTTTTTTTAGTTTTTTTAATAGTCCTAAAATGGGACCGGAGAAAGAAGTGGGAGAAGAGCAAGGGGCATTTGAACCCCTGCCTGCTAGCCTTCTAAGATATGCAGGACAGAAGCGCCACTCTCGAGAATCAGAGGAGGTACAGAGGAGGACAGAGGATCCCTTCCGAGTGAATCTTCAACATCTGCAGCGGTGAAAACGTAGCACATCAGCAGCCATTATTTCTCCTTTCTCGAGGACCTTGTACGTCTATATGTGGGGAGCCCTGCTCTTGTGGACCTAAAGACTTGCAGCAATGGGTCTCCGCCTGGCTAAGTGCACCATTCCCCTTCCCCATGAATTTTCGGTGTTTTTTCTGGGACTTAACAAGCCTAGACATGCTTATCAATACCCAAAAAGTCTAAATATGCTGGACAAGGAGTAGGATTCATGAGCATAAACTCTGTGGTGGAACGGGTTGGTAACTGTTCTTAAACAGCCTCCTTTGGCTTGGGAGGAATCCCTAACTCCTACACAACTGAAGCTGTACAGAAGTGAGTCCCCACAATCACTCCATCCCCACATCTCCTACTTTCTGCAAAAGCAGGGTTCCACTTCTGCACACCTTAACTGCTGTCAGGAGGAAGGGGACTGAAGACAGGAAGGAGCTTGGAGGGGCCAGGAAGAGGGCTTTCCCCCACGATTTGTGCAAGAGACCCACAGAGCAAAAAGCCTCTCCTACTTATCTCCTTCTGCTTTCCATCCATCTTCGGGGTTGCACGCAAAGCAGAATTAGCTCAGTAGCTTTCAATATTATCTTTTAAAACATAATACATTTCTAACATTAGGTTTTCATCAACTGAACTTGGATCTTGTGCACTAGCTCTGTACCATATGTATCTAGTAAACTGGATTTGATATCTTTTGGCTTTGCTATAATTTAATTGTGTCATTTTAAACAGTTTATCAGCATTTATTGGTGAGAATTAATTCAGTTTAGATATGTTGGCCTGTTCTCTGACCCATTACACCCATTAGGACCCAACATTTACAAAGAATTATCATCAGGGTCCAAGTCATTTCCCCCCTTGCCCCAAGAGACAGCACTAGGTAGATGGGGGTAGGAGAGGGAACTCCTTTTGGGGGTCAAGAACCACAAATACTATTTAAATCCAGTTACTAGTCTATTCAGTCATTAATGGCAGGTTCATTTTGAGGAAGGGAATGTCCAGAAGTCCTGCTCATCCACCATTTTCCCCCTCATCAGACCCACACAGCATTCTTGCCAGATCTTAAGAATTCTATATCTTTGCTTTCCCCTGCAGCCAGATTGCCAATGGAAGAAGAAAAATTGTAACGGATTTGTTGATTTCAAGACCAGAAGGGACTGTTGTGGTCATCTATTATTTCTTGCACCAACTCTTGACAGTTCCTCCTGAATACAGGGCAGATGTTATGTTAGGGCTAAAGAGCTTTGCACTGGGGCAGATGTTATGTTAGGGCTAAAGAGCTTTGCACTGAGTGTGTTCTGGTAGATGCATGCTTTAACTAACGCATACAACTTCTAAAATTCTACAATCTCACACCAAGCCTACAGTAGTCTGGAATTTTATTTTATTTTAAAAAAACAAAAACAAAAATAACCTTTTTCCACATTCAGAAATGAAGGCATGAAACATTCCCTACCACATGGAATTGCCCATTCCAATCAACTCTGCCTGGAATTGGTGCCTAAAGCTCACCTTTCTTTCTAGAAAGGCAAGTACCCTGGCTACTATATGGGACATAAATACCTTTTTTCAAAGTATCCTAAAAAAATGACTCTTCAGTTCTACTGGACACTTTCCAAGAGATCAGAGCATAAAGCTTTTTCAACATATTTTTAAAAATACCTGACTTCTCTGAACAGATAACAGGCTAAAAGATATACACATGTAAAAAGGCAGCAATGTGGAAATCTGCTGCTATGCAAATAGTTGCAGTAGAAACAGAAAATTAGTTCTGTTCAGAGCTCAGAGAGCGAAATCCTTGAGGCATGCAAAATAGAAGTATTCTACACAAGGGTAACACTAGGAAATTGTAAGCATTTAGAGTTGAAAGAAACTTGGCCCATGTGTTTTCCTAGCATCTAGAAATCAGTGGTAGAAACACATATTACACCTGCTAAAATTAGCCAAGTGTTCTGAGGATTCTACCAGACATTCTGTCCCTCAGAAATGCAAACAACAGAGTAAGAAATATTGAAGTTACTGGCAGTAGTGCTTTTTCTTGATTGCCAAAGAGAATACCTGAAATTAAAAAGCAGGCATGCCAAGACCCCTTCCCACCTCCCACTGGATCGCTACAGAGCTACTTTGGGAACAAATAACTCTCTACTGCCCACAAGGCTCTCCCCTACCAAGCCTCCTCTTTCAGGAGGCCCTTAAAAGCCCAGACATGACAGAAGCAACAGAAAGAGCCAGGAGGAAGAACTCAGCATGCCAAATCTTAATTTTGGCCCACACTATACCTCTTTTCCTCCCAGCAGTTCATGACATCTGGTCCCATGATGGAATTTCTATAATGCGTGATAGTAGTCATCTCTAATGTCTTACTGTTGCTCTAACTTTAATGCTCTTTTCCACTGCCCAGACTCACTCACACCTTCCCACCATTCATCTTACCAATTTCATATTCTTCTGTCTCCATCTTCTTGTCCCTCTTTCCCATCCATACACCTGGTCTTCTTGTATCCTCTCATCCAACCTCTCTCTATCCTCATGCTCTGTTCTATCTCCTCATCACAATCTCATTTCTCACTGTCTTGTACGTGGACCTCCCTGCCACAACCTTTACTTCAATGGTCCTCTTCAAGCTTCAGCCTCAGAATAACCCCATTTCTAACTATTTTAATTTACATATAAAAAGTTAAATATATGGAACCTTTTGAGAAATGTGCAGACTTAACGCATTCTTAATGTTCACCCATATAGTCTTAATGTTCAACTTTTGTCTTCACTACAACTACCCTGGGCTTTTGTCATCATCCTGGCTGCATCTAACTTTAAGGCCTACTTCGGCAAATAAGCTCAAGAACAGCATTCACACAAGTAGTCCCAGACCCGGTCTACACTGGCCGTGGATTTCAACGGCAGTTGATGGGAGATATGCAAGCTACATACAGTAACTTGCGTATCTCCCATCGACTTCCTAACGTCTACTTACTGCGGCACCTCCACTGTGCTGCACCAATGGGAAATGCCCTCTCGTTGATGCAGCACTATGCTTCTTGCCAGGGTGGATTTACAGAGTCGACTTCTGGGTTCAATTGAGCAAGTCTTCACTGTCGCTCACTTGAACCCGCAAAATCGATCCTGCACTGCCGATGGTGCCACCGGCAGTGTAAACATAGCTCCAATAATTTTAAAGAGCACTGATATAAAAAAGTGGCTATGGAAGGCTGAGGAGAGGCCTGGCAGGAAAGATGAAGCACACTCGCCATCTTCACAGGAAAAGACGTCAGGTAGCTTTGAGTCCAGATGCAGGAAAGGAAGAAAGCAGGAACTGAGAAGGTACCACTTTGCTTCCACAGAAAGACCATACTCCTTACAAGTGACTTTATAAATTAAATATTGTTCCACTATCCTGAAGCAAGCTTCTTTTTTTATTTATTTTCCATTATATTTTGTTTTCTGGACCAGACTGAGAAATGATCTGCACAGAGATGCCTGTACCTTATACTGGTAATATTTGGTTTCTTTTTACTTTTGTTTTTTCTGTTCCATTCTTGTTACCCAAGAGATATGGCCCCAGCCTACACTTGTACAAAGCTGTTTTCAGATGTATATAAAGCAATGTTTAAACACTTATAAATATAAGCTGACCTGCTGCTGACCCCAGACCGTGCTGCTGCAGTTGCTGAGCTGAGCTAGAGGTAAAGGACACAGATGTGTGAGTACTAGACCAGAGAGAAATGTTGTGGAGCAGGAGTCTGGGAGAAACACAGAGAGGGGGACAGGGGACTAGACAGAACAGAGAGTTAGGGGCCATCGAGGGATGAAAGAGCCATGCTCCCCGGTCTCAGAATGTGGGAGGCTTTGGGTGAGAGCATGTACAGAGGCGTGGGGAGGCATGAAAGGAGTGAAATGAAGTGAAAGGGACCAGTGAGGCACAGACCTTATGTGCCCTATTACCCCATATCCCAACCAGATATAAAACTTTTCACCACACTCAGAGGAAGACCAATTTAGCAGGTCTCAAGTTCTGTTGGAGCATGGCTTCCTTCATAAACTTTTTGTTAACTTGGTTTAAAATGAACAACAAAACTTCCATACATTAAAAAAGTTAGATCTATACATGGACAGTTAATGGTTCCAACCAGGTTCTCATTGCCATACAATCCTTCATCCTTATTCAATTTGATAATACAGTAGCACCTTGAAGCACGTCAGGATCAGGCTTTGTTGTGCTCGGCGCTGTACAAACCCAAGACACAATGATTCCTGACCAACATGATATTTGATGGGTGATATTAACTTTGTCTTCTTGACTTATTCTGTAATGGCAATACACTGTTGGGTGTATACTGTTGAATGTACGTATTGTTTGTTAATGTGTAATAAAGATTTCAAAAGGAATTAAGTCCCAGGGCTCATTAAGTTATGTCAGTTCTAGAAGTCCTCTCAGTGTAGTATCTTGGCAGAGTAGTAGATATTTTTATTACTAGAATTGGAATGAATCTATTTCAGGTTATGAAGCATATTAATTGTATGGTGCTGTAGATTTATACACGTGTATTTAGGCCTTGCAAGTTTGTATTACACAATATAGAAAATATATTTAAATACCAAGAAATGTTAGTTTTCAGTAGCAAATAGCAGAGTATGTGTTATATTGGATTGGAAATGGAAATCCCTTGAGTAGAGAGTAACATTTTATAATCAAGGAGGATTTTATAACCTAAGTTTATGATCACCCCCTTCCTTAAACTTGAGTGTGTGTAGTTCCAAAGAACTTGCATAGATGGGGTAATGTGTTTGTGGGTGGTGGAGAGGAGGAAGAGGAACAGATGGGTGAAGTCTGGTCTGTTTGTAGTGGAAGAGGATGGAAATTGAGGAAGAAGGTGGTGGAAGAGTGGCATTCCTACAAAGCAATGATAAGATTGTGGTGCATTGTCGATAGCGTATTGTGATTGCATTGGCAGCATGGTGAGCCTATGGGCGGGGAAGCATAGGTATATGGTACTGTTGGTATCTTTATTTCCTTACTTTATAGGTTTTGTATTAGGTATATTATGTACACAGCAAACTTAAATGACATACAATATAGTGTCTGCGTGTATTAATATACACATTGCCTCAGTTTTGGTATTGTATTTGAGTGTAAGAACTGGTCCAGTGACCATTCCTCTGATATGCAGCTTTCTACTTGTCCCACTCCTGTATCATTAGTTAAAATCAAATATACATTTATTTTACATTATACATTATTACATTATACATTATTCTATACAGGTCTATACATAAACATGTGACCGTATAGAAAACTTTTGGAAAACAAGTATCATTTTCAGGTGGAAAACTATATTTTGAATGTTTCTTTTTAATAAAAATATTAATATGTAAAGTTCTTCTTCCACACAGCTATCCATCACCACAAAACTGTCTATTATAGGCTAATGTGTGTGTTAGTAAGCTAAATTAATGGGGTTCATTGTACAGACATCAGAACATTGTGATGCCAAACACGAAATATGAGTTTAGAAACTAGATTAGAACTTTCATTTCAGTGAGTTAGGGAAATCTGTTAGATGAGCTACAAAGGTGGCACACATTTTTAGGATCATGGCACAAGTTACATTACTCTTACTGCACTTCTTTGATCTCATTTTCAGAGATGCTGAGAATTTGCAGCTCTGATCTACCTCGAATGGAGTCCTAAATGCTTGGCAATGCTAAAAGTCAAGTTCCTTTTCGTGGGCTGTGGGTAGTTTTAGTTGAATTTTTTTTTTGTGCACGTGCATAATTATACATCTACATTTGGGACGCAAATAATCAAGTTCCTTTAATTTGTAGTTAAATTAGATTAGTTTTTAGATGTATTTAGTTTATCACTAACGCCTCAATTACGAGCTACTCTAATCTTATCTCCTGGCATGGTAAATGGAATTTAACTAAACACAAAGATAGACATTGACACCTTGTTTCCACTTTGAGCACACTAAGGAAGGGAAAACTTACCCCTGGTCTGATTCTAAAACTAGAGTGAACAAGTTTTGTATTTCCATTCCAGTTTTTACTTCCTCACAACCCTTTCTCCCCACCTGGCCCAACTCCCAGAGAATGAAGAAGGTCTATGGCTCTTGCTCAGTGGACAATTCCAACAGCTGAACCAAAACTGGGTGCAGCAATGGACAGATGTAAGCGGAACAGAGTGCTTACAGAAGCACTGCCAGCTAATGGAAAAACCCTTTTTATATCAAGTGCCATGGCACTTGAAGCAAATCAGAGAGAAAACAAAGTACACTGGTTTAATTGTAACTTTTAGAAAAGATTACCCTATACTATGTGAGTGAGACACTAACAGATCAAACACATTGGTATTAAAATACAAGTTCAAAGTGCTCATTAACATTTGTCTCTAAAATGTCAAATGAAAATCTACACTTTTCCATAGTACACCGAAGTTTGTCAGTGTAATATGGTAAAGTACTGTAAATACAACATGCATTAACCAACTACCTCAAAACCTATTTCTCACAAAAAAATATCCCAAAGTTAGACATTCAAGCAGCCATTTACTATTTCATTTGTTTGATTATGCTTCCTAATTTCATTTTCTGGATATGAAAATACTCTAGCAAAGTATTAAATATACTTAATATACAATTTATAATGCTATATTATATTTTAAACAGGAACTTACCACAGTGGGGTTGCCACTGCTTATCAACTGGCTGACTTCATGGAAAATGCTCTTGCAGTCAATCGATCTGTCTAATGATCCTCGTTTCACTATTACTGCTACTGCTAATAGAATCTGCTCCCGAACATACTTTTGAAGGCTGTAAACATAATACAAATATTAAGTTCTTGCCATTAAGTTGGACAGCACAAAGCTTCTATACAACAGAATTTTAAATCTGAGTTAATTTTTCAAGAAAATAATGAAAGTTTAAATAAAAACTGACAATTCTACAGATGTCAAACAAACAACTGTTCAGGAATTACAAGTCACACTACCATTAAAATGTTTCTTCCTGTTAGCTTAGGAAGATTAAACAAAGGTAAATCATGTTTATGTAGGAACTAGATGACCCCTCAAGGTCCCTTCCAGGTCTCTGATTCTATAACTTATGCAAATATTATGCAAATGTTTTTGGAAGTACTTCCATCTGTACTTACTTAGGCCTTTGTAAGACATAGGTTAAAAGGAATGTTCGCAGTGACTCGATGCTACTTTTTTCCAAGAGAATCCATTCTCGCACAACTGCTTCCATTATTGCTGTGGCAGCTTGAAAAAGGACATAGTCCACTTTACTAGTTTCTGTTAAGACCAAAGACATTATTTAGTTACCACCTGATGTTTTCGCTGCCCACGTTGGTTAAAATAAAAAAATATTTTTCAGTTAAAAAAATAGCTGTAGTTTGGTTAACTGATTTTGCTATTTCAGGAGTTAGTTCCTCTCACAAGAGACCTCATATATGTGACAAGGAGATCAATTACCAGAATTATCACATCATAATATATTATTATGAATGGCATGAGGAGCTGGAGACTGGGATGAGAAGCCTCAGGAGCTGAGACTATGACAGGCTAGGTAAATAAAATGGGACTGGGATGAGGAGCCTGGGTGGGGAAAGAGACAAGACTGGTCACTGAATAAGGCAGAAGTCCTGTGGAAAAAAATTGCACGTGTCCATATAATTAAAGATTGTATCATAATACCTATGCACAAGAAAGATGAATTAATGTTGCACCGACACAACCTTAATTCTTGTATCTCCTAACTTTCAAAAACTTGATTTTGCAGCCTTAATGTTATTTTAATGTAGTTTGTGGGTGTGTAATATACAGAAAGGTGGTTGATTTTTTACAATTTTATAACCTAAGTGTATAATCCCCCCTTCCTCAAGCCTATTCAGATGTTTGCAGATTTGAAAATCTTTGTTTTTTTTAGTTAACTCCTGACTTCTGAATTTCTATTTTATTTTTTTAATTCTGGGGGGCATGATGGAACAAGCATAGAAGGAGCAGTATGGAGGGGAGTGGCTACAGAGTGGAAAGGGAAAAAGTAGGCAGGGTAAGAGAGGATAAAGAGCTGTAGCTGACATTTGACTGTGGTGAACTAGATAGCGGGGCAAGAAATGCTGCATGACACTAAGCACCCCTGTACTCTCACACTACAAACTACTGTAATACTCTTTGTACAAAATATGCCCTGTGAGGTACCATTTGAAAACTATCAACTCACTGACCATTACATTCTTGTGTGATGTATGTATGCATGCAATGTGTATTAACAGTTATGAATATATGCTGAAATTAGAACTAATGTGTGTGTAAACCAGGTATGCTGGGGGAGTTGTTAAACAGGTCTACCTTAAACAAAGGAATGTGTGTTTATCTTAAATTTATATATAAGCAGTAAACAGACCCATCAAGCTAACAAGAGGTGGTGATCAACTGCACACTAACCAGTGGGGGAAAAGACCCAGCACAGTGTCTACACCCAGCAGCTTTGTCTAGGTTTCACTTTTCAGAAGAATCCATTTCCAAGGTTTCCGTGTCTGTAAAGACAGGAGTGGGGAGAAACGACCTCAAGTGATAAGCATCGATCAACGGACTGTATCCAACATTACTGTATTATAAAGTATATAGAGTGAGTTCTTCCCAAAAACTAATGAAACTAGTGATTAATATCATTGTGAAATATATGTATTAACACTATATAAGGAATTATGGATACTCATTGATATTGATGCCAGTGTTTCTCAAACTTTTTGTTCTGGCGATCCCATTTGGACTTAAAAAATCGTGATTCCCCCTTACTAGAAAAAACTGTGACCCTCTCCTTCAGCCCAGTATGCAGCTTTCTAGCCTGGTGACTCCATCAAAAAGAAGTCGTGACCAACTTTGGGGTCGCAATTGACAGTTTGAGAACCAGTGTATTAGGCTGTGCATTCTGCCTAGACAGGAGGGAACGGCACAGCTATCTACCTGTCTCCTATGTAAAGTAAGCATGGTGGTATCAAACAATGGAAGCCCCATTGACACAGAAATCATACAGGGGGACGGGAGCACACAGGAAGGGAAGAACAGCATGAAGTCATCCTGCTTCTTGAAA
Organism: Mesoclemmys tuberculata; assembly: GCA_007922155.1. Taxonomy (NCBI): domain Eukaryota; kingdom Metazoa; phylum Chordata; order Testudines; family Chelidae; genus Mesoclemmys; species Mesoclemmys tuberculata. The sequence goes on along the minus strand of ML675618.1, from coordinate 70,777,341 downwards.
CAAGTTCATTGAACTTTGGAAGATACAAGCAAGGACAGAAGCCAAATTTGGCATCCATCACTAGACAGACAAGAGACCAGGGCTCCTGCAAGCTGAGAAAGATGGGTTCTTCAACCAAGAGGGGGTTAAAGTCTGTGGAACAGAATATAGGTGAGAAACTTGCTTAGGCAAAGACGATAAAGGAAGCTAGCACCTTGTACTTTTGTGGAAGGTCCTGATTGAAGAGAAAATCAGCCATGGCTGGGAAGAAAAATGATTGGTGAGAGACAACGTCTGGAACAAACCCTATGTATCTTACTAGATTTAAGTTTTAGGCTTTCAGAAGTTGGTTGTGTTTTGTTTTATTTGTAACTTTGTATCTTCATTCCTTTACTCCTATATATATTTTGTTAATACACTTTTACCATAAATAAGCTCTGTTCTGTATTTAAACGGAAGGATATATTTACCCCCAGTTAAAGTTAATAAGCTATGATGTGTTTTGTGTCTTTAAAGGAACAAATGTACCACATTATTTCTCAGAACTGTTCATGAGAGGGCTGGACATTGCAGAGCACGTGATTTGGGGAAAATTAGGCACTGGGAGTGCGTTGTGGTCACCCTCCAAGAAGTAACCAAGCCTGCTGGAAGCCAGAGAGGGGCTGTAGACAGGCTGCTAGGGTCAGAACTACTGAATCTGGGCTGTTTAGCACACAGACACTCAGGGCATTACCTGCATGCTGGCATGTTGCTTGTGAACAGCCCAGGTTGGGAGCTACAATAGTAAAGCATACAGAGCAGACAATGACAACTCCTCATATGTTTGGATTGCAACTCACCAGAATGGGACATGCTGGCTTGTCTTAAGAAGCACCACCTATTTGTTGAAAAGGAGTGTAGGTGGCTATGAGAGGAGACTTAAAAATAGTATTTAAAAGAGTCCACAATATATAGGCTTCCTTTATACATGACAAAAGCCCTTCTCTATATTCAACATTGCACCAATTTAGCTAAAACGTGCCATTAAATCTATTCAAAACTGGCAGAAAATCCTATGTGGATACTTAAATAGATTTAAACATGACATATCAATTCAGCTTAGTTTAAAAAATAATATGTGATCAGGTACTTAAAGATATAATGTATACATACAGGAAGCTGAATTAAGGTAGCACTGGCAACCTTAATTTTTGTATTTCTTAATTGGAATGCTTGACTTCGCAACCTTAACATTTCCTAATTCTTTTAAAAAAACAAACAGAAAAATTAAATTCTATCATGTCAAATCATATTGAAACCCTACTTGAGCTAAATGAATGGACAGTTGTCAGCAGGGTTGGGACCACTTGAACCAACTGAATAACTAGAGGGAGTAGTAAGCTGTTATTCTCCATGCGGACCAGCCACTAGAGAAAGATAAGAGACACTTTACCAGTGGGTTTCAGAGTTATTTCCTGACACAAGAATGGCCATACTTGGTCAAACCAGTGCTGCATCCAGCCCAGTGCCATGTCTTGAAAGTGGCCAATGCCAGCTGCTTCAAAGGGAATGAATAGAAAAGGGCAATCATCAAGTGATCCATCTCATCAACCAGCCCCAATATCTGGCAGTTAGAGGCCAAGGGCATAAGGTTGCATCCCCAACCATCTTGGCTTGTGGCCATTGATGGACCTATCCTCTATGAATTTATCAGCAGAATGGAAAGACTCAGGACTCCTAGGTTTAATTCCAGGTTTTGGAGGGGAGTGGTTTCTACTGGTTAAAGTCTGTTCTTCACCTGTCATCTCAACCAGTCCCCCTCTCTTCCTATTCATCATTATCCACCCTGGCTTTTCCCCTCTTCCCCTATACAATCCTCCCCAACCCCATCTCCCAGTTCCTGCTTTCCTCCCTCTTTGCACTTATCCTTCCACCCCCTTGTTCCTGTTTCCATCCCTCTCTGTGCATGTCCCCCTACCATGCCCCAGGTACTGCCCCCTCTACCAGCTCTTCTCCCACTTTGGTTCCTCCAACCCCATCTTGCTGTCATTTCTCACCCCTCTGCATTCAAATCAGCTGCTTCCTCCTTGCCTCCACACTGCCTGGGTGATTGAGGGATCACAGAGCACAGGAAAGAGTTTCTCATCAGTTCCTTTACCCAACATCACAGCAGCCTGAGGAAAAACAACTGCAAGAAAAGTCCTGCTCAGCCCTTGCAATCCCGAGTTGGAGCATGCTCACTCACTCTATACGATCGTACACATACACTGATCGGCACATAGCAGCTGCGTGGGGATGCTACTTGCTCAGGAGGGATCATTTTGCTGTCAACCTATTAACTCTGTATTACATGAACTGAAGTTTTTTCAGAGGCTTGTAAGATGCCCAAATTTGAGCAGTTTTTCCCAGGCATGACAAAAAATATAGCCCAGACACCGGGGCAACATGAACCTTCCTGCCAAATTCCAAGACCCTGCCTCAAAGCAGAGAGGCCCTAAAGTATTTTTAACAAAATGGATGGAAGCAGGGGCGGGGGGTGATTTAAAACATGAGTAAAATAGCATATTTCCCTGTAATCTCATTCTCTGAAATGGCATAATCATTTAGCCTAAACTTACTAAAAAACCCTCAGCCTGAGGCACAGAAATTTCCGTCTGTATGGTTAAAGTTTGCCAAAGTCATAAGCAACAGAAAACAAGGTCATACAATGGAAAATGCCAAGTAACCTTACCTATAGGTGGCATTACTTGCTCCATATATCCAAGATATTTTCAAACAAAAATAAGAGTATCCTCACAAGAGAGTTACATCTATTTTACTATATCAGTTTCTAAATCAAATTTAGAAATTCTCCAACAGAAAAAAAGTTGTATCAAGGCCTTCACAAAACCTGTGCAATTTTGAGGGGGAACTAGATTTTTTTTTTCCCCTTGGCGGGCCATTTTTAAAAATACTAGTAGTTTTGCAAACAGCACAAAAATTGTACCTAAAAATCAAGGATTTAAGATTACATATGCTGTATTGTGTAACTAACTTGGGATTTTAAAGAGTTCTATTTCACTTTTTAAATGCTTTGCAGTTCAGCAAAAAATTTAACACTGTACAATGAAAATAAAAGAGTATCTAACCTAATGTTCACATTCCCAGTTGCAAAAGACTAGTATCTTCTATTAGTTGTGAAACTGATGATGTCAAATCTCTCAGAAAATACACCGAAGACTTACCCAAAATATGCTTGCAAACAGCAAATGGTGATTTTGATTTTCTAAATGATAAGAATATGTGCTCGGCATGTTGGCGTTGTTCATTATTGACCATGGAAGGTGGTGCCTATGAGAAAATAAAGTTTACTTGTATTTAGATAATCTACAAAGTAGTGTTCCTACTGCATGTGTATTTTATGAGTTATTTTATAAACGGATACATTTTTGTCTTGGTGAATAATCCAAACAAGAATATAAATCCACAAGGGCAAGGTGCCTCTTTTTTGTCTAACAAGCCTTCCTTGTACACCAATACACCTACAACAGGGTGTAAATCTCTCTTAATGTGCATATTTAAACAGGATGCAGACAACAAATCATTCTAAATGCTTCTGCATTGCTACAATACTAATACCAAAACACATTTAAGGTAAGGTAAGGTGAAAGGAAAAGAAAGGAAGATTAAGATTCTACTCAATCCGTTTTGCATTGACTGACAAAGACCAAACCAAATAATAGATAAAAGCCCACTACTATCACCTAAAACATAATGGACTATCAAAATGTAAACCAAGAGAAATGGGATAAATTACAGCTAAATTCACCAAAAAAGCTTTAATAGTGGTACCAAATTCTTCTGGAGGTTTAAATTTAAATTAGAGATTTTCAATGATATAGTAATTCTGAAAGGTTGAAGAATGTGTAACCTGATTTTTTTAGATGAAGTCATTACTAGTGATATCCTGCCCTCTAGTGTTTAGTATTCAAGTTGCCATATTACAAAATAGACTAAGTTGGTATTGATAATCATCATTTACCAAGTTATAAAAAACAGCATAATCGAAATGCTTTATCTGTAAGTGATCACATAAGAGATTTACTGCTACCAATAACCTTCCTTGGTTCCAACAAATATTAATACTATCCTAACCAATACATCGTGCAAGAGGAATTTTCTATCAGATATTTCAATTCAAGTTTCTATTCATTTATGAGATGCCATATTTTCATACCTATATAATAACATTTTTCTTGTAATTTTATTGCATCCATATTTGCGACAATGACAGAGATGGCAGAAATTCCTAGAGGTTTTTTCGCTTTTAAAATCTCAGCAGAAAAAAGTGAACATAAATACTTTAATTTTTATTTTTTGTTACTAGCAGGAGTAGAACCTTAAAATTAAATCAGAATCTGCTTATTATAGTATCTATTGGTATAGGTATCAGGTTTTCAAACTGAAAACTCACTTACCTCAACAATTAATCTCTGTAAAAAGTGTATCCATTCCTCTTATATCCTATTGCTCCACTATAAAGATCTGCTAGAGTTGAGCATCACTTTGTGAAAAAGTTGACTATTCTGAGCAATCTAAAATCTACACGCTTAACTCAGTCTTGAAATTTGCAGACCCATGAAATTTGCTAGGGGGTAGAGTTAGTGTCCAAATTTGGGGCCATTTGAGAAAGGGATTTGTAAGATACAGCCCCTCCAAAAAAACTACCTGTTTATAAAATCAGTTGGTTCTAATTCATTTGCACATACTATACCTTTATTACTCCTCAAACTGATCTCAGCCACGTGAGATTTATCTCAGCAAGTGCATGGCATCCACTACCCTTTTGGGGAAAACAATATTGATCAAGGGTAAAGTTTAGAACTCCAGAGCAGCATGATTTAACTGATGCATCAGAGTGAAATGCACATGTGCAGCAAGATTAAGGTTCTGTTAAAGGTAGAGGGTTTGCATGAAGTCTATGAAGCTGGGTGGCTCAAGGCAGCATACGGTAGTCCCAGAATGAGAGGTTATTCACCTTGTAGTTCTTCTAGATTCACTGTCACTATGCAGTAGTGCACTTCAGGGTGTGCATGCAGTTGAGACCAAACAATTCTTCCTAGCAGTGTCCACTTGGTCTGTGCAAGCTTCCTTGCTCTCCTTGTGCTCCACACCAAGCATAAAGGGGGCTGCACTGGACCACTGCCATCTCAGTTCCTTCTCTACCAAAAGTCCTGAGACTGGGATCTGAGGCAGAGGGGAAAGAGGACAAGCAGCACACTACAAATAGTGACAACACATCTCGAAGAACTCCAGTTACTTCAAAGTAACCTCTCCTTCTTCAAGTGATTGTCCCTATTCACAGCACACTTCAGGTGGGTGTCCATAGTCTTATCAAAATGCTGATTGAAGGACTGCTCTCTGCCTAGGGAGGAATAAAGGCAGCTGCCTGTACCAAAGCATAATAGCTTTGTGAAGGCATGGACTGAGCCCCATACTACCCCCTGCAGATGTCAATGATTGGGACATCCTTGGAGGTTGCCTGGGTTCTCATTGAGCATGCTCTCATGCTGCCCTCAGGAGACCTTGTTTAGCTTATAGCAGAGTAATATGCAGCCAGAGATCCATTTTGACCATCTCTGAGCAAAAATTGCCTCCCTCTTCATTCTTTCCACAGTGAGATACCTATGATGATGACTTCCAAAACAGCCTAGTCCTCTGAAGATAAACGGCCAGGGACCTGCATGCATCTAATCTCACCTCTTCTCTGTTGATACATGGCTTAGGATAGGACACAGGTGAGTTGATGCTCTGGTTAATGTGAAAGTCCAATGCCACCTTTGGTAGGAACCTTGGGTGCAACCTCATAGACACCTTGTCCTTGTGGAAGATCAAGATGAGAGGGGTGTCCACCATAAGCACCCGTAGCTCTCCTACCCTCATGGCTGATGAGATCATGACCAGAAACTCCACCTTCATGGAAAAGTGCACGATGCCAATAGTTTGAACGGTGCTCCACCAGAGCCAGTAAAACCAAAATGAAGTCCCAAGACGGTGCAAGTGAAAAAACCCTCACCATCCCCTTCAGAAACCAGAACGCAACTCAGTGCAAAAGGATAATATGGCTGTTCACTGAGGGATGAAATGTTGACAACAGCTAGATGTAGCCTGAGGGACAATCCTGTGGAATTCAGGGAGAGCAGGTAATCCACCACATCAGGGGTCTCGGCCAGCAACAGGGAAATGCTCTGCTGGTCACACCAGACTTTGAGACATAGCACTTCCTGGTGGAGTTTTTCCTGCTACTACTCTGAATGGCCTGCATGCCTGCCAAGTAACATCTCTCAAGATCTGACATCCATCCAAATACCATTGTGTCAGATGCAAACAGGAGCTACTTGCACCCAACCTACACTCTAACACTAAGCCTACTCCACACTCACCACCCCAGATTTGCAAAATGTTACAACCCCTTCACCCTTTCCTTGAGGAATTCTTCTGAGACATTGTCTTCACTAACGCTTCACTAAGCCCTGGGGACCAGTCACGTATTCCACTAAACCACTAACAACCACTATGACAAGACTTGTCCATTCTCTAATACTGACACAACCTTCAGACCTCAGTGCTGAAATAAGGCATATTTGACCGTGCAAGGTACACATGCATTTCTTCTGATAACACAGTGACAACTCTAGACTCAGACTCATAGGTCAGAAGGGACCAATATGATCATCTAGTCTGACCTCCTGCACAAGGCAGGCCACAAAACCCTACCCATACACATTTATAATAACCCCGAACCCATGACTGAGTTATTGAAATCCTCAAAAGTGAGATTTGAAGACCTCAAACTGCAGGGAATCCATCAGCAAGCGACCCATGCCCCACGCTGCGGAGGAAGGTGAAAAACCTCCGGGGCCTCTGCCAATCCGCCCGGAGGAAAATTCCTT
>ML675618.1:70748832-70765451 GCA_007922155.1 Mesoclemmys tuberculata | reverse complement strand
GAGAAGTTGAAAACCCTAATCCCAGATCTACGTTTGTTTATCCTTCCTAATATAAATACTTTCAGGACCAGTAAACTTAAACTATGAGGTTGGACAAGTAATCCCATTTTTGTATCCCAGACAGGGTATCTAGAAATGTTAATTCCTCCTTCTTAGTCATGTCCAACTGGTGGGAAAATCTGACTGAGGGCAGGAACAGCTTGGGTACAAACTTTTGAGGGAAAATAGCAGCAGAGCAGAGCAGAGCATGTGTTGGAAGATTTAAATTCTACACAGGCCTGCTGAAATCCAAAATTTTCACACTTCTACTGGGACACTCCTTGGCTGCTTCTGAGACTGTTCAGGGGTTCGAAAGGGTGAGAGAATAAGGAAAAGGAAAGAAACTGTCTCTTCTTTCCCCTCCACTCTGTCAACCTCCCTTAGCAGAAGTACCTCTGCTGGAGAAGTCCTATGGAGGAGCATCAGAAGGAGCTTAATGAAAAATGACCATTATGAAGAGTAGTAGTAATTAACATGCATTAACTGAGCAACTCAGTCATTACATTAACACATAAATCACCAGTCAATAACTCCCCCAGTCATTAACACATTAACTCTTTAACACCTGCACTTTTAACCATTTCATTTCCACTGTTAAACAATTAAAACTACTTAAACAGCTGGAATGTAATGCAAGAATTTTTTTTTACTTTTTAAACCATTTTCCTTTTGACTTTTAAACAAAAAAAAGTTTATAAAGTTGGAATGCAATGTGTGATTATTTAAACTTACAAAGGTAGTAGGCCGTTGCAGTAAATCAGCAAATACTTAACAGGTGGACCTGAATGACTTTTGGTCTCCCCTGTGAGAGCCAAACTCAAATGATTCTCTTTAGCTTCCCTTCCCCCCAACTGAACTTCACAGTGGAATGAGATCACAGAGTTTAAGAGTTCCATTTAAAGAGATTGCTCATTAACCAAATTTTTATATCCCTACTTCCCACAATGAGTCCACCTGGACCGGACACCTTGGGAAGTCTCACACGCCCCAAAAGGACCATGCACCTCATCTCCACAGTCAGCAGAGACTCTCAGCCACCCTAGAAAACAGAAGGGTTTATTAGCAGTTGGGAAAACAGTGTAGCATAGATCTTGTTAGCACAGAAATCAGGAACATTCAGCAAAGTGCATCTTGGGGGATCCACAGCCCAGAGCTCTTCCCCTCTCAAGACCCAACCAGGAGGCTGACTAGCTTCCAGCCACCCAGCCTCAGACACACTCATTGCCCCTTCTCTGTCCATTGCCTCTTTCCAGGGCAAGTAGGTCACCTGGCCTCCATCTCTTTCCTTCTTCCAACCTATCACAGCAGGATGGCTTTTCTAGAGGAGGGGCCCCAGCCATCAGTTGCCAGGTTACAAAGTGTCTGGCCATTATATGTGCGCAGACAGAAGCAATCACACTGGCCCACTAGGGTCTCTGCAAAAATCACACACCCATGTCCCCATCACCTACATACTTGTGTAATACACGGGGAAACTGAGGCACACAACTACTCATTCAAAACATTAGGGAAAAACCTCCCACTGTCACAGCTCATTAATATAATATTGCGGCTACTCTACATGATTTCAACTGACAGCCATTTTTTATATTCAGGCTAATCTGCACACATCGCTCACCCTCACCACACAACCATCAACAATATTTCAAAAGAAAGGCCATGACGTTACTGAAAGTAGACAAAGTGAGATGGAAAACTGAGGGGCCTGTTCAGATTGAAAACCTGCTTGATTAGATTACCACTAGATCCAGTTAACAGACTTATGTAAACCTACATTTGACATTTAGCTTCTGTACAAAAAAGGTCAAATCCATATTGTAAAACATCTCCTGAAAAGGTAGACTGTCAGACTAAAACAAATTTAAAATTTACAGAGTCACTGGTTGCAGCTTCATAGCAAAGTCTGTGTTCTAATTTGTGATCTTAAAGGTGATTAAAAAACGCACCACACACAAGGCAGAGATAGCAACTTTTATATTGAAATAGATTTGGCATGGATTCCAAATTGCTGATGGCGCTACAGTTAAAGTTAATGATTCAATCATAATTAGTACATGGCCTAACAAACCAGAAATAACTCTTACTAAACAAAAAGCTATTTTAAGGCAATGCTAAGTTTCATATTTTTAACAGAAGTCAAGAAATGATGATTTATGATTGTTGCTATTCTTAGCACTTCATCACATCCAAGTTGTGTGTATGCTTATTAACACAGCCTGACATGTTGCTGTTCTTTACAAATAAATGGTCAGATTTAGCTGTAATATATATAAATACATAGGATGTGTGTTAGCTCAGACCGCTATTATCTACTTCAAACTAAACACGGTCAGTTCTTGCATAACAGATCAAACAAAAGCAATTCTGTGGGAAATTATGTTAGCAGTTCAACCAATAGCACTTTTCCCTAATCCAGGCCCCAACTTGGAACTAAGGACACTCTGCTGTTCGAAGTAGGTCCAGTCAGAAATTTATCTGCAGGAGTAAGAGTGCTGGCCCGGATGTCATATACAAACTTTTATTTGAATAACTGCAATGTGCCTATCTAAATTTCTCCTAACATTTTAACCAAAAAATATTCTTCAGTTCCTGTCCCTAAACTTGATAAAACTTGTTTTGTATTGGCCAACAACTGCTGTGCTCCATTAGTCAGAGAAATTATTTGTACATATAGAAAAATAAATTTGCAAAGCACTTTGGGATCCTTGAAATGAAAGTTATATCAAACATATTGCTTCACAACAATTAACCGATGAGTCTTACTCTGCAGTTACAACACAAATTGCACAGCTGATACATGCTCCAGCTCATACCTATTTTACTGTAGCAGTAATAGGTCACTAATTTCTCTTGGCTAGCAATGTTCCTCTTTTTAGTGATTTACCTATACAATGATTAATAGATATGCAGATTTTATGGCCAGAAGGGACCATCAGATCATATAGGCTGGCCATGACTAAGGCACATCTACCAGAAAGACATCTGTTTTTTATTTGAAGACTTCAAGAGCTAGAGAATCCACTTAATTTGGTAGTTTGTTCCAAGGGTAGGCTAGTCACCCTCACTGTTAAAAATGTGTGCCTTATTTCTCACTTGAATTTGTCTGGCTTTCACTTCCAGCCATTCAGATTTTCATTGGTTGGTGGTATCCATTACACCTTTTGAGTTGCAACTCAATATAGCCTTTACACTACATTTGGTGCTTCTTTTTGCTAACCCAGAAGACAGACTATTTCTGTACATATTTAAGCAATTATATAGGTTAATTTACATTTATTCAGATCCTTAATTTTTATTATGTTAGAAAATGGTGAATGGTGCATTTCTTATTTACTAGATTAATTTGTTTCTTGTGACTTGTGTCAAATCCTGGATTTGGATGGAAATTCAAAATCAATTACAAATGCACAAACAGCATTTTATTTATTATAATTAAACAAAATAACCTTAAATGTGCTAGTTACATAAGAAAAATCATCAAAATAGATTTTGTATTTAAAAACGGATTTATTTATTAATTCAAGATTTTAGAAATAGTAAGTCTCAACCTCTCACACACAGTTTTATTCATATACTGAAAGAAGAAAACAAGCTTTCCTGCTTTTTCAAACTCCCAATTGGTTTCTTAACTTTGAATGAACTAGTTATTGAATTGAACTAAGTAGCTGAACCGAAATGAAGAAATTCTATTCTCCCTCCCCCCACAGAAGATGCTTTTCCTGTCAAAAGCTGGTTTAGCACTTCATCAGATTCTGGTTTCAGATGCATAGCCATTGACTTCACTTTCTTTTAAACTTGGCAGCAAATATGTATTAACATTAATCTTATTCTTACTCTTCTCCTTATCCCATCAAATGGGGTTGAGCTGTCATGCCAGCATCCACCATCTTCATCTGTCTGAGAGTGGCACTAAAGTCCACCTGCTTACCATCGTCTTTGATGCAATCCATCCATTGCTTTATTGGTTTTCCTGAGGGTCACTTTTCTCCAACCCTCTCCTGCCATGCCATCTTCACCAGGTCCCTTTCCTCCATCTTCGGCACACATCCAACCAAGCAAAGTCGCACTTCATAGATTTTGTCAGCCACATCGCGGACACTAACTTCCACCTAATATTTTCATTTCAAAATCTGTCTTTGTCTAGCTCCTCTTGCAGCATGAAGACATCTCATCTCAAACATCTGTAGGCACTGAACCTGCCATTTCTTTATCATCCATGTTTCTGCACCATACAGCATTGCAGGGCTCCCCACTGTTCACTACAGTTGGGCTTTAAGTTTCAGTGGCATTCACTCATCATACACAACTCCTGAAATAACATTCCACACTCCTGTAGCACCCTCCAATTTGGATTGTATCACGTTCAAGCTCAGTCTTCTGTTTCTTCGTTCAAAAGAAGTTAGCAGCAGCGAAATAAAGTGGAAAAATCTCACTTAAGACAGTCTGTATGCTTTTAATGCAAATGAAAATGGCATGCTCATTTTCTCAATGGCATGCTCATCACCACCACCTAGGGCACCTGATCAATTGACAAGTTCCCAAGAATGGAACAAAAAGGATCCCAGCTCTCTTGGGAGATATACATCCAGCCCTGCAAGTAGCCTACAGAGTGCACCTTTACAGCACCAGTAGGAAGATGACGTCATCAGGACAAATCTTCACTGAACTTCTCTTTCAGACTTGGGCTATACATCTTCACTTGGCTATGGGACAAGGTAGTGCAAAAAAGAAATGGAAGTTCTCTTTTAGGAACTGAGAATTAGCAGCTGCAATGACATATAAGGAGCCAAAGTCACATTGGGTCTGAAACAATAACATAGGAATCCCATAATGGATCAGACCAATGGTCATTCTAATCTGCTGTCCTCAGACCCATCGTGGACAATACCAAATGCTCCAGTGAGAAATCAATAAACCTACAGAAGACTGTTCTAAAATAACATGCTCATGAAGGAAGTGTCTTCCAAACCACAGACAGCAGCTTATGCCCTGAAATGCGTGGATAACATTTTTTTCTTATAACAGCTAAAGTAATTCTGGCTGTTTTCATTCTTTAAATAAAATATCTCATTGTTTTTGAAATCCTACTAATTTCTTGGTCTGACAAATACAGGGGTAGTGAATCTAACAGGTTAATTACATAGGTAAAAAACAAAGTCCTTTGAGGTTTTTAATTTGTTTTTCCAATTTCATTGAATGTGTCCCTCCCCTTTTGTACTGAGGGGAGGCAAATAAAAGTACCTGATTTAATTTCTCCATACAATTCATTACTTTCTGTCTATCATATTCCCTCTTATTTGATGTTCTCTAAAATAAACAGTCCTAATCTTTTCATTTTCTCAGACAGTAAAGAATTCCATGTCTACTCATTTTACTCACCTTTCTCTAAACCCCTTTCTGTTTCTAATATAACCTTTTTAGATGTGGAGTGTGACCAACACTGAACACAGTATTTCCAGGAGAAGGTGTATCAGCAATTTACATACTATCATTATAAGAAAAAGGGACAAAGAAAAATAGTAAGGGGGTTAAATTCAGCAAGAGTTAACTACATAGGATACTGTCAAAAGGGGGGAAAGATCTTTTTGAACATCCAAAGGTGTATATATAGTCCACATGCCCACAAATAAATAACCTAAGCATGTCTTCTAACCCATTCATGAAATTTGTTTTCTTAGATATCTGAAGTACCCGGCATACTTCTGGACTATATATTAAACAAAAACAATACAAGCCTCTTGTGTTTTACATGAATTTCAACTCATTGGTACCACCACCTGTCACTGAGTACACAGTTGACTAGTTACAATAGCAATATCTCAAATGAACAGCATCTACTATTTATTCCATTACATATTTTAATAATCACTTGATCAAGTTTTCAGTTAAAGCATGTTTTAGTTAAGTTGTTGCATTATCTTAGAGCTGCATATTTTTCTTTAAAACATCTGATCTAACAACAAATAGGCATCAGATATAGTTTTCATTCTGTATAGGAAGTTTTACTATACTGGATCTAAGGCTTGTGCTTTTTCTCAGCCCTCATGTAATGCAAGAATACAGCAAATCACAGCTGAATTTAATTATTCAAGAAATGTCTATTTCTATAATTGCTATAAGACAACTCTAAAAATTAGTTGGTTATACAGCCGATCAGAATAATGAAGCACTCTTCCAGACCTTACTCCTTTTAAAAAGAATGACAGGGATGGTACACTTCAGTGCTTTATACTGGCACTCAGTCTTTCCATCTACAGAAAATGTCTCATATGAGCAGAGTAGCCTAAACACAGTACTAAGAGAAGACAAATATGCCTACCACAGTACATTCTTGAAAGAAACCGATCAAATAACTCCCACCTGCTACTATTCAAGCCAAGAGGAACCCTGTTGCCAAAGGCAATATTTATGTCTGCAAGTGAAGTGCACTGCAAACCTGTCAAAAGTAAAAATAAAAAAATCCTTGAGATCTCTAATGAAAATGTGATTTAATGAAATTCACATTGCATACTCTCCAAATACTGGAAAGAGCCTCACCTTTCCTGCAGTCAAGTAAAAAAACACAGTTGTTCCCTAACTGAATTCTGTGGGCCACTAGTGGTTTGCAGAGAGATGGTTGGCCATATGGTAGTGTGGGGCTTTTGTGCCTCACTTCCATGGACTTCAAAATGGTATTTAGAAGACGCTTTGCAATGAAGAAGGCCTGTAAGCCTGTAAGAGGCAAACACAAGGAGAAACTAGAAAGCTGAATCGGCACCTCCATCAAAAAATTTCAATTTGAGCTGAAGTCAAAGATTTGAGCAAAGGCTACAGATTAGAACTGCAAAAGAAAACATATTTCTAAAAATATAAAGGATTTACATTTTCTGAAAGTTTACCAAAATGAATTATACAACCTATTTAATCCCACAATTGCCCAGTATTTTCCAATTTATATTTGGAACCAATGTGTGACTGTCAGATGAATTACCTCCTACACATTTACTATCTTGTATATTGCCATCATCATGATTTTTAACTTTAAAAAAATCTGCCTTGTTCACATCAAAATTTTTACTAGAGTAGTCTTTTAATTAAAAGTCCTTTGCAAGTTGAAGCATGTGATAAAATTTATCATTAACAACAGCAGTTTGCTTTCATTCTTTCTGTATATTTTCACTTTATAAATATAAAAGCAATATCTACCTCCTTCCTATGCCAGTTTTTGCTACTGAGGTATTTCTCACCACCTTTGCCACATTCACTCAACTCTTATTCCTATACATATTTTTCCTTCCCAACTCCATTGCAGTCTCTACCTCCTTTTTTATTTGCACTTTTAAAGGAAGTGATAGGAGGGTTTTCAGGATGTCCCATCCCCAAGGCTCTAAATAGTAGAAACTATTGCTTTGGTTAAGCATGAGACCTGACCAGAAGACATCAATTCCATTTCATGGTAGGCAGCAACTTCTGAGGTTTCAAAATTTGTTTTCATTCTGCACTGGAACAAAACCAAAACCTTAATATTTTTGCAAAAACAAAATTGTGTCAAAATATATAGGTTTTTTAACTGAAGCCTGAGGTTTCTGATTCAGGCACTTTGGTAGGTGAGTTTACATGTCTATCTATCTAGCTGGGCCCTGGCGTGGCATGTGCGAGGGCCAGGTTCACGTCCACACTCTGCCTGATTCAATTCTTGCGCAGCCTGTCTATCCTGTCCATTCAGTTGGCCAGATGAAGTCACTAGAGAGCGAAACGATATATTCCCTCTCCTCAGAGGAAGGCAGCATTAACTACTATATTTAATAGCACAGAAGTCAAGGGAATCACATATAGCAATAAAATAATACATAAGGCCACAGGATGTCCAGTGTAGCTACTTGACCTTTACTTTCCTCACATTCCCCAATTTTATGAATCTCTGATTTCCTGTCCAGCCCTTCAGTGCATAGCACTTGCCTAGCAATATCCAAGCTAAAATTTCATCTGTTTCTTTGGATACTTCTTTTGCCAGACTCCTGGTAAGCACTATTAGAACATAAGCAGCCAGCAGCCTGGATTCCATTCACTCCATGGAAGACTACTGCAGGAGAGTTTGGAAAAAATGCAGGATTCCCCCAAGAATGAAACCCTCCCCCAATATTCACTACTTTAATTTGTCAGTATTGGACCAGATTCACACAGCCCATATAGACTACATCGCTGCAGATGTTCATACATACATAGCTTTTGTATTAAAATACAAAGTGTTGCAGGCTTAAGATTCAAGAGAAACATTGCATAGGTTTAGAATTTCTATTTAAAATGTTTTTAAATAAACTTTCAGCCAACAAACATTTCAATAATTTCTAAAGATTCCAATGCAAACGTTAAAAAGTCAAGTTGACAAACCCTGCAGTATTTGCAACAAAAACGCTGCAGCATTGTGCTAGTCTGAGAATCTGAAAGTAAAACTGATTAGTCAGTTTTGTATTTCTTTTCATCTTGGACAATGAAGTAGTAAAAAGCATAAATGGCCATAAGTAAATTACATGCTGAGGTCTTATTCACAGAGAGTTATCCAGGAATTTACCTGACTAAGTCCATGGGTAGACATGCCCTTAGACACGCTTTAACTTCACACCTAAACTTTTGTCCTCAATATTATTTAGCATCAGGTGTCTTTGAAGATTCTGGTCCACATATTTAAGCCATTAATGTGCTAGAGCATAGATATCTGAGAGGCCACCTAATGCTTCAGACCCAGCGCAGCAGCAGCATTGGACAGGAAAGGTAAAGCTGACTAAACCCAGATTTACACACACCCAAGGTGAGGCATTTTCAGTCAGGAGCTCTTAGATGTGGAACTCATTACTGTAGGGGTTTTGAAATTTTTGTATTGTATATCAGAATAAAAGCAATCTTAGGGACCATCTTCCTTCCTATTCATGATCTGCTTCTGCAACAACTACAGCAGAAGTCCGTTTATCTAGTCTAATTGGGACGTGGGCCACATGGATAATCAAAACTCCGGATAAACTAGAGAATAGAAAATTAAGATGCTGCAGGGCCATCTAGTGGCCACATGAGAGATTGCCTGCTTCGGGCCTGGAAGTCCTGGTTGTTCAGTAAATGTGGTGAGTAGGTTGCTTAAGAGAGGGTCAGATAAATGAGGTCCTACTGTACTTAAATGCTAAAACAATATTAGAAAACATATTTAACATCTTTTAGATGTCAGTGATATTCAACAACTGGAAACAAGATGACAGCATGTGACCAGCTAGCTCTCCAGAGCAAGTTCTCTGCAAGACACCAGTGGCTCATGGATCACAGCTCGAGAAACACTATGGGGCAGGAACAGCCTCTTCATTATGTACATGTTGAGTGTCTAACACAACCCAGACAAGATGCCCAACTGGAGCCTTTATACCCTAAAGCAATACCAATAAGCAATAATAATTTCAAGAGCCAGAACAGGAGAGCCTGTGACTTGCAACTTTTAGAGTGTGATGCAACATTCTCATCCTTCTAAGCCTCCCTCTATCAAAATGGATGGCAAAATGGTCCCAGGTTCTGAGATAAACGGCACCAAGATTCAGTTCCTTCTAAGTAAGCAATTTAATCTGGGAAAAAGGGTGAGGTGGGATAAAGCCCTTTATGAGAGCCTGTGCAGCTCCACCAGTGAAAGCATTAGTACAGCTAAGGCAGAGGGGTTTTCTATCACTCATGTGGTTAGAAGACACAAAGTTAAACAATGCCTGTCCCCCTCTCATCCTATCTGTGTTACTGATTCACCTGTAGCTACAATCAGTAGAGTTGCATTGGTACTAGACTAATCATGGGGGGGGGGGAGAGGAGAGAGAGTCTTAGTATACATGCACTCTGTACTCCTGGGGGAATTCTGCACCAAAAAATTTAAAATTTCTGCACACTATTTTAAAATTCTGCATACTTTATTGGTCAAAATAATACTATATAATCATGTCAGTTTCAAATATTTTGGTAATTTATTTCAAAATACCTGTCACCGACTGTCTATAACAATACAGACAAAAAATTCCCATAGGAGTAGAGAATTAAAGAAACTTCTATGACAACCCAGTTCCTGTTTCTCTACCCACTGCCTTCCCCCTCCCAGAGCCCAGGAATGCAGAGAGAAAAACAGTCTTATTCTGGGTGCTGGGCTTGCGTGGAGTTTCCTGCACGCTATCTCCTTCCTTCAGGGCATGTGGGGAACTACAGCTGCTTCCTGTGAACCCTCCATTTCCTTCTCCCCCAGCAATGTACCCTATTTGTGAACTGGGCTCTACAGGGTCCAGCGGCCCCTAGAGGCAGGCAGCAGCTCTGCAGCCCATTTGTGGGGGGAAGGCGGCAAGGAAATTCTGCACAGAACATTGTTTTCTGCACAAATTCTGCATCCCCTCAGGAGGAACTCTGTGGTGGTCAGTTTGTGTATAAGAAGAAGATGGATGTTGATAAGAGGTTAGATTTGAGATTATCTGTGGAAAAATTAATTTACCTGACCTCTATATTAGTTGTCTTTGAACTCCTGTGTACTAGCAAGGTAATCCATCCCAGGTGAATCGGCAGGAGACTTCCAATTTCTGTGTAGGTACTTAATTCACCCACAAAAACCACAAGCAGCCCCATAAGACAGTTTGAGCACCTCCGCTATAAATCCTTGAGAGACTAAAAGTTATCATGCAAAGTTCAGACAGACATATTTAAGGTAGCAGTTTGTAATTAGCATAACGTACAAATAATGCTTAATGCAACCAAGTTTGGGAACAGGAGGCACACAATCTCTGCATTATACATTTACTAGACTTGCCGCATGTTCAACACTGCCAGATCTCTCCCCTACTGCAGAACACATTCTCTAGTCTTGCTACACTTAACCATGAACAAGAAAGGGTAAGTAACAAGCTTGCAATGTGCATTCTTTTCTTTCTAGTCTGTGACTGCAATGATGCCTGAAATTATAGCAGTGGCCACTAAAAGTCACTGCAAGGGTGACATTTTCATTCCATGAAGTCTGTCTGAAAAAGCAAGCTTTTTGCAGATAGAGTGAGTGGAAGGTTGCAAGGGTAAAATTCATAGCCTCAACCTAAAGGTAAGGCATGGAGGTGAGCATATGAATCTACGGGTTGGAATAGCAGCCACAGTTCTCCAGTACCATTTGCAAAACGAATTCAAGATGGTTAGGGTTGAGAGGCAGATGGAGACCGTTGATTTAGAAAAGTTTTAAATGCAAAAGTTGCATACATACAATTATATACATCTCCAAACCACCTGTATGTCACTTAACTTCTTAGGGTAGGAACATGTCTGTTTGTACACTAACTCTGGGTATTACTGCAATGTAAATTAAAATTGTGAGGGCTGCTAGATTCATGTGACTGGATTCAATGCACCTCCCCCCTGACATCCTCTACACCAAACTTTGTAGAGCCAGTGAGGACACACACATACCGTGCAAATGGTGCAGAGATGTGTCTCAATCTGGAAATACTTTTGTTTATCAAATTATGGAGCAACACTAGGTGCTCCACAGTTTAAGGCTGAAACTAACCTCCCATTATAATCCCACTTTTCAACACTTGTTCCACAAATCTTTCTGAAATTTCACAGGCATCATTTCATCTCACAATAGAATTTAAGGAAGTTTGGTAAAATCCAGAAAAGGAGTTTTAAGATCTTGAAAATTCACCTGAAGTTCACTTTTTTAAAAAGCTTCTTTTGACTCAAGAGTACTGTATATCCAAGATGACTTGGCCTAGAATGGCCAAGGTCGTTTTGTTAGACTTGCTTGAAAGTGCCATTCAGCACCGCTGCTTCTCCCTCCTGGCCCTGCCCCTCACCCACATAACGTCATGAGGGCCAACTACTGGGAGAGGGGACCAGCCACCGTGTTGTGCTGCTTGGGATCAGGAGCGGCTCCTGGCCAGGATGCTGGGCCCACAGCACATGGGAGGGGGGCAGGAGGGGACAGAGGGTAAGTTTCTAGTTCACAGGACCTGATTCTCACAGGGGACATCAATTGCCCTGACATCTGCTGGAAGAGCAATACAGTAGAGCACAAACAAGCCAGGAAGTTTTTGGAGAGTCTTATGGACAACTTCCTGGTGCAAGTGGTGGAGCAACCAACTAGGGGCCATGCTGCTTCTGATCTCCTGCTCACAAACAGGGAAGATTTGGTAGGGGAAGCAGAAGTGGGTGACAACCTAGGCAGCAGTGACCATGAGAGGGTTGAGTTCAGGATCCTGACAAAAGGAAGAAAGGAGAACAGCAGGATACAGATCATGAACTTCAGAAAAGCAGACTGACTCCCTCAGGGAGCTGATGGGCAGGATCCCCTGGGAGGCTAATATGAAGGGGGAAAGGAATCCAAGAGGGCTGGCTGTATTCTAAAGAAACCTTACTGAGGACACAGGAACAAATCATCCTGATGTGCAGAAAGAATAGCAAGTGTGGTAGGCGACCAGCTTGGCTTAACAAAGGCATCATTGGTGAGCTTAAATACAAAAAAAAAGCAGCTTACAAGAAGTGGAAGTTTGGTCAGATGACTAGGGAGGATTATAAAAATACTGCTTGAACATGCAGGAATGAAATCAGGGAGGCCAAAACGCAATTGGAGTTGCAGCTAGCAAGGGATGTGAAGGGGAACAAGAAGGGTTTCTACAGGTATGTTAGCAACATGAGGAAGTTTAGGGAAAGTGTGGGCCCCTTACAGAATGGGGAAGGCAAACTAGTGACAGAGGATGTGGAGAAAGCTGAGGTACTCAATGCCTTTTTTGCCTCTGCCTTCACAGACAAGGTCATCTCCCAGACTACTGCACTGGGCAGCACAGAATGGGGAGGAGGTGAACATCCCGCAGTGCTGAAGGAACGGATCCAAGACTATTTAGAAAAAATTAGACATGCACAAGTCCATAGGGCCAGATGCAATGCACCCGAGGGTGCTGAGGGAGTTCGCTGATGTGATTTCAGAGCCATTTGCTATTATCTTTGAAAGCTCGTGGCAACTGGGGTAAGTCTGTGATGACTGGAAAAAAGCAAATATAGTGCCCATCTTCAAGAAAGGAAAGAAAGAGGATCCAAGAAACTACAAGCCAGTCAGCATCACCTCAATCCCTGAAAAAATCATTGAGCAGGTCCTCAAGGAATCCATTTTAAGGCACTTAGAGAAGAAGGTGATCAAGAGCAGTCAACATGGATCCACCAAGGGCAAGTCATGCCTGACCAACCTGATTGCTTTCTATGTAGAGGTGACTGGTTCTGTGGATGTGGGGAAAGTGGTGGACATGATATACCTTGACTTTAGCAAAGCTTTTGATACGGTCTCCCACAGTGTTCTTATCAGCAAGTTAAAGTACGGGTTGGATGAATGGACTATAAAATAGATAGAGAACTGGCTAGAGCAAAGGGCTCAACGAGTAGTGATTAATGGCTCCATGTCTAGCTGGCAGCCAGTCACAAGTGGAGTGCCCCAGGGATCGGTCATGGGGCCGGTTTTGTTCAACATCTTCATTAATGATCTGGAGAATGGGGTAGATTGCACCCTCAGCAAGTTTGCAGATGACACTAAGCTAGGGGGAGTGGTAGATACCCTAGAAGGGAGGGATAGGATATGGAAGAACCTAAACAAATTGGAGGATTGGGCCAAAAGAAATCTGACGAGGTTCAACAAGGACAAGTGCAGAGTCCTGCACTTAGGACGGAAGAATCCCATGCACAGCCACAGACTGGGGACTGACGAGCTAGGCAGCAGTTCTGCAGAAAAGGATCTGGGGTTTACAGTGGATAAGATGATGGATATGAGTCAGCAGTGTGCCCTGGTTGACAAGAAAGCTAATAGCATATTGGGCTGCATTAGTAAGACCATTGCCAGCAGATCACGGGAAGTGATTATTCCCCTCTGTTCAGCATTGGTGAGGCCACATTTGGAGTACTGTGTCCAGTTTTGGGCCCCCCACTACAAAAAGGATGTGGACAAGTTGGAGAGAGTCCAATAGAGGGCAACAAAAATGATAAGGGGTCTGGAGCACAAGACTTATGAGGAGAGGCTGAAAGAACTAGGCCTGTTTAGTCTGCAGAAGAGAAAAATGAGGGGGGATTTGATAGCAGCCTTTAACTACCCGAAAGGGGGTTCCAGGGAGGATGGAGCTAAACTGTTTTCAGTGGTGGCAGATGACAGAACAAGGAGCAATGGTCTCAAGTTGCAGTGGGGGAGGTCTAGGTTGGACATTAGGAAAAAGTTTTTCACTAGGAGGGTGGTGAAGCATTGGAATAGGTTACCTAGGGAGGTGGTGGCATCTCTACCTTTAGAGGTTTTTAAGCTGCGGCTTGACAAAACCTCGCCAGGATAATTTAGCTGAGGATAGTCCTGCTTGGAGCAGGGGGTTGGACTAGATGACCTCTTGAGGTCCCTTCCAATTCTAATATTCTATGATTCTATGACATGGCATGCCACATCCGAAAGGCTGCCGACCCGTGCACTATAGAGTTGTGCTGGCAGACCTAGCCTACAATGACAGAAGGATTTTTCCACTTCCCCAAGCAAGCAATGACAGCTTAATAACAGAAGAATTCTTCAGTTTACCCAGTTGTGTCTACACAGGAGCTTAAGTTTTAGCATAGCTACAGGACTCAGGGACTTAGCTTTATTGACCTAAATTTTAAGTGTAGACCAGGCCTGAGGTAGGCAAAGAAGCATGTAGAAAGGTCCTGAGGGGAAAAAATGGAGAATTACATGCCCAGCCAAGCCATCCTATAGCCTCAGGAGGCAAGGAATTACTGGGAAACTGAAGAATTTTATATAGAGAAATTTTGTAAATTAAAAACTCTTCCCTCCTCTGCCTGAAGCAAATTTAAACTGTCACCTACCTGCTGGGCTTCTTCTGGATGTGACTTTGTTAACAAATTTTTGATATTAGTTTAAGATGGAGAAATGTTCTGTGCAGAATTGTGTGTGGGGTACAGTAGCAGGATGCAGCTCATTTTTGTTTTCCTGTTTCTCTCCTTGTTTGTTAGCTCTGGTGACAGCCTGGATCACACTCCTACAGAGTTGTGTTCATGTCTGCGAAGAGTAACCTTTATTTTTAAATATTTATAAATATAAGTAGAGCCCTGCCTGGATATAAAAATTTGGATTCTCATCCGATCTACATCCGCACTCCACTTTTTATAAGTATGCTCATCTGCACCCACAAGAGCACTCCCTAGAGCAGCTTCTCAACCGGGGTTCCACGGCCCTTTGGGGGGCAGCAAGCCAGTTTCAGGGGATCCTTGGGGCTAAAGCCTGGAGACCCGAGACCCAGTGCTCTCTCCTCACAGGAGGCACTAAGCTTCAGCCCTGTGGGATCCCTGAAACTGGCTGCTCTAGAGCCTTGCACAGATACAAAAATTTGGTTCCACAACCAATCTGCAATCCACAAAGATGCAGCTATCTGTGGACATAAAGCAGTTACCTGTGGATTTGCAGGGCTCTAAATACAAATTGATCTTCTTATGACTTAGGGCATTGAAGGAGGAAAAGAAAGTAAAGTAGATGGAAAGTGGCACAACAGATATAGCATGGAGCTGTGATACATGGTCTTGGAATGAAGGGTCCTGGGATCGGCCAAATGAGAAAAGGGGAGGAGGGAGGCATGGGAAGGCAAAGAATCTTATTCATGTTAAGCTTTACTGCTTAAAAATTCTTAGATAAGAAAACTTTAAAAACTTAAAAGGCTCCATCTCTTCCTATTCATTCTCTTTCATAATCCAGGTTCCTCATATCCCATTCACATGCAAATCTTTTCTCCCCAATACACCACCTCTGAAGACTTATCACAACACAGACCAAAAAGATCTGTCAGAGCACAGTTTCTTCCCTGTGGACTTTTTACATTGCCTTGACATATACTTTTGGTGCTCATTCAAAAATTTGGAAAATTAATCTTTGATCAAGTTAGTTTGTGAAGAGACAGTGTTTCAACAGACTGCAGAGAACACCCAAAAGCAGTATTAGTCTCTTCAAAAATTCTACATCCCTTTAAAAACTCCACTGCCATATGAACCTTTGTCACATTAAGTCCCACCCAATTCACAATATATACACCATGTCAAAATGGATAATTTGTAGATTATATCCATTTCCTACTCAAGGAATCCATTTTCAACAATGAAATCTTAAATTCTGTAGAAATTGATGGCTTCGCATCCTCCTGTACTTGCCAAAGCTCCCCCTCATCATTTGCAAACAGACGCTCCAAGCACAATCCTAAAATACGTCTTTTCTGTAATAAGAACACAGACTTCACTTATTTAACACCCTCTTTGGCTAATCAGTGAAGTATTGACATCTGCTTGAAAGGAAGATGTATGTCTTACTTCTAGCCAGAGAGTGTGTGACATCAACAGACAAAGAGCAAAATTTTGGAAGTGGTACAGGAACACCCACTACAAAGAAAACTAAAACACACCCCACCCATAACTAGACTACTAAATGTGTAACTTTGTCCAGCTTAGGCCAAAGTGATGGCAGAATGAAAAGTTTTAAATGAAAGTGATCAATATTTTGTAACTGCAAAAATAATCTTCATAGACTCATAGACTCATAGGTCAGAAGGGACCAATAT
>ML675618.1:70641206-70748432 GCA_007922155.1 Mesoclemmys tuberculata | reverse complement strand
CCTTTTCCTTGCTGGAAATACCTCGCCTGATGCATCCTAAAACCGCAGTTTTATTACTTTTTTATTCAGATTAAAAAGGGAATACTACATTTTAGCACTTACAGCTTTTAGATCAGATGTTCAAATATGGCTCTTTTACTGCTCATACACTCTCTAAATTATTAGTTCTTTGCTTTTAAGAAAACAGCAACATTTTCAAAAACAAGCACCTAAAGTTAGGTTTCTGACCCCCTTGTAATCTGTAGTGACAAAGTTTACAAACCCCACACTGGAAAGGAAAGGGCTAAAGAGCTGCTTTGGGCCCAAGCAGCTCCACCCCACTACCCCCTGGAAAGCCTGGACAGGCAGAAGAAGGAGTTTAAAAAGGAGAACAGAGAAGCTCAGTTGCAGGCAGGCAGCGGATCTACACTCTGAACTCCTGAGGAGTACCATAGGAGCTTTTACTGCCTGAAGCCTCGCTATCATGACCTGACTAAGCCTACAAAGTGACCTTTAACTCTCTGAAACACTTTAACTTTGTGTTTTAGTTCTTTTCTTTCCCTGTGGGAACAGAGGGAGGCGGCAAGAAGTGACCCAGGGATGCAGCAACATCTCCACTGACCCTGGAACAGAGTCTGATGGAGAGGTGGGCCCAGACTCCTCTAGCACTCCCTAAAGAGGGACAACTACAGAGGCCCAGCCCTGACATAAGGCACCTAGTTGGGCGGAGAAGACCCTGAAGACAAAGGAGTCTGGGCTGCAAGATCTTGATCCAAGGAGGGAGCCCTGGGGCCTCCCACTTAAATCTAAAGGCTCCCATGCTGTTGGACTCTTTTATGCATACCCCAAAAGAAAGAGACTTGAATACATGACCTGGCAAGAGAGAAGAATCACAGGGAGGACAGACCACTACAGGGCAGAGCAGCTATAAGAAAGAGGGATGCCCAAGAAGACAGCCTGCCACCCTCCACCTGACCACTAGGCAACACCAGTGGTGAGCATCCCCTTTCACATGTACTTAAATAAGTGGCCTGATTTTTTTTAACATTTTGGACACTCAACAGCTCTCCCTGACTACAATGCAAGCTTCCAGGCGTTCAGCATTGTAGAAAAATCAGGACACTTACTAAGGTAGCTAAACAAGGATTTAAGCACCCATGTCTTTTTTTTTTTTTTAAATAAAAAAATCTTGGCCACAGTTTAATACTAAACTTCAACAGTCCTGTCACTGCCCCCCCTTTTTTTATTATTCAGCAAAAATGGTTGCAATTTGAGCATTAGAATAGCTCCAAAATAGCAACTATTGTCTCATCTCATTTCTAAATCTTCAACATATTCTTTCTAATCTCTTTCTTCAACATATTTCTTCTAATGAACAATTCATTGCATTCAAGTTACCAAACACTTGTTATTAATCCTGCTTAAAACAGCTTAGCAAAGTAAAGGCTGTAGAATTAAGCCTCTCTCTCTCTCCCCTGAGAAGAGTTGTTTGTTTGTTTGTTTTGGACACTGAGCAATGTACCATTCTTTTTTATCATCACTAAGAGGTAGACAAGAAGATTTTGTACACCTTGACAATGATGCAGAGCTATTTGGTAATATAGGAACCTACCAAAAGAGAATGTGACAGTGCCTGAAGGCAAAGCAAACAAAGGGCAATCGAGGCTGACATTGGCAGAGCAAAGATGGGAGTCAATGATTCAGTAAAATTAATAGATTTGATAGATAGGACAGAACTAAATGACAACTGGCCTCAAGGGCAAAAAGAGTAAAATTATCTTAAAGATAGCATTTTAATCCCTGCTTGTGGATGAGAGGAGTGAGGGGGCCCAAGGACAGAGTTTTGTGGGATGTCTAATGAAAGAGAGGGAAAGAGGAAGACACACCAAATGAGACACTGAGGAGGTAGGGAAAAATCATGAGTAAACAGTGCCATAAAAGCCAACAGAGAACAGATTTTAAAGACATGAAGAACCATCACTAGCACAAAAAGCCACCGAAATATCAAGAATGAGAATGGAGTAAAGGCTCTTGGATTTGGCTGAGAAGAGGTCATTCAAGACCTCACTGAGAGCATTTTCAGTGGAGTGGAGGGAAAGAGATGGAATCAGACTGGAGGGAACCAAAGACAGAGCTGGAGGAGAGGAACTCAAGGAATTTTGTACGCCACATGTTTGATCATCTTGGAGGTGAAGGGGAGATGGGATGATAATTGGAGGGTGGGAGTTTCTTATAATAGGGAAAACAAACATTCTTATATGTCAAAATAAAAGAGCTAAGAAAGATAAGGAAGAGAGACAGAGAAGGGGCAAAAATGAGACAGCATGGAAGGGTTGCTGGCTCAAGTAAAAGGGTTGGAGGAGAATATGCAAGCTGTCCATGGAGGATGGGGAGAAAGAATTGAAGGGCAGAATTCTCACCAGATCTTGCCAGTTTTCTTCTGAAAATAGTGAGATCCTTAGTGGATCTCAAACTGAAAAAGGAAATAATTTTCTCTAATTTTTTTTTTTTTACAGTTAGTCATTAAGTGTTAATTTGTAGCAATAGTAAGTAAAACCAAATTCAGAGAAAATTATTTAAGTATATCCCTCTAAGTAATTCCTGATATTCCAAATGTACCTTGAGAAATCAAGTATGCCAAATGAGGCATATTTATCCATTCAAGGTACATGTGCACCTCTGTCATATCACAGGCACAACTCTGCCAGCTACTCTCTCCACTAATCAATACAGCTGACCCTAACATTGAGTGTGTGCTGGAGTGCATGCTGACAGCTGCCCGAATTCAAACCTGTAGAACTCAAAACAGTGACATTTTTAGTCCTTACGTATGTCCACTTATTATAAATTCATAGATTTTTAAGAGCAGAAGGTATCATTAAATCATCTCATCTGACTGCCTGCATAACACAGGCCAAAGAATTTAATCCAGTTACCTCTCTTTTGAGTCTAATAACTTGTGTTTGACAAAAGCATACCTTTCAGAAAGGTATCCTGTCCTGATATGAAGATTTCAAAGAATGGAGAGTCCACCACTTCCTAAGATAGTTCAATCTTTGCACCACCATTACCAAATCATTTCCAGTGGCTATTCCCAGCTCTGGGGGGGGGGGAAGAGTTAAAGTCCCAATGCAGGTGTAGCATGTACCTTAACTTCGTGTTTTCTGCGTTTCAGAAGTATAGGTTTAACCATTCTCCACATTCTGGAAGGGCATGAGGCAGCACTGAGCAAGAGCAACTCTGTGTTAAGTTTTTAGGCTATTAATTTCTTTGTATTATGTATTTTTAAACAATTTCTCAGCAACCCCATGTACCACAGGCCAGTTCTCCCCATCCACTGCTTCTGGCTCCTTGGCAATGATTACTCCAGGCACAGAAGACAATGACTACAGGTTGGTCCTTTCACGGCCCTTGCATAATCTCCTCATCTCTAGTCTGCATTGGTCCAATTCAGCCTGATGTTCCAGCCCCAGCCCTCCAACCCATGGAAAGGCAGGCATCAGCAGGAGTCCCACAGATGAGGAACTGGGAAAAGGATGCAGGACAGCACAGGAAATGTCATGGAGTTAGTGAGACTATTTTTTGGAAGAACAGATATCTGAGGTGCATGGCTAGAGCCCTCATCCCCCCCTGCACAGCTCGGCCCCCTCCTTTCCACCCAAACTCCTCCAACCCTTCCCATATCCCACCCCCTGCTCAACTCCCTCACTTTTGCTTCAGCGCTTCCAACATTCCTTCCATCATTTCCATTGCTCCAGCCTCCCCCACGGTCCCCACTGCTCTAAGGCCCCTTCCAAATTCATCCCACTACTCGAGCCCCAAACATACACCAGCTTCACCATGCCATGCCATGACCCTGGTAAGCTTTGAGAAGTGGTGGGGAAGTGGGAAGAGGGCTGTGAGGAGTGCCTAAACCGGCTGGAGACAGGAAGAGACAGGAGAGTGGAGTTGCAAAGTTTCTATCCCAGAACAGGGCCTAGTGTATGGGGAAGTGGCTCTTCACATCTACCTGCAGCACAAGAGGTTCAGAGAAATGACCTCTTAATCTCAATGAGATGGTCTGATTTCAATGAGAACAGTCCATGGAGATGAATACAGCCTGAGAGATGTGAACTGCTCTATTCGTCTCAGTGGATGTTCTCATCCCCCCTCCTGCAGTTTCAGCACACCTGTGGACCCTTGCCATACCATTCCTCACTCTTGTATCTGCACTTCATGCCATGCACCAAACATGCCCATTCCCAACCCCTCACCCCAGTCTTTGCACTGGATGCCTGTGCCATGCACAGAGCATAGCAGTTTCCAGTGCCATGCACAGACCTTCTTTGTCATGCCTAGTGCAGTCTGGAAGGAGTTCAACAAACCTATTGCAGCAGAGAAATGATCTATCCTGGCTGGGACTCTTGCACTGGCATCATTTTCATTGTGGCAACTAGGAGGCTTGTTTAGGGCATAGCATAGCATATCATCCCTGACTCCAAAACACAAAGCTTTGTCTCCCTGACACAGTGCAGCCCAACAAGCTGCCCCAAGGCGGGACTCAAGTAGATTGCACTAAGGGTACATTTGTAGGCTGTTGAACTTCCACAGCTTCCAGAATGGGACAACAATCAAGCTCTGACATCAAGCAGAAAGGCAGGTTAAGAACACCAATATGCACAGCAAACAAATCACCTGAGCAGATTTGAACTTGTGCTTGGGTTCAAGGGTCAGCGATTGTTCCCTTAAACCACTGAATAAATTGCTCAGTGTATGTCATTCTCAAAACAGTTTTGAGGAAGCAATAGCTCTCTCAGCTGCTTATTGTCTGTAAGAAGAGGTACAAAAGCTTTTGTAGTGCAATAGCTTCAGATATATTTCTAAACTGTACCACCCAGTAACTGATCGCAATGGCAGTCTATGCTATAAATTTCATGAAGGATAGAGTCTTAGAGTTAGTTCCCCTAGCTTCATACCAGAAATATTATAAGTAGTAAGAACCTGAAAATGTTTTGAGCAGCTCTTGCTAGGTGAGCTATGTATCAGGAACCACTTGACAAAATGACACAGTTACTTGTTTTTCTTTGCTCACACTGAGTCCCATTGTTCAGGGAAAGATTGAGGAGCAGGAGTGATGATTACATTATCTTAACTGCTCACTAGAGTTTTTTCATCTTCCCTCTATTTAATTAACGCTTATTTTTCTTGGTAATACATCTAAATCAAATTGGAATATGCATGTGGATTTTAGAATGCTTTTAAACAGTTTTGTCTCAAAGCAAAACTTTCAAAACGAACTGCTGCAGAATCCAGGTAAGGAGCAAGTAATGTGCAAAACACATTCTCAAGATGCTGCCAAAGGTAGGACTTGAACTCACAGTGCATGCATACTGCTCAAGTTCAATGACTATAGCACATTGAGCCAATCCTTTACTTTATGTCAGGCTGCCTGCAAACCTTCTGGCTTGCAAAAGGGACCTAGTTTTGCTGCACATAATTATTTCACTGTCTTTGGTGCATCAGTGTGGGTCAATCCAGGCTGAAGTTCCCAACTTTACCCTCAATACCCTTAGAAATATTGCTTTTCCAAAGGGGCAGTGGATGCCATGCCCTAGCTGAGCTAAAGCCTGAACAGTTGATATTAATTTGGAGGGGATCAGAGCAATCGTTTGAGCCCCAAGTGTGTGCAGAAAAGCATCATAAGAACCAAAGGAATCCAATAGGATTTTTAGAAGGGCTTTATTTGGAGAACACCTTGCTCAAATAATCCCAAATTTGGTCCACTAGCCTTCCCAGGACCTCCCCCACATAAAGCATAACAATTTTCAAGACAACCTGAGTCAGCACCTGGATTTTAAACCACTTAGAAAAAATCATCTAGTCACTGAACAGTGAATCTGAACCTTAACTATAGCAGAGCTGCTGTTACACTACCATGAACTGCCACCTACAAACAGTCCTTATTTTCCCACACACTTTTCCCCACAGAGAATCAGGTTTATGTTCTATTCCAGGTGACCCAGAATATATATTGCTTCTCAGATTATTGTTGACAATTAAGGAAATTAGTGCTTGATCAGTGTCAATTAATGATCAGCATTCATGCACTGCATTGGGGGGCGGGGGGGGGGGAGTGTAGATTCCAGAAAACATATATATTTATATGGGAGGGAAAGAAAGGAAAGGAGGTCAATTCAGTTCATCAAACTTTTGGTGTATGCTAGTGATGTAGTCTTTTAATCATAAAATTGTTACATACATTTAATCTATGCTCTAAAAAGCAGCATAGAATTCTAGATTTTGAGCTCTTTGGAGGAGGGAATGTCTTCCTACCTACCAGTAAAGCACCTAGCACAATGGAGTCTTTTGGTACTACCACAATATAAATAGTAATAGTAATAATAATGCATACGCTATATGATGAAAATACTTCAGAGTACAGCTTATGCATACAGTGGACACAAAAGAAAAGTTTATCAGCAAACACTGATCCCAAATTCTCTTAAGCCTTCTGACTTTTCAAGCTGCAGTTATGTCTCTGCTGATACTGCAACCTACAAGAAGGACTGATGAGCTTCCATGTTATATCCCTTTAACCTAGAGACTGCTTAAAAGAACAGAGTTTATTGAAAGGTGCTATAAAGAAGAGCACCCAGATTTGTTTTTATGTAGGGAAAGAAAGAGGAGTTGAGCCAGAGAAAAGACTGGGATCTTTTATCAGTTTTTTATGGGCTGCAGGTCACTGTTTGCAGGAGTGCATGTGGCGCTTTTAAGTCATGCAGATGCCTAATGAACACTCTTAATATACCTTATGTTTCTTTAAAATAAATAAAAAGAAGGAAATTCCCACAGAAAAACCTTCATTAACTTAAAGTAACTAATAAATATCAAGAATTCTATTAAAATAATTTAAAGAGTAGAGAGATTAAGGTAATCTACTAGACTATTTGAATTTCTTTATAGTTTATATATTCTCTTAAAATCTACAAGTGTGAAAATTAACAAACTTATTACAATATCTAAACTCTGCCCTGCAAGAAACAGTATTTAAGTATGAAGTCAAGAGATTTAAAATATCACTTTCACCATATAAATCTCCCATTATGAATACTTTAATCTCCTCTTTGACATCCATATCACTCCCTTTTAAATCCCTACAAAACACAGCTGCTAAAACCATCTTCCTTGTCTGACTCACTGAACAGATCGCAACACTCTTTTGAATCTCTCCATTGCCACCTGCCCCATTGCCCCCCTCCCCCCCCCCTTACAAGGCAGAAAAGTTCAACTTTCTTGCCCTCACCTACAAGTTGTTCACAACTCTGCTCCTTCCTGCTTGTTCATTCATCTCTTATCGTAGGGCCCCACCCACACACTTCTCTCTACTAATAATGCCAGTTTCACCCTCCTGTTCATTAGCTTCTCACACAAACATTTCAGTACTTTTTCTTCCTATTCCCACCCCCATTAATGGCTCTCCACTTGTTTCTTCGATGTGCGCGAAGGAGTGGATGTGGACAACTACCCATCCGCAGAGACTCTACCCTCATTCATCCTTCCCTTCATCCATAAATGACTTGAAAAATTTACCTCACTGACCAGGAGTAATTTCCTGGTTAGACACAAATTGCTTCCACAATTTCTGAGATACTTTTGGTCATGCTGTCCCTGGGCCCAGCTTTGGGATTCTATCTTTCATAGCTTTCAACTCATAATTGTCTGAATTCTCCCTTCCATCGTCTAAAATA
This sequence comes from Mesoclemmys tuberculata, assembly GCA_007922155.1. Lineage (NCBI taxonomy): Eukaryota > Metazoa > Chordata > Testudines > Chelidae > Mesoclemmys > Mesoclemmys tuberculata. Next base: position 70,740,726 of record ML675618.1, on the reverse strand, counting down.
CCCTGTGGTTACTGGAAAGAAGCATTATCTAGAGATATCCTCCTGGATGCTGTGATGGTGGTCTCTGCTAATCTATCCTTCCCCTCCAAATCCCCCATGAATAGCTTTAGTGCCTGCCTCTGCTGTTGCTACCCTAGCCTTCTGCAGATGAGTAAAATGGCCCTAATTCTTGTCAGTTTTACTCTTTTCCACAGGGTTTCCAGTAGCAATAGTGAAAACAGATCAAAGTTTGATCAGTTTTCATTCTACTACATCCTGAAAATGCTGAGTAGCAGCAGAGGGCCTAGAGCTGTACTTTTAGTAGCAAACGTATTACTCATTTTTCAGTATCTGTGTAAGCACTACCATAAACAGGGCTCATGTATTTTTACCACCATTTTAATGAAAGTTTCATATGAAAGTGCCTCAGCCAGTCTAAACTAGCATTTACACTACTGCTAGCACAGGGAAACTACACCAATACTGGCAAACAGATTCTAAATTTGCTAGTGTAAATTCAGTTAAACATTTGGAAGGTTACTTTCTACCAACATGCAACTAAAGGTTGTTTTTTTTAAACTGCAAAGGTTAACGGTAGTCACCTACAAAAAGTTTCCTAATCATCACGTCTCTCCCACATCCCAGTCCTGTCTGTAACATCTAAGATAGCAACAATACACTTCTGTTATTAAATTGCCCTTACACAACTGAGTCCTTCCAGCATCAATCAGACATGCTCAAAAAAGGAGTCTAAGAATGGTAGTCAAATGTCTAATATTACTCATCTGTAGTGTTTGGCAAGCCCATGTATGAGATGTAAGGTAATTCAATTCTGTATATACATACCTTACTTCATTACTATGTGTATACTTCTAATTGTAATCTTTTATCTATAATTCTTGGTATTTCTTTTTTGTAATGTTTGCTTTTAAGGGCTTGTCTACACTTGGAAATTTACCAAAATAACTACTCGAGAATACTTATTCTGGAGCAATTTCACCATGTGGACAGGAATGAGAATGTCCCAAAACAACACCAGGTGGACACACTTACTCCAGACTAAGAGTGCTCACATGGGCAGTTGTCCTGAATAATTATTCCAGAAGAGGTATTTTGATACATTTCCAAGTTTAGACAAGAACTTTGTTTGGCAATTTCAAATAAATTAACAGTTTCTTGTCTGGGAATACACATTTAATGTCCATGATGCTGCAAATAGTTATACACATAAAATAATTCATAGGGATTGCTCACATGCATAAAGCTGAGAGTTATGGGATTGGATTCAAAGGGTTTAACTTCAAGGGGACACTCAGGAAAATTAATCCAAATAAACTAAAGACATGAATTTAAAATGGATTTGTTAAACCACATTAATTCTGAATGAGAGTCCACAGAGGGATTTAAAGTGGCCTGAAATCAGGTTAGTTTAATTCACAAGAGATTAGATTGTTAACTACTTGGGGTAGAGAATGTCTCAGTATGTGCACAATACCTCACGAAAGGAAGCCTCTGGGCACTACTTCAGTATAAATATTAAATATTTCAGCCAGACTCCTAATTAACTTGTGTTCAACTCCACTCAACTCCCAACAAATTGTTGAAGTCTTTCAAACTATCAATAAAGTCTGAATTTTAATGGCCACCAGAAATTATCATTGTGAAGGAAACACTTCACAGCTAAACATCATTAAAATAGATTTACATTTAAGACTACTTCTATACTTTTTTCATACTGAAGAAAAAATGAAAAGGCAATCATCAGTTTTATATGATGTTTAAATGTCCAACTCAACTGGTACCCGCATTTAGTGCTATTTTAAGAAAAATAGTTACGTTTCTCCCCATACAGAGATCTCTCCTCCATATACTCAATATCAATTATACAACATTCAATACCAAAATCCAAAGCAATTTTCAGTCAATTGACGATGACAAAAAACTCAGACCACAACAAACAAAGTCAGTTGATTAACTGCGTAGTTATAATCCACCTTTGTTTCACAGATATTTAATAATCCTGTGAAGATTTTTACCCTTCGTGCACTTTGTATTAATTGAAGTAATAAACATCTCTGACAAAAACACCAAAAAAGCTACTTGGACAATGGTTCACAAAACTAATGTTATCTAAGAGTTTTCTTTACAGTCCATTATATAAATATCAAAACACTAAATACTAGCATTGTTGTAGTGCTGCTGGTACTTTAAGTGGAGCGCTTCTGTTTGTTCACTACAAAGCCCTTGACTCTTTAAGTGTATTTCATAACACAAGGCAGATAAGAGTCACACTCATAAGGTCTTTGTTTCATGCATCTTACACACAACACCTTCACGCAGCCTCTATAACCACAGAGCATGTTACAAACTGTTCAGGGAGCACTTCACCCACAACTACAATCAGCCACCTCTGATGGCGTGTTCGCAGTTCACCCCGGGTTTCCAAGTTCCCATGACTGCAAGGAGGGAAAGTTGGAACAGGCAGTTATATCTATGTTTTATGTAACATACACACAATGGTTTGTGTAAGCAGTGAGAGGGGAGATGGGGGGGCAGGAATTTCACTGCTAGTTTCCCATGGAGTGGGGATGATGGCAGGCGGTCAGTTGGGGGGCAGAGGGGGTGCAAGTATAGGAGACCAGCTAAGAAGGGTCCCCCAGAGGGAAAGGAGTAACAAGGGACCAGCAGCGTGGAGGACTGTGATTGATGGAGAGGGGTTGGGGCACATGGGAATAAAGGGATGTAACTGGGGGCCACCTCCCCCGAGACGTTGCAGAGCGGCAGTCTCCTGGGGAGGGCAGGGCTGTACTCCGGAGGGGCCAGACAAGGAAAACGCAGCCACGGAAAGCTCGGCGGGCTAGCGGGGCGAGTACCTAAAAGGAAGGGGGCTAGCGGGGACAGCGGCCGGCTAGCCAAGGCGCTGGAAAGGAGGCGGGAGAGGGTGTCCCGGAGAACGCTGCAGGGACGCCGTGGCGCGGGGGTGTAAGAGGCTCGGAGGGGGCAGCCAGGGTGGCTCTGAGGAGAGCAGCCAGGAGGGGACCCGTCCAGGGCCCTGGGGGCCACGATGGGCCCGGCCGGCCGGCGCGGCGCGGCGCCCTCACCATGAGCACTTTGGCCGCGTTCTCCAGCTGGGCGATCACCTCGGGGGCCCCCCCCGCAGCCACGGCCGCCGCCATCATGGTCTCTCTTCAATGACGCGCCATGCGCTGCATTCTGGGACCCAGCAGCGGCCCAGCCAATCCCCCGGCCCGGCGGGGAAGCGCCCGGACCCAGCCGAGAGGCCCGGCGCCAACCTGCGGCGTGCCCGGCCGCAGCAGCGGGAGGACGGGCGGAAGCGGCGGCGTGACCGTAGCAGGGGCTCCCGGGGGCGGGGCTAGGCCCGGCCCGATACAGAGTTCGGCTGGGCGCGGGGCAGCGGCACCGCCCCGCAAGGCGAGCGGGGCCCCATGCCCCGGCGCTGAGCCGCGGACCGTGTCTGATGAACGAGGCTGCGGGGGCTCCTCTCCCACACCTGGCTGCTGCCACGGGGACGCTCGGCTCCCCTCAGCCCCAGCGGGCGCGCACGCCAGCCTGGCTGGACCGCGGGGGTCCGCGCCCTTCGACTCCCGGCACGCGCACACCTCGGCCTGCCGGGCGGGGGGGACTCGGCTCTGCACGCGCACACCCCAGCCTCCTGGGCGGGGTGTTATAGCGGTGTCCTCGAGACACCCAGTGGGGGTGGGGAGCGCGGTGTTCCACGCTTTTCAGCTACGCTCCCCCCCGCAAACAGAAAACTCAGCTGCACCACAGGCTCTAGCCACTCCTGCCCGCCAGTGGGGAGCTCAAGGGGGGGTATCACAAAGTAGCGGGGGCGTCTGACCACCTTCCACATATTGCTAAATGTCTGGGGGTGAGGTGAGGCCCCAGCTGTGTAGAGAAGAGGTACCAGGGCATCCTAGAATGGAGAACGGTGCCACTGCAGTAGATTAAATCTCAAGAAAAGCTCCCGAACTGTAGGACCAGGAGGAGGAGGGAACAGGTGGCCTCGAGAGGTTGTGGAAGCTCCTTCACTGGATGTTTTTCAAAGGAAGCTGGACGGCCATGTGTCTTGGATCTTTTAGACACAAATCTGCATCGTGGTAGGGGGTTACACTAGATGACCCTCGTGGTCCCTTGTAACCGTATGAACGTGTGAATCTCTTCCAGGCCTTCAACAGCAGGGCATCAGCTCCGGAGTTACCTCAACAGGCCGGGCCTTAGCATTTTTCATTCCTTGCGCCTAAGGCTAAGACTTTGGTACAGGTATTTTTAATAAAAGTCATAGGCAGGATGTGGGCAATAAATAATAAATCACAGAAGACAAGGTCCTGCTGCCGAGGGCTGAAGTCACAGAGGTCACATAATCTGATTGATGCGTAGCCTTACTTATGCCCAGTCTGGAGACTTAGTCTTTCCATGAACCACCAGGGGCATTGCTGGTTATGTGAGGTAGTGCCTTTTACCAAGGCAGAATATAAGAATGGCCATACTGGGTCTGACCAATGTCCTATCTAGCCCAGTATTCTGTCTCTGGACAGTGGTCAATGCCAGGTGCTTCAGAGGGAATGATCATCCGTGCCCAGATTCTGGCAATCAGAGGCTAGGGCCACCCAGGGCATGGCGTTACATCCCTGACTATCTGGGCGCGTAGTCATTGATGGACCTATTCACCATGAACTTATCTTAATTTTTTTTTTAACCCACTGATGGTTTTGGCCTTCACAACATCCCTTGGCAATGAGTTCCACAGGTTGACTGTGCATTGTGTGAAGCAGCTGTGTGCCTACTCACTTGAATCACTGCACAGGACCAGGCAGCCACCTCACCATCATGCTTCCGCCTGTCTTAGTCCACCATTTGAGGACCTGGGGCTGAGCCTCAGTGCCGGCTGGAGCTTTCTGACATGCAGACAGAGCATGAGATGCGAGGAGCTAGGTGGTTATTTTAGTTTACACTTGTGGAGGAGGCACTTAATTTTTGCCCACCTGAGGTTAGGGGGAAAATGATAAAAGGAGGCTTGTATATATATTCATAATTAGTAATAAAATATGAATTCATATACACTTCATTTCCCATTGCAATGAAGCAGAGTGTCCCCAAGCATTTTTGTGGTATGGACCACTTCCCCTCTCAGTTACATTAGATTTGGAATCATACCATCCATATGACAGCTACAGTGAGTGGGTGCACAGAAAAAAAGACACTACTTATATTAAAAATATATGTAATGGGATGGGTCTGGTTGGTTTCTTGAACACAGTTCTGAGATACTGTGGGAAATCATGCTAGCTTCAGTCTTAAGCCAAAATCAGTTCACAATCTGGACCTGTACTTTGTCTAAGCACCAACAATCCACTCTTGCACAGGTACATTGATGTCAAAGCCAATACAGCTTTCAAAATTGGTCTAAAAATGTCTGTTTTCCCTCTGTTGCAGCCAGAGTTCTTTCTGTGCCTGTTCTTGAATGTGGTCTTCAATATCTTGTGGCAAGAAAGTTACAAGAGGTCATCATTTTCTGTTGAAGAAAAAGATGGACTGAAAGGATTGCTAATTCACTCTGCTGCTCTTTCCTAAGAAAGGCGTGTTCTTGACTACATTTTCTCCCTACTTGCAGTGGAAAGCATTCATTGGCCTCAGAGAGGAAGTCATCCAAAATGAGAAACATGACAACATTATCTTCATTTACTCAACAGGCTTATAGGATTTTCTTGAACACTCACAGAATGCCCTTCCAAACTCAAATTTAAGTTCATTCAGTAGAGTGAAAGTATTGGATAAGCAGGCAAAAGAGGTAATCAAAGCATGTGAATGCACAAATGACTGATCTGACAATGACGTACATTTCAGAACGGAGTTCAGAAAGAGTGTTCACATTTTCCCCAATGAAACCCAGTGACTTCCAATATGAAGGAGGAGCTGGCAGTGTTCTCTGCTAAGCAAAAGTTAGGGAATTAATGAGCTGATATAGGGTCATGGAAGAATCAGGCCATATAGTTGTAGTGATGTTTAGGTGTAGTGATATTCATATCAGAAGCATATTTAAAATAATGCCAAATTACATATATTAAAGAGAAAGTTAATATGGGAGGTATCATTCCACACTTCACCGTGGTGGAAGAGCTGTTCATTTTGGCTCACATCTGGGAGACTAGCAGTACAAGCTGAAGAGAATGGTGGGTGGGTGCAAGGGAAACTGACTGAGGAGAGAAACTGAGTGAGACAACGGTGTTAGCAAAGGTGTGAGAGAATGCCTGGGCCCTTAAATAGGACTAGGAGACTTCCCCTTTATTGGATGTGTGGAGAAGCCCAATCCAAAGAGCATTCAGGATAAAGAAAATTTGGAAAAGATCTGCACAGAAACACTAAGGAGCATCAGAAGAAGCTACTTTAAGTGATGATTTGAGTCTTACTACAATAAAGATCTGTTCAGTTTCCCAAGGAAAAGTTTCTATACTGTATTATTCTGCCCATTTAAAGTGTAACATAAGCTTTGATAAAGTTAACTGTCTTCACTGTCAGTGTCCATAAGAGTTCTCAATTGTGTTGGCATTTTCTTAATGGCTAAGGCTTTTTGGTGTATTCAGCAGTCAGAGGCAGCAGCATAGTACATGTAACCAGACCACTATGCCTCCCAGTGATTGCCCGTGCTTCATCCATGAAGATCTTGACACTATTTTGTTATTTAAGATCACTTTTCTTCACAAATCCATCCAATACTTGAGAACGTTTCCCTTTTTAATTGTGTACATTGGGAAAGATTGACAAAAAAGCAAATCATGTACTTTACCATCAGGTGCACCTTTTACATAGGTGGAAAGGTTTCCAGTGGAAAGCAAATCAATGTTCAGTGAAGCTGTATTACAATTAAATGACTACTCCAAACTTGAGAGAACATGTTCTTTCATGTTTTCAATGATGTTGAAGAGTCTTGTTAATGTTGTATTGTCTAACGTTAATAAGTTCAACTGTTTTCTTGTCTTGTCTTCAGACACCACTGATGCCACTTCTGCTGCCAGATTTAAAAATAAACTCTTCCTTAAAGTGATATTTCCCTCCTTTTCTGATGTAAAGACTCACAAGATGAGATGTCATCAAAGCTTTTGGACACTGGCTGTATGGGCCATACAGCTCTGCAAACCTGTGCAGGGAAAAAAATCTTATGTTTGTGCTTCAAGTAAGAATATCTCAAATTAACTGGAGGCATTGGTTTGACGTTTTCAGTGTCCAACACCACACAGCAGATAACAGCTTTGGTGTGATACTCATCATCTAGTGATACAGTCCACGTATGGCCTATCTCCATGTATTTTCTGTCCTACTTTCTCACAGTCCTCTTAGTTCCATGTTTCTTCCACAGCTGAAAACACTTTTGCCACAATTCAGGGCAACTGCATCTGTATTTCCTCTCATTGTCTAGCAAGGGCACTCACAGGCTTCCAGCTGTCACCGTGTCTCTCTCCCTTCTGACCAGAGCATTTCCAGGCTGTTCAGTTCTCTGCTTTCACTATATTATTCCCAGCACAGACAGGCTACCCAAGCACTCCTGCTTGCTTTCTCTTCAGAGCTGGTTAACAGGTGTAATTGCTACAGTTATATGTTATCACACAGTTCTTTCTATATTAGCCTATTTCTTCCTTAAAGGAAAAGCATTACAAAGAGAACATAGGAACCCGCTAATAAACTTACCAGAATTCATCCATCCCTAATATGGGCTCTGAAAGGAGCAGTGCTTCAAATCCCCGACTGTAGGCTGGTGGTTCTTTCCCGCCGGTTGCAGCGGCCCTTCCGGGGGCTCAGCCACTGGGGAAGGTCCCTGCACCTTCCTAAAGTAAACAGGGAATTAGTCAGGCAAGCCGTCTGTCGCCCCGGCCCTCTGGCCGGGCAAGCGAGCGAGCAAGCCGTCTGTCGCCCCGGCCCTCTGGCCGGGCGAGCGAGCGAGCAAGCGAGCGAGCGAGCCGTCTGTCGCCGGGTTGGAGGGGGGGTCGTGAGGTTCGCCCAGGACAAAGGGAAAGGGGGGGGGACGCAGGCCCACCCGACTCCACTGCGTCCCAGCCCAGGGCCCTAACAGTGGCAGAGGCATTGCCACTGTGCCGGCGGGGTCCTCCCGCAACATGCCAGCGGTGGCAGGCCTTTGGCCACAGCCCCAGTCCGGGCTGCCCCCTGGGCTACTTCCTCCCCTCCCGTCCCAGGTACCTCCTTCCTCGTGGTCCATAGGGTAGACTGCTCGGGGAAGATTCAGCAGGCCCTCCTCGTTAGCAGGCGGGAGGTCGGGGAGCTCCTCAGCTAGGGGCAACTCCTCCAGGTCGCAGGATTCTGGGGGTACTCCGGCTTCGGGGAGTTCCTCTAAGTCAGGGCCCACCTCCGGGGGTGCTGCAGCGGGCAACTCGTCCAGGTCAAGACCCACCTCAGGAGGGGGTTCCCACCCCAGAGGGTCCCGGGGCTCATCCCACTCCCTGGTATCCGGGAGCCCGATCCAGTCGTTCGGCCCTGAGCGGTAGGGCCGCTCCCAGCCCCTGGGTTCAGAGAAAGCCCTATGCTGGGCCTTGGCCCGGCTGGGCTGGGCTGGGCTGGGCTGGAGCCGGCGGGAGAGCACATCTGTACCCGCTGGCTGTCTGTCCCTGACTGAGCGGCGGGCCCTGCCTTTTATCCCCGGGTCCCTGGGGGAAGTCCCGCCCTCTATGGAGGGGATTGGCCAGCTGGTCGGGCCTATCCCGGTCTGCCTCCTGGGTTGACGGGCAGGCAGGGGGTTTAAGTCCTGGGGCGGCTGTGTTTGGGGTGGTGGCCCTTCTGGGGGCTTAGCTGCTGGGGAAGGTCCCTGCACCTTCCTACACTGACTAAGGGGATTCCTCATGATTACACGTTCACCAGAGCTTCAGCTCAGAACGTGCACCTAGTGTTATGCGGCCTCAGTAGACCCTGTGTTTCCAACCTTACGTCTTTTCCCTGTCCATTTGCTGGATCAGGAAAGAGGCCCTGAGACAGTTTTAAATCAGACTACTTATCAAAAAATCCTTTCCTTGTCTGTTGGTCCCTGGAGAATCCAGTTTGAACTAGTATATGCAAACCTCTCGAGGAGGGTGGCTTCCAAGGACTGATAACAGAGGAAATACAATACTAAAGATGGTACATACAGTGCCCCAATAACACATACACAATTGCATTTTTAATACAATATACCACAAAATCATCAAGTCAATTAGGCTTAATTTAATTCAATAAAGTCTGTCTTTTTCCCTAAGGTTTGTTTGGGATATTACAGGATATTGTCAGTCTGTCACAACACTGTCATAGCCACTACCAGGCTCTGTCTTGTTTGTTTGTTTCTTTCTCCTTGGCACTTTGGCTCAGGCTGCCAGACTTCGACCAACAATTCATGATAAGATATAGAATCATGAATGAGCTGCTACAAATTAGAGGCCTCCTATTTGTACTTGCAGTAGGAAGCAGCAGGGAGAAAAAGTGGAAGGGAAGGCACTCCTAAAAGTGCTGGAGACAGCAGAGAAAAGGAATGGTTGAGCATAAGAGAAGATGAGCCAGGGAACAGGGAAATTACTCACCGGGATAGGGGAGTGAGAAAGGCAGCTGCAGGGATGGGAGGGCCATGGAGAATGAGAGTGGAAATGTAGCTTCAAATAAACTTTTTATCTCAGACTGTTTCCACCCCTGCAGCACCCACCTAGTCCCTGATGCCTTGTTATCAGCACCCAAAGCATAGTCATTTCCCTTCCCTGCTCCTGTTGACTACCCAGTAATTCCCCTCCTCTGCTTAGCTGCTCCTTCCTCACCTAACTCTAGGGCACTTTTATGAGCCTCCCTTCAATTAAATATAGGAGGGCTGTTGCCCCCATTTTCCCAAGCAGGCATTTTGGCCTCCTCTTCTAGGTAGGATTCCTGCTCCAGCGTTATTGTTTCCCCCTCCTACCTCCCACTTCCCAGCTTCTTCCTCCTCCAGCCTAACTTATCTTGAAGTACCTTCTGGTTCATTGGTGGTGGCTTCCTCTTTCCCTGGATGCTTCCTCAGGCAGCTCCCCCGGCGGTGTCTGCTCCAGCAGTCTGTCAGTACTGTAACGATGGCTTTTGGAGGCAGCTGCAGTGATAGCTGATCCTGTCCCAGCAGCCTGGCACTAGCAACCCCATGAAGCAGCTCCCACTGATGGCGGCAGCAGCAGTTCCTAGTTCAGTGGCAGAGGCAGCAGCAAATCCCTTCATTGAAGAACAGACCCTAGTGGCAGCTGCAGCAGAATTCCTTCAGGCATTCTGACAGGAGACGAGTGCAGGGCCAACCCATTCGATGGCAGCTCCTCCATTCCTCTGTCAGTGTGCCACTATACATCTGAAGGGCAGGGGTGGCTAAAAGGGATCAGGAATTCTCACTGAGTGACAGTTAAGCTGCCATAACTGTTTCTTGATGAAGCGGGGGGCTGTGCTGAGACCCATCCTTCTCTTGGAGAATCTGTGGAAGGGGGAATTCAGCAGTGTGTTGTGCACCTCCAGATTTCTGAATCAGGCTGAGTCTTCACACACAACAACATTGCAGTAATACTCAGCGTGAGGCTCTCGAGCCACATGTGAGTTCTCTTAGTCCATCCTCTTTTCATGTATGAGAAAGTCATCACGGCATGTCCTGATGCAGGTGCAGGGGTAGCTGTAGATTACCCGAGAAGAAAAAAATCAGTTTAATGCAGATGCTGGTGGACAGAATACAGAGATAGGTGGATAACAGTAATGTTCCTAAAACCAGACTTCTGGAATCTTGCGACAGACTTCTAATCCCAGCTCTCTCACTGGGCCATAAATAATAGTATTCTTATTAAAACCACGAGAGTCTTGTGGCACCTTAAAGACTAACAAATTTAATGGGGCATAAGCTTTCAGGGTTTCTGCCCACAAAAGCTTATGTCCAAATAAATTTGTTAATCTTTAAGGTACCACTGGACTCGTTGTTTTGCTAAAATCAGACTAACACAGCTACCCCTCTGGAAATATTCTTATTGTATATTTGTATTCAGCTATTTTGATTATTTAATACTTTACTTGTTACTTTATGGTAAGCTTACTACATTCATTCTTGTATTTTAAATATGCTTCATTTTAAGTCAGTATGCTTTTCCAGTGGGCTCTGCTCTAGCGTGGGTTTGTATGTGTTGGCAGAGGAAGCTTGAAGGAAGCACAACAAAATCATCATTAGGTTTAGACATTTTGACCTTCAATCTTATCTTTAGGATTTGCAGCTGGTTAACTAGTACAGACTGCTTATAGAGAAAATTATCAGCAATAGCTTTCAGTAAGTATTTGGAAAACATTCTTTTGGTTTCGCTTCACATAACATCTCTATTGACTACAAAGTGAATTCTAGGGTATTCCAAAAAGTTTTGCTAATATGCTACCCAATAGCCTGGTGAGTTATGACTGGCACATTTGAATGACATATTTAAAAAAACCTTTTGTACAGTAGTTTCTTTCCCTCAAACTTGCACAATACCAGCTTAGAATTTCCAAAAACTTTCTTCAGAGCCACCAAAAAAGGCTAACATGATAGGAGTCATAACCTGGCAGGCTCTCTCACCAACCCAGAAGAAGGATCAGTGAAACTGAAATGTTTTAATTAGCCCTGTTGCTACAAGGAGAAGATGTAGAGCATTGAAAGATAGTGCCTCCTTAGCACCACTGGAGTAGCTCTGATGTGAGCTAAGAGCACTCTAAGCAGCTACTCAGTGGTTCCCCCACTGACAGCTTCATACACTGTAGGGTACCCCTGGATTGCTTCATTACCTGCTTATCTGCTAGGTCGTAGGATGCCCAAGAAACACAGGATAATAGCTCACCTGGCTCTATATGATGTCTGTCATCTCCCACACAATCAGCCCAGGCAGATGAGGAGAGGTGAAAAAGGGGAAAAACTGAGACCCACCATTCAGTTCCTGGTTAGTAAGAGAGGATGGATTCCCTAGTGGTTAGAGTGCTAGCCTGGGATTTGGGACACCCAGGTTTAAGTCCTTGCTCTGTCACAGTCTTCCTGTGTGACTATCAGTCTGGGTGTACAGATGTGCTGAGTGTTGCGATGCATATCTTTTAGGTGTCTCCAAAATAACAGGAGCACACTGTGATTCACAAAGCCTGTATTAGGTGCCTAGTTTCCTCGTACAATGAATGGGGAGAGCTAGACCTCTGAGAATGGGATTCACAAAAGTTAGCATGCTAGACAAGGAGTTGCTTAAATTACCAGATGGCAGATGCTGATGTGGGGGGAGTGTACTAAGCCCCATCCCTCTCTCAAAGCCTGGGCTGCAGGGAGGAGCGTATCCCTGCCTATGTGTATATATGATCGTTGGTATAAGGTTGCCAGACATCCCATATTTTAAGAGATGGACCTTAATTAAATAAAAAATGTCCTGTCCTGCAATAAATGAGTACAGGACACCTTTGATCCTATATTTCAGCCTGGGCCATTCTGGCAGCATTGCTGGCATAGTCCAGAGCATCACTTCAGCTCCTGAAATCCAGGAAAAAGTGGTACTCCAGCACTTCCTTTTGCAAGTGCCGCTATTTGGCAACTTGATTAGGCATCTGACATGGTTGCAACGCTACTTAAATTTGGCCCAGTAGTCCCTTCGCTGCTGACAGAGGAGTGGCCAAGGCAAATTTGAGTGGCATTGCAACCCCATGAACCAGGTTGCAATGCCATTCAAAACTGGCCCAGCTGCCGCTTGGTTAGCAATACCACTCAGATCTGGCCTGCCACTGAACTAGAAACCCGAATAGGAGCTACAGCAGCTGCCCGGCCCAGCACCTGAGAGTCTGGGGTCTCTCCCATGATGCCCAGAACTGGAGAGAACCCCTAGGAAGGATGGGGGAGGAGAAGGGTAACCATCAGAGGCCCAAGTCTTGAGTGAGGACATCTGAGCTCTGACCCGTATTTTTTCATTACCATGTTAGAGAAACTCCACAGAGACACTGACAACTGAACCCTGCTCCCCTTTTAGAGAGAGTGTTTTTAACTGTTTAGTGTCTTTCTGATCTTAGGCCCTCAGTCTTGGCAAGCCAGCCATGTAACTCTGCCTTGTGCCTAAAATACTATCTTCCCAGTTAATGGCCCAACTATTATTCTTACTCTCTTGAAGTTGTTTACCCTTCAAGTGTCTTATCTCTGGCCATTGTTCTGTTTCCTGCATGTTCTTCCTAATAGCCCCTTTTGAGTCAACCCCATGCAGTCAGAAAGAATATCATGCAGGTAAACTTAAGGACACAAAATATTAATAAAATTAGGTATCTCCCTCATTCTCCACAATCAGTTTTGAATTTGTCTGCTTTGAATTTTATTAAATGTCCCCTTGTTCTTGTATCACAGAGTCAAAGAGAACAGAAGCTCCTAAGCTACCTTTTCTAGACTATTCATTATTTTACATACTTTTATCATGTCCCCTCTTATTCATCTCCTTTTCTATGGTAAACATTCCCAATCTTTCTACTCTCTCTTCATATGAGAAGAGTTTTTCCAGGCCCCAAATCATTCACTCAGCTGAATAGCCTCTGATTCTGCAGTATTCTTTTTGAGATGGCATGACCAGTCAGGCATACAGTGCTCCAGAGGAGGACACACCATTAATTATATAAATGGCATTATAATATTTTCCCTATGCATTGTAAGATCTTGTTTGCTTTTTTGACCACAGCTGCATATGGCACCCAGGTCTTTTTCCTGAATTGACCCAGTCTATTTAGAACCTTGTTAGGGTGTGAGTTGTTTAATTTTTTCCCTTCAATGTTTATTACTTTGCATTGATCAGCATTGAACTTTCATTTGAAATCACGTTGCCCATTCACCTAGCTTGGATAGATTTCTCTGCAGTGCCTCACAGTCCTCTTTGTTCTTGACTGACATAAATCACTATCATCTGTAGTACTGTCTTATTACTTACCCCCTTTCCAGATCATTAATAACTTACATTAAATATTGGAGCTTATATTGTACTTTGAGGCACTCACAGTTAATCTTTTGCCATGATGAAACCTGTCCATATAATTCTGCTCTTTTTTTCTGTCTCTTAGCCAGTTTTTGAACCATGACAACTTAGTTTGTTTGATAGACTCCTGTGAGGGACATTGTCAAAGGCCTTTTGAAAATCTAAGGCCTCGTCTACACTACAAAGATAAGTCGACCTATGTTGAGTTAACTTACAACCACCGTATTAATTACTGTGGTGGCTGATGTCCACACTATCTTCCTTGGGTCGATGGATGGAGTGCATCCTCACCAGGAAAACTGGTGTGGGGATTGTGGGAAGCTAAAAGCCCTGTCTCTCAGCTCTGCTGGCAGTCCCCTGCAGGAAGCCTGGCTGCCCCACAAGTTCCTGGGCTCCCAGTGGGCTGCCCCCCTTTCCACATTCCTTATTGGAAGCCAGGGGAAGCCACCTGGGGTTTCTTCCCTCCCTGTTTCCCCACCAGGAGCTGGGGGAAGTCACCTGAATCTTCTCCATTCCTCTCCAGCAGCTGGGGGAAGCCGTCCAGGGCTTCTCACCCTAGGGAAGCGGGGTCCAGCTGCCTCAGCTTCTCACCTCCCCCTGCACCTGCTCCCTACTGGGAGTTGGACACCCTTATTAATGGGGGCAGCACGGCTAATTGACAAAAATGACAGCCAACAGTCAGTGTAAGGAACACAGTATCTACACTGAACTGCGTCACCCTAACTACACCGACATAAGCCCTACACCTCTCATTGAGGGGATTTTATTCTGTTGGCATAGCATAGGAGTTACAGCGGTGGGAGGAGCATTTCAGTGTGTACACCTCCTCTTTTGTCAACAAAACTCTGTAGTGTAGACCAGCTCTAAATAAATGTCGACCAGTTCTCCTTTATCCACTGCTTTGACAAGTTCAGTGCATTTGAATAGCTTAGTCAAACATGATTTTCCTTTGCAGAAACCATGCTAATTACACTCTATTCTATCATGATCATCCAGGTACCTTCTTATTCTATTTGATTATTATTTTAAAGTATAATTTCAATCAAATTTGCCAGATACAAAGGTACAGCTAACTGCTCTTTGATTCCTTGGATCACTCCTAGAGATTTTTTAAATATAAGTACAAGATTTACTACCCTTCAGATTTCTAGTACAGTAGCTATTTTTAATGAGATACTGCACATTTTTGTTAGCAGCTCAGCTACTACATACTTGAGCTCCTTCACAATTTCTGAATGTATATCCTCTTACCCTTCACTTCTGAGAGTACCTTCTCTTTATTTCCAGAAAAGAGCAGGTCCAAGGTAGGGATCTCCCCAATGTCTTCTGTGAATACTGGCAAAAAAGTATCTTAATTTCTCAGCAGTGTCATTATTTTCCTTAATTGATCCCTTTAACCCCTCTTGGTCCAGAAGACCTACCAATTCTACTGTAGGTTTCTAGCTTCTGATATGTTTAAAGAATCTCTCATTGGTAGTTTTGATATCTTTAGCTATTTGCTCTTCAAGCTACAGTTTTGCCCATCTAATTTTCTGCTGTTACCTGCTGTAATTTATTATCCTAATTATTGACTTTGATAGGTTGCGTTTCCCAATTTTTGAAGGATCACTGTTTGGTTCAAGTAGCTTCTCAAACAAGGCTATTTAGCTGTAATGGTTTTCTGCTTGCTTTCCTCATTTCCCTTTTATTCAGTGGTACACATGTTTTCTGAGACTCCATTATTTTTTAAGCAGCATCCGTGCCTTGTCTAAGAATTTTACTTCATTTTCTTTTGACTTAGAGCCTTTTTGACTAGCCTCCTCATTTTATGGAGATCTCCCTTATCTAAAGTTTAGTGTCATTCTGTCACTGCTTGGTACTTTACCTTTCCCTAGGATGCAATATATATAGCATTTATTGTTTTGGCTGGAAGGTAGCATGGCACATAGCATTTATTTGGTATAAAGAGTGGCATGCAGGGATTTAGCTACATAATTCTAATGAGAGTCTGTCATCTGGCACCTTGAATACTGTATAAAACATGTACCACAAAGTATTCAAAGTGTATCTCAGGAAAAGCACCCTGGAAAGTATTAAGCGCAGGATAAAGTTATGTAGAGGTATAACAAATATATCTAGCATTCATAAGGTAGTGCCCTGACCAGTCTCATTAGAAATCTACCAGCCATGCCGGCCTGAATTAAACATCAGTACTTTGAGCATAATACAGAAATACAGACTCTCTGTGTTAATATACTATCAAACTGTGCTTTTACCTCTTCAAACTGTAACTCACTTCCCAATTTCATACTTGGATTCCAAATTAACCAGAACATAGTTTTGTTTCCTTCTGACATTGAAATATTAGATAATTGCCTCTTTCAAAGGCTTTCTCTGCTTCCCGAAGGAGACATAACTACTGACTTGAGTCACATTACTGTCAAACTTTTAAAAAGAAAACAGAACATCATTAAATAAACTAGGAGAACACTTTGACAAGTCAGCAAGACTTCCCAGTACGTGCATTCTTCTCCCCAGCTATGGCTAGGGGAACAGTAAGAGAAAAGTTATGTAAACATTTCAGCACCCCCTCTTTATTAGCTTTGTATACCATTTTGGAAGTGGAGTTACATTAACATGGGTGTTCAGAGAAACTGAATTTCAGGCCCATAGCCTAAAGTTGTTTAGTCACAGAACAAAATACATTTTGGATTAAATTAAATGTATGTTGCGCAGAAAAGTCAGCAGTTGATAAAGGCTAAGTCATCTAATCAGAGAACTGAAACTTTGCATTGTTGTAGTGTAATCAATCACACATCTTGGGTATTCAGTCTTGAATTTTGACAAAGAAATATTCAGAGTGTATAGTTAATGAACAATCTATAAGCTATATGCAGTGTTGTTGTATACGAGTTGGTCCCAGGATATTAGAGAGACGAGGTGGGAGAGGTAATATCTTTTACTGTACCAAATTCTGTTGGTCCAATAAAATATGTTCCCTTACCCACCTAGACAATCTATAGGCTGA
The DNA here is from genome assembly GCA_007922155.1 of Mesoclemmys tuberculata. Taxonomy (NCBI): domain Eukaryota; kingdom Metazoa; phylum Chordata; order Testudines; family Chelidae; genus Mesoclemmys; species Mesoclemmys tuberculata. The sequence goes on along the minus strand of ML675618.1, from coordinate 70,723,758 downwards.
AATTGGTTTGTGGAGTACATCAATCAAATGGTTTCAAGTAACAAACACATCTGTAAACATTGAAATATACTTGAAGGCACCTTGCAAGCAGGAAAGAAGTTAAATTTGCCATATAAATTGTTGTGAATTGCTGGCCTTACTCAATTCCCAATTTAAAGCCTAAATTTCAAGGCCTAATGCCAATGTAACTTCATGGGAATGAGTGCACAGACTGCAGCATCAGGCATACATGGCCATCATCTGAAATCAGCTCTGAACCTATTTCAAAAGAAAAATCTCACAAGTAACATATAAGAGAAAAATAAATGATGGGCTAAATTGTGCTCACCAGAAATATATAAGTATTATTAGTGAAATCAATGCACAGTCTAGCCCTATATAAAAATATTATTCATAGAGAATGAACAGTAAAAAAAGAATCTTATTTATCAAAGATGTTTAAGTATTACACAACTGCAAAATTCCCTCCCTCAAATACAATTTCTACTGAATCTTAATCTTTCTTAATACCAGATTAAAACTCTCTCCTTCACCATTAAAAATGAACCTCTATAAAGAAAAGAATGTATGTAAAACTTGAGTATCAGAAATATCAGGTCACATACATTATAAAAGTAAAGAGGGTCATACTTCACAATATCTCTTTAAAGTAATGAAGGCAATAATCCTAAAATAAGTGATTCTGGAAATTCTTTCTATAATTAGTCTCTAGACATTGTAGTAAAGTATCAGACAGTTTGGGTTTAATTTAAACTTCTAATATCAATAGGAAATAATCATTTCTCAGTAATTTACCATTATATAGACATAGCCAATAGAGATTTTAATCCAGGGAAACAATGATTACTCCTGTGATTAATAATCATAATGAGCTGAGGCTTTTCATATAAAGATCTGGCTATTTCTTTCTGAAATTCTCAGGTGTGGCAATCCTTGAAAGACATTTACTCTTTAGTCTGTCAGTCATTGGATAAAGTATCCTATTTCTAGAGCAACCATTCTCTTCAACAAACTACATCCTAAACTGTGAAGATAACCAGTTTCCTTAGGCCCAATGATTGTACCATTTCTGCTTTAAATAAAGGTTGATTTTTCCCCCATACTAATTAGTTAAAAGGTCATAATGGGAAAGATTCTCAATGGCAGCTAAAAAATTAAGAGACTATGTCCATTAAAATTATAAAGTGTCATTTTCTTATGCAGTCACACTAATTAGAATGTGTCCTCTTTCTGGTAGAAAAAGAGATGTTCATCCATGCTTTCAAGAATTCCTGCACATCAGAGATGAACATGAACACACAAAGCTACATTATATTGCATTAGAATCAATTTGTGTATATTAAGGATAAAAAGGACTGATGCATGGAGTAAAGTGCTGGCGTCCTGAGAGGAGATGACCTGTAATATTAGTGTGTTATGGTAGTGAGTACAATTGTCAAACTGGTGTCAGATTATCACTATGTCTGATTTGTTGTATTGCCATTGGGTTTTGGTACTTTGCATTACAATGTTTTGACTCCATTAAATGGTTTGTTTTCTAGGGTGGCTGTAACCTGAAAGTAATAGTTACAATTAAGGATGATTTTTAGAGTGATGTAGGTAGAACAGACTTTACTGGTAATATGTTCAAGACCAGCAATGCTGCATCACAATTGACAGCACGCCTTTCTCTGTGATCTAACACCAGACCATGCCGATAAACAGTACCAACACAACCATTAGCGATAGCACCATCTGGTGAGGTCTAATAATGAGAGACATTTATATTCGTGATTCAATTTCTTCTACTTTCTGCAGTTCTAACTTGAGGGTGCTTTCTTTTTACAAAATAACTCTCTGAGGCTAATTGATCTCTGAAGCAGAAGGCAGAGATAATTAAGGCAAATAAACTCTGAGGCTGAGGAGTTTATTAGCCAGAATGTATTTGTCACAGTTCTGGGGTAACTGCATCCCTGACCTCGTCATGGCCCCTTTGAAGGCAGCCCCACTTATAGCTCAGGCCTCTAGTCATCACCTTTCTTGGGTTGAGAATTCACATGCATCTTCCTCCAGACTGGGGATTTAGATGGCAATTTCTCCTGCCCTTCACTGTGATAACCTTAGCAAATCTGAAGTTTCTTGAGCACTTGCAAATTCTTTTATCTCCTAGAGACAATGGTAGGGTTTACTGGCAACCAGCCAGTCTTCACAAATCACAGTACACTTATTTAGGACAAAATCATTAAGAGAAAACACATAGTAAAACAATAAAGTGTCAACAGGCACACTAAGTTTACCAAGCTTTCAAGAATTCCCACGCATTTGAGGTGGACAAAGAAGGGAGTAACATCACACACTCACACACCCTATTATACTGCATTAGACTCAGTAGGTCTGCACACAAGTCTGCCAGTTCTTTGTTCCAGAGCAAGTCTGTCCTGAATTAGTTTGGGTTGACCCTTTATACAATTCTCCATTCATTGTCTGCTGGGCCCCTTGAACCTGGTCAAACCCACTATATGTAAATCTCGCCTCTGGGGGTGGTCCTTCCCAGAATTTGTTACTTGTCCAGGGATTTGCAATAATTACCCTGCAGGTATTTTAGTTCCTGCAAGAAGCTCTGTAACTCTCCCCCATGGAGCCAGAGTACAATCCCTGGCTCACGAAGATACATATAACATTTATAAAGTGGTTACAAGAGTCTCAGAGAGATTGCATTTGTCCATAATGTATGTCACATCTCAACATAACAGTCTTTGAAGTTTCCTTGATTCTCAGCCCTCTCATCTATTGCTCACAAAGGTTATTACCAAACTAGCAGGAAGCATGCTGAAGACTGATGTACTGACTCACTCTTAACAGTGGTCTAGACCACTCCATGATTTTTCACAGTGGCATTGACATCTTTGGGGATGGTGCCAAGTGTTTAGATTTTGTGTGTATGTGTCAAAAGTCAGGTTTCTTTCCTTCAGCTAATCCTGTAGTAATCCCTTATTTGGTGGGGACATAGTTGCTTTGCTGCCTTTTTAATTATGATTTGTCAATATAGCACTGTTGAAAATTACACCCCTAGAATAACACCCCTAGAGTCTGAAGTTGCCTGTTTGCAGAACAGCCACTAAAAAGCTGGTAATTGCTTAATCAATACTTCCCTTTAGTCTTTGACAAGGCCAATGGACAAGGGTTACTTGTGCTCACAAGAAGGAAAGGTGAGGGACTGGGTAATCCTGGGTGTTTTTTTTGAGAATTTGTTTTTTAAAACTTGCTCTTTGATGCAACATTGTCCACTTTAAAAGCTAAAGATCTTATGAGCCTCAGGGAAAAATCATATCTGGCACGGGATGAATTAGCAATGTTGAGAGGGGTGAAATCCCAAAATCAGGGTAATCATCTTCACCTCCCCTTCAGTTTTGTGGCAGTTTTTGACAAGGAGCTCCCCTGAGCTCCCTCCAGCACTGATAGCAGCAATGCAAACTTCCCAGTCAATCAGCTCTAACTCTGACTTGACAGGAGGGACAGGATAGTTCAATCTCCATGGTCCATTTAATTCTTGATTCTCTGAAGACACTGCCAATAAACTTGCCATTTATTGCTAGTTGAAGTGTTGTTCTTGATTTGCAACTAGACTGAAGTCACCATCTAATTTCACATAGCCCACTAGACATCACATTCATAGATTCCAAGGTCGGAAAGGACCATTTGATCAGGCTGACCTTCTATATAACACAGGCCACAAAACTTCCCCAAAATAATTCCCAGTGCGTATTTTTTAGAAGAAAAATCCAGTCAATTAAAAAATTGCCAGTGATGGAAAATCCACCACAACCTACTGTAAATTGTTTCAATGTTCTCACAATTAAAAATTTGTCTAGCTTCAACTTCCAGCTATAGGCATGATATTCTTTTCTCTGCTAGATTGAAGAGCTCATTATCAAATATTTGCTCCCCATGTAGGTACTTATAAACTGTAATCAGTTCATCCCTTAACACATTTTGATTATTTCTTACCTGTGCTGGATACAAGTTATGGGTCTAGAACTGAAAAGTTCTTTATTAGCAGTTCTGGTCCATGGACCACTGAGGTTTCTCAGAGCACCTTCTGGTGGTCCATGGAGAGCAGACTGGTCACATTGTGACAGCCCTTCTTGTTTCTAGCTGCTAATTGCATCGACACAGATAAAATATGTTTACTTTCCTTATATTACTTTCCCCATGTAAATAATTGCTATAGTTGCTGCAAATGTTATGTGATTGCAGCGGTTACAAGGGGGGAATAGGGTGGGCGAGGGGAGTGCGGCTCTTCTTTCTTTGCTAAAAGCAAAAGGACAGCTCCTCTTCCTCTTCCTGCCATGTTTGACCAGTGCTCCCCTATCACATCACCGCCTCCTCCCCAGTGCAATGGGAGTTGCTCCTCTAGTTTCAATCTACTTTAGCCACTGTACAATCAACAATGGAAGGGGAGTGGCTGCAAAACAATCACTCTTAGGCTGTGGCTTCTCAAGCTTTTTCATTGCGTGGACATCTGTCTCCCATTACCTGTCTCCACAGTAATCCATTGACTCCCCTAACCTCTTTTCATAGCATATAGGTAAGGTGTTGTTTGTAGGTAGCTTTTCCTTATTTTTTGTCTTGTTTTTGGAGCTATTCTTGAAACGCTTAATTGTTTCTAATATATAAAATAACTAAAAGTTAATTTAGGTAGAGAATTAATTTTTCTTAGAAGATCTGCTCTGAAAATGGATACTTTCCAAAAAGTTGGATATGAAATCTGACATCTTTAAAATGCTGTCTTTAAATTGTTAGAGCTGGGCATATATTAAATAATGAACCAGTCTTTAAAAGACAGAGGACGATATACTTGAATTATACATATGAATTTCAAGTGGAGCTGTGCAAATAATCAATTTTTCATTTCTTTGGCCAAGCCAAATTTTTTTTTTTTAATTATTTCAGATCGACCCAAGGCAAATATTTTTTGGTTTTCTCAGCAAACTCACATAGTGGGTTGTTTTTGTTTTTGTTTTGTTTTGTTTTTCATTTAGTTTTGATTTCAGGCATTTAACTGCTTTTTTATTAAAAGCAAATTATATTTAGAAATGTCATTCACAAGATATTACTGGAAGCACTGCTATCAACCATCACTCTCTTTATAGCCTGTAGCCTTAAAATGTGGGAGACTTAAGTTCAAGTCCCTGCTGTGAATCAGGCAGAGTTGGGACCTGAGAGGGTCTGTCCCACAGCCCAGGTGGGTGCTCTAACCACTGGGCTATGGGACTCTCTCAATCTCTCCTGCTGAAACTGTTCTAAGTTGTAAACCTAAATATTCACTGAACAAGAGAGAGACTTGCCTGGGTTCCAGTCTTTTCTCCAAACACACATTGCAATACTAATTAGCTTACTCTGATGCAGAGGAAGCTGAGGTGGAGATGTCTTAGCTCTCTGTGCCAGAGGGAGTAATGCTGGCAAATGAGTAATACATTTTCACAACATCAGTGGGTCATTCAGGTTTAAGACCTCCCTTTTCACTCCTTCAAATGGCCACACTGCAAGAACAAATTAATGGATAAAAGTAAGTTAGTGGCATAACTTCCAATAGGGCTAATATGTCATCCTATGTGCAAACAGTGGTACAAACAAACAAAAAGTTTGGTAAGTAGTCAGATGTTAGTTTCTCATTTCCATGGAATTCTCATAGATCACAGTATATTTTGTAAAATAAGTTAACCATCCATATAATTCTTAAAAGGACATTATTAGGTAAATTAGGTCCCAAATTTGAAATATTAAAAATATAAATTTTACAAAACTTATATGAATAGAAATGTCTTGTTTTCGTTTTTTCAGCTCAGTGAGGGTAGTTTTTATGGAATTTAAATATTACCGTGTAGCACTTGCAACCCCCAGACTCATTATCTAATCTGAATTAAAAGGGAATCAAACCATACATTTTCTCTTTTAAGGTATTAGCAGTAATGCAAGAAAATTGTATTTTTTTCAGTTGAGTTTAAACATAACAGTATCCATTTAAAGCAGAGCCTTTTTTAAAGAAGTATTCAACAATTTTACCACAAGATGGCCTCTGCCAACCATAGCTGATTTATATGGACGTTGAAACTTAAAGTGTTCTGCTCTTTGTAGCATGGTTCCATCCATTTCATAGCAAATATAAAGTACAATCATTTTTACTGCATGTCACTGTTGGAACAAATTCTAATAAATCAAACCTATGTGCAATGATGTTAAGTCCTTAGGTTCCCAGAATGATTTATTCCTAACTCTGCTAGCTGTCTATAAAATCCATGAGATGATGTGAAATGCACATTTTTAACATAACCACTAACAAATAAAAAGTTTAAAGTATGTGAGGACAGATGACTTAAAAAGTATCAGCACTAAGATGAATTGTGAATGTGTGTACGTGTGTATAAAATAAATGAGAAAGAGACTAGCTGAGCTGTTCAGTTAGGAGGCAGAGGAGTTTGGCAGTGGAGCGTACAGACGGTATTCTAGGAAAAGAAATCAAAGTTCCAGAGATTCATTCCATACACCAATACACACTGCTGGAGTGGTAGCACCCAGACCAGGAGATTTTAGTTATTTAAGGGCCTTCTTCTGTGAGCTCCTGGAACACTTTCAGCTTTCATTCCTATATTCCGAGGCCAGAAGGCACCAGTGTGATTATATAGTCTGACCTACTGTCGAACTTCCTCAAAATAATTTCTAGGGCATATCTTTTGGAAAAAAACAAACAACCAACCTTGATTTTAAATTACCAGTGATGGAGAATCCGTAAGAAGTCTTGGTAAATTGTTCCAATGGTTAATTACCTTCATTGTCAAAACTTTGTGCCATGTTTCCAGTCTGAATTTGTCTACCTTAAACTTTTGGCCACTGGATCTTGTTATATCTTTCTCTGCTAGAATGAAGAGCCCATTATTAAATATTTTTCTTACATGGAGACTTTTACACACTTTAATTACATCATGCCTTAACCTTCTCTTTTTTAAGCCAAATAGATTGAGCTCTTTGAGTCTATCAGTGTAAGGCATATTTTCTAATCCTTTAATCATTCTCATAGCTCTGCTCTGAACCCTTTTCCGTTTATCAACATCTTTCTTGAATTATGGACACCAGAACAGGTCATGGTAGACCAGTAGTGGTCACACCAGTGCCAAATACAGAGATAAAATAACCACTCTACTCTTGTCCATGATTCCTCAAGATCACATTAGCTGTTTTGGCTACGGCATCACACTGAGAGCTTATGTTCAGTTGATAATCCCCAAATCTTTTTCAGAGTTACTGCTTCCCAGGATAGAGTCCCCCCTCCTGTAAGTTTAGCCTTTAGTCTTTGTTCCAAGCTGTATACATTATCATTTAGCTGTAGTAAAATGCTTGTGCCAGATCCTCATTGCTCTGAATCGGTGACGTGTCCTTTTCATTATTTACCACTCTGCCAATTTTTATGTCATCTGCAAACTTTATCAGATCATTGATAAAAATGTTAAATAGTACAGGGCCAAGACCTGTGGGATCCATTGGAAACACACCTGCTCGATGATAAATGCTTATTGACATTTTGAGACCTATCAGACAGTTTTTAATCCATTTAATGTGTGCCATGCTAATTTTATATTGTCCTAGTTTTTTAATCAAAATGTCATATGGCACCAAGTCAATTACCTTACAGAACTCTAAGGATACATACACACTGACAGCGGCAAATTCGCTGCCATCAGATCGATCTATCCAGATTGATTGAGCCGCAGTGAAGACCTGTTCAATCAATCCAGAAGTTGATTCAATTAAATCACCTGCTCAAAAGGTGCAGCGCAGTGGAGACGGCGCACTAAAGGGAAGTTAGGAAGTCGACAAGAGTTACACAAACTACTCATACTCGTTACGTAGTAACTCCCATCGACTGCTGCCAAAGTGTGAACTAAGCCTTACTATATTACATCAACACTATTATTTTTATAAGCCAAACTTGTAATCTCATTTAAAAATATATATATTAAGTTAGTTTGATAGGATGCATTTACCATACACCCATGTTGATTTGCATTACCCTCCTTTAATTCTTTATTAATCAAATCCCATATTGGCCACTCCCATTATTTTACCCTGGGTCTGTGTCAGATTGACGGGCCTATAATTACCAGGTCCTCTAGTTTACTTTTTTTAAAAAGGGACACAACATTAGCTTTCTTCCAGTCCTCTGCAACTTCCCCAGTGCGCCAAGACTTATTGAAAATCAACATTAATGGTCCAGAGAGCTCCTCAGCCAGCCAACATCAATGGCTGGTGAGAGCCATCATCTCATTACACTACTGGGCCTCATGAGGCAAATCCCCAATCTGACCTCTCAGTAGTATGCTGGGAAAAGAAATCCTCTCCTCAGTGATGCTCTGCCTCTGCACCCTAATGTATCTCGTCAGCAGGAGAAGAACACAGGGGTCATGCTGCAGCAGATTTTCTGGCTCCACCACTCCTCTCAAATTACTTCTACCCATGAATCTTCCATTTGGGGAGGCTTACATGTGAGCACCAGAAGCTCCGTGGGATGTGTGTGTGCAGCAGTGCCCAGATCATGGTCCTGCCCCCAAGGTCCTGCGCTCGCTCTGCCTCTTAGAATCATAGGGTTGGAAGGGACCTCAGGAGGTCATCTAGTCCAACCCTCTGCTCAAAACAGGACCAACCCCAACTAAATCATCCCAGCCAGGGCTTTGTCAAGCCAGGCCTTAAAAACTTCTGATTCCAGTGCTTCACCACCCTCCTAGTGAAAAAGTTTTTCTTAATATCCAACCTAGGCCCCGACTGCAACTTGAGACCATTGCTCCTTGTTCTGTCATCTGCCACCACTGAGGACAGCCTTGCTTCATCCTCCCTGGCACCCCCTTCAGGTAGTTGAAGGCCACTATCAAATCCCCCCTCACTCTTCTCTCCTGAAGACTAAACAAGCCTAGTTCCCTCAGCCCTTTCAGGGGGGTGGGGGTGAGGAGGAGGGGGCCCTAAAACTGGACACAATACTCCAAATGTGGCCTCACCAGTGCCAAAATGAGGGGAATAATCACTTCCATCGATCTGTTGGCAATGCTCCTACTAATGCAGCCCAATATGTCATTAGCCTTCTTGGCAACAAGGACACACTGCTGACTCATATTCAGCTTCTTGTTCACTGTAACCCTCAGGTCCCTTTTTTGCAGAACTGCTGTCTAGCCAGTTGTTCCCCAGCCTGTAGCAGTTCATAGGATTCTTCCGTCCTCAGTGCAGGACTCTGCGCTTGTCCTTGTTGAACCTCATCATAGTAATTATAATTATATATATATAGTGTATATATAATTATATAATAATATATACTATATTTAAAAAATATATTTTTCAAAACAACTTTTAGAAATGGTCACCTTTGATTCAACAATTCAATAACTGACTAGTACAGCCAGTGTCTGACAATAAGAGCTGGTATTTTATTGGTAATGCTCAATAGGAAGCCACGTCTCATTATGTAGTTTGAACCACAGAAAATGCAGCTTGCAGCTGAATTCATACACAAGGTAAAGGAACCTTTCAGAGTTTCTGTAAGTAAAATTTTTAAAGTAATTTAACCATAAAGTTAACTTAAATCAATTAAAATAAAGTTCTAAAAAAACAAATTTTCATTGCCTCTCAAAAGGCTCCTGCCTCCCTCCTGCACTGCATTCCCTATGAAATCACACTCTGATGAGGGCTTCTCTGTGCCAAGTCACTGCCTCAGGCAGGACCCACATGGTTATGTTCTTGGTCCTCTAATCGTGTCTATTTTCACACTCTTGGTGGTTGAGCAAAGGTCACCTACCTCTTGAAGGCAGATTGCAGCTATGTCTCATTTTTCTTGCTAGTCATCAGTCGCTCAGCATTAGTTTAGCTTGCCGGCCAAATAATTTTTCATCTTCCACAGGCCACAGTGCCTTCTTTTAGGTCTGTGTAACCTTCACCCTTCAGTCCCAGGGTTTTACACCAGCCCCTTTAAGCCCTTGGGCACAGGTGGAATCAGTTCATTGCATCAAGGTGGCTCACAAACGAGGTGTAGGGTAGCCCATGGCCTCCTCCAATCAAGGCAATCCTAAGGCCCTAAACAGTGAGGCAGCCATCCACTCCAACCTCTAATATTCCACTTCATTCTCTCTACAGTCCCCTGGGTTTTCCTGTTGCCTGCCTTTTAGGTATCTTTCCACAACCTATGCTTTACACTACATCCTATCAGGCCCATAGCTCTAATGGCACCTGGACTACCAGTCCCAAAATTCCCTTGATCCGGGAAAACCAAGCACAGGTTAGAGCTGAGTCTTCAACTTCTCTTAAAAGTCATCCTGGGATAGGGATCCTCCCTCTGTGTTGAACTATAGTTTTCACACTGGTGATTCAAATTTGTACATATCATTTGATACCTTTAGTTGCTCTTCCTGGTTCACTGTGCCTGACTTGACCAAGTAAACATGTGGCTTTCTCTCAACTTTCTTTAGCTAAACATCTTGAAGGCAGAAGAGTATTTCTGGGGCAAGACGGTCATCCTCAAGCATAATTCCATCTCGCGCCCCTCTTGATAATGTTAGTGTTCTATTGAATCCTTTTTATTTTTCTTCTCCTCTTGAAGCTATGTACATCTGAGTATTACTATTTTTAAAACATTTCTCTCATTCATAGTCCTTTGACTGTCACATCTGCTAAAATGCTAATTTATGTTGCTACTTAAATGGTCTTGATTCTGGTAGCATGTGTGCACCATGTATTAAAAAATAACAACAATAAACATACACTCTCTCGCTTTTCTTTTTCCAATTCTAGAAATAAAAGCTTGAGTTGATCACAGAGAGAAATATTTTTCCTGACAGGAAGTCAACCTGGAAGAACTCAGTTTTGCTTTTATTTCTAATCCACTGAGGTTAACGGTCATTCTTCACTCTTCATGTAGTCATTGCCATACTCTTGTGGGTATATCTACAGTACACTATAGAGACTATACCAGCATAGCTAGATCAGTGTAGCTATGCTGACAGAACCCCATAGTGTAGACACAGCCAACAGCAACAGAAGGGGTTTTTCCATTGGTGTAGGAACATCACCTCCCAGACTGACAGTAACTATGTCAGTGGAAGAATTAGTCAGTCACCATAGCTGTGTCTACACTGGGGGTTAAATCGGCATAGCTATGTCAGTTGGGGGGGTGGTTTTTTCATACCCCTGACCAACATAGCTATGTCAACCAACTTTTAAGTGTAGACCAAGCCCTGGTCCAGGTCCTGTCTCTTCCACCCATGAAGAGCTTTGCACATCAGGACAGAGGCCTTGAATTAGACACTATTTGATGGGGAGCCAATGCAGAAAGCAGCACACTGGCGTTGTGCTCACGGCAGCCTGCATTACTTAGCTGACTGGCTTCTGTGTACGGTACCAGTTGGAGCAATTCCAGGATGTCTGGTTTCATTCCTACATGTCACAGGGGTCAGGTTCAAGACTGAAAGGACAGGGCATAGTTTTCTGGCTATTTATATGTGGACGTGGGCATTTTTGGCTGCTGTGGCTGTTTGAGCAGTCAGCTGCAATGAGGACCCAGGACTATAAACAGACAATCATCTGCAGGCTGCTATGACGGGTGAGTTCCTCCACCAGCCTCACTAGTCTTGCTTGGGTTCAGCTTCAGCCAGTTATCTTTAATGCCCATCTCAGGCAGGCACTTAATGCTGATTTCGGGTAGGCATTGGAACTGTATGAGATTGTATTGTTGGCCTGTGGTTTCCAGGAGCTATAGAGGCCTCTAGGTCTTGTAGAGTCTGAAATACTCTGTCTCCTCCTCCCCACCCACATCCTCCAACCTGTACCCTTGCATGTAGTTAGCGCAGGGCCTAGTTCCCTTCCTGAAATCTCTTCTTGCTTTTCCTAGGTAGAGGCCTCTCTCTGGTGCATTGTGCTCACTATCTCCCTGCTCTGCTCCCAGTCTTAAAACTTGTCACTTATTCCTGTGATCTAGCCTACTGTCTTGCATTGGCAAACTCTGTAAGACAGTTTTGGGCTACTATTTTTATGGAAAACAATTAAGAAAATAAAATGCTATTTTGTTGCTCTTTATGCACCACCATTTGTGTAACCACCATCAGCCAGGCATAGTCAGAAGAGAAAAATGTAGTCATGTAAATCAGCAACCTGCACAGTTTCAGTAAACTAAAGCAGATTGGGCACACATCTGTGTTAAAAATTAGCTACAACCAATTATCCTATGAAATCAGAATTGCTAAGACAAGGAGAGAGGATGAGGTTGACAGAGAGACTAATTCGGTGATTGTCGTCAATGGAGTTATATTGGGGATGAACGTAACCTATTAAGTTCAGTTAAATTGCAGATATTATTCATGTCAATTTGCTGTGTGCTGCTTCCATCATCATGAGAGCTGGTCAAAACTCAGAATTTCCGGTTTGTGGAAAATTCTGACATTCAAAATTTCCTTTAGTCATGGATTGGAATGAAAAGTTGAAAAACAAAATCATTTTAGAAATATCAAAATGATCTGATCGAAGCAGCTCACTCCAACTATAATTTTGACTCTTAATATATATAAAATAGTATAATAATATAATATAAAAGTTGGAATGATAGTGAAAAAGAAGCACTTTGCCTATATCAAAACTTAACATTTTGATAGTTTTTATTGAAAATTTTGACAAAAAAAATCAATGCATTCCCATGAAATGTTTCACGTTTGCCAAAGCAACATTTTCTGATGGAAAATGTTCTGAGGGAGCTAGGCTTGTTGAGTTCGCAGAAGAGAAGAATATGGGGGGATTTGATAGCAGCCTTTAACTACCTGAAAGGGGGTTCCAGGGAGGATGGAACTAGGCTGTTTTCAGTAGTAATAGATGGCAGAACTAGGAGCAATGGTCTCAAGTTGCAGTGAGGATAGGTCCAGGTTGGATATCAGGAAGAACTTTTTCACTAGGAGGGTGGTAAAGCACTGGAATGGCTTACCTATGGGTGGTGGAATCTCCATCCTTAGAGGTTTTTAAGGTACAACTTGACAAAGCCCTGGCTGGGATGATTTAGTTAGGGTTGGTCCTGCTTTGATCAGGGGTTGGACTAGATGACCTCCTGAAGTCCCTTCCAACCCTAATCTTCTAAGATTCTATGATAAAAACTATTCCATCAGAAAATTTCTGACCAGCTCCAACTATCATCTCTCCCTCAGTCCTACTACTCCCAACTGATACAGCCACATCCCTCTGACCACTGAATTCAAGGTGAAGTCCAGCAAGAAAGGCCAAGCAAATCCTCTTCCTGTCAGTGCAGCAACATTTGGTTAAGGTGGGATGCAATTCAGATAAAAACAAACTCGATGCATTAGATTTTTTTCTCATTTGGGACATACCCACACATCCTTCCCAATGGAGATTCAGTTTTTTAGTCAGGGACCCAAGGGATTGCATTTTTCTGGGAGATATTTGCTTTTATTTAATACATTCCTTTAATAATAAGCACCTTAGGCGAAGCAATAAATCACATCAATAAAAATACATGTTTAGCAGCAATGAAAGCCACACAGTGAGAAGTTGAATCTAACAAAAAGCATTACTTGAACAGTAAAACACTGAATATGATGCAAAGATTGAAATACATTTTTCTTAGCTACTCACATGCCATTAATTCAGTATTTTTATCCATTAAAATGCATTGAAAATAATCTGTTCTTTGGCAGTCATCCCAATTAAGCAGACAGAACATTTATCTGTGAATTCAACTGCTGTTCTAAAAATAATCCTGCTTCCGCCTTTAGTTTAAGAATCTGGGTCTTGCCATGGAGGATTCATTAATTACCAACACAGTCCTCAATCTATCCAACAAAAATGATGACAGGGTGGAAAATTGCCACACTATTAGAAGTGTCAGAGATGGATCTGTGAGCAGATATTGCAGCAAATTCACAATCTAGCATGCAACAAAATATTTAGTATTTCTTTTTTCATGGCCCTAGGGGTAGGAACTGTGTCTTCTTGTGCATCTGTACAGTGCCTAGCACAAGTCTTGATCTTGACTGGAACATTTGGGTGCAATCACAATACAAATAAATAACAACAGCACTGTCCACATAGCTAAATCTCTTGTTCAGGCCCTCCATAATGTCATGTCTTGATGATGGGCACTTCTTACTCTTCAGCGGACCCAACACACATCATTCCCTTCCAAATCAAAGGAAATGCAACTTCAACAGTCACCTGCCTAGCCATTTCTTTGGTCGTATCGCCAGCTCCACTCTTTGTACCTCCCCCAGTGCCTTTCTACTTTCCACTCCACCAAACTCAAACTTGACAAAAAATGTAACTTTTTATTGCAGTCTTAGCAATAATCATATTAAAACCACACTGGGCAAACAGCTTTAGAATCATCTTAATCAACGCTGACTTAAGAAAAATATTGACAGCCTAACATTTGTTCCTTAACTGTACAACAGAGCTAAAACATTATGAAATATTGAACCAAAAAGCAAATAATTGAAATATCTGACACACCCGTAGACCTAAAATTCAGTATCTTTGCGCACAAGTACCTTTTCACCTTACTGGACTGATTTAAAAGGACCCTAAAAGATTAAGTTTTTACAAGGCAGAGTATTAGGCAGTCCAGTTTCAAGTTAAATTGTCCATTTGTCCACACTCTTTTGTTCTGCAGAGCTTGTGGCCATTGCTGCAGAATTTACTAAAGGAAACCAGACATTTTTTAAGTTCTTCAGTTTATTTTGATATGAATAGGTCAGTCTTTCCATTTTCACTGCATGTCATACACTGCTTAAAAGCCACAAAAGGAAGGCACTGTTTCTATGTTCTTATGATAGCCGATTTCTTTTCCAGGAAAAACATTTTACATGTTGTCTGTTAGCAATTGCTATTACTGCATTATCTATTCCTGAGATTATTTCCTGCAGGAAGAATTCAATACTTCTAATTCCAATAATATTTTAAGTCACTGTTACTATTTTCTGCCAATATTTCTGTAGTTGGGACAGAACCAAATTATATGTTTTAAATTCCCTTCTCCACTATAATTTCTCCAGCACTCTGTGAGGCAATTGGAGCAGAGTCCATAATCTGCAGGGAGTGAAACAGAATCTATGTAAATTTATTAGAAAGATTCCATCAAATTATAGGCAATAGCACTTCTTGTGCAGTTAATTCTATTCTTCCTCGTCCATTTGAGAGTCAAATGCTTTTGTTCTTCATTTATCTTTAATGTTGTTCAAATTATACATACTTTTATAAGTTCTACATGTAATTCTTGTCCACTGAGAAACCAGGAATAAAATTACCTCTAATAATTTATTGCTACTTATTGCAAAACTCCACACCTGGCACTATAGGTACAAAGGGAGGTTATGAAGACCCCTTCTGTTCCTAGAACGTGGTTACTGCTGTGTTATAAATTCGCCCCTCTGCAATAATGTACTATCACATTTGCTGTTCAGTGCTTAACTACTTTCTCAATTATTTAGGCCTTCCAGGACAAAGACTGAAAATCTGTAACTATGGCCCTGATGTCAACCTTTTATACTTTTTAAAAATTGAAATCCAAGGGTGAAATCTTGGGTCCATTGAAGTCCATGGGGGTTTTGCTATTTACTTTAATGGGGCCAGAATTTCACCCCAAATGTCAAGTGTTGCCATAAATGAAGGATACTCTTTCAGAAGCAGTTCCTTATTTGTTATCTGTGGTAAGGCAAAAAGATATTTGGACTAAACTCCCCCCCTCCCCTGGTAGCTATAACTCTTCAATTTGCTGCCCAATAATATGGTTCAAAGGTAACAAACATTTTCTTTGAGGCAAAGAGTTTTAAAGGCCAAAATAATTATAGTTTTAACTTTTAAAATAAAAGATTAGGGATCTTTGTAGGAAATCTATAAACCATAGAACACACAGAAACCAGTTCATATGTTTGGCATGTGTCTAACTGGCCAGCTAGCATGACGTTTATTCCGGGTTCTAGCTCCCTCCTGGAATTTTGGAAAGAAGGGAGGCAAACTAGCTATACAGAGAAGCTAAACATAAGAGTGTTGAACAGTTCAGTTCTGCTCAAGGTGAAGTTGGAGCTTGTTTCCCAATTGCACACACAGAGAGATTTAAAATTAATGGCACATTAATGGCTCCATTCTTACTTTCTCGGCTAGTGTAATCATGCATTTCTCAATTCCAGAGAATCTGTATTTATAGGTGAATCATTTACTTTCTAAAATAATCGGAGGGGTTCTGGCTCAGGATGTTTGATATGAAGTGAACAATCTAGGCATTTGTTGGAGATGAGCCACTCTTATGACTCTTGAATTGGTAATGTTGATTTTTCAATAGCTCTTGGAGCAGAGGGACCGTTCTAGAGGACTAGAAGAAAATCTAATGTACTAATATTTTAAAATAGTAAACAGAATGAATGGCATGAATTATAGGCCTGTCAGCCTGACATCAATTCTGAGCAAACTAATGGACTGACATGGGATTTGATTAATAAAGAATTAAAGGAGAGTAATATAATTAATACCAGTCAACCAGGGTTTATGGAAACTAGATCCCATCAAATTAACTTGATATCTTTTTTGATGAGAATATAAATTTGGCTGATAAAGGTAATAGTGTTGATGCAACAGTTAGGTTTCTGTTAAATATTTGGCTTGGTTACCACACAACATATTATTAAGCAACTAGAACAATACAAAATTAACATGGCACATGTTAAATGGATTAAAAACTGGCTGCCCGGTCTCAATGTATCTAAAAACCAAGGAATGAGTGGGTGCCTTTCTAGTGCGGTCCCACAGTGTTTGATTCTTGGGCCTATCCTATTTAACTTTTTTTTTTCAAGGATATGGAAGAAAACAAAACCACCACCAATAAAGTTTGCAGATGACACAAAGATTGTAGGACTGGTAAATAAAAAAGAGGACAGGTCACAATGACACACAGCAATCTGGATCACTTGGTAAACTGGGCAGAAGCAAACAGTATGTATGAATTGACCAAATGTAAAGTTATACATATAGGAATAAAAATTTAGGCCACACTTTCAGCCTGAGGGACTCTATCCTGAGAATCAGTAACTCTAAAAAAGATTTAGAAGATCAACTGAACGTGAGCTCCCGGTACAAGGCTGTGGCTACAAGGCTTAATGCAGTCTTTGGATGTATAAACAGGAAAATATCAACTAGTAGTGAAGAGATTATATTACTTCTGTATTTGGCACTGGTACAACTGTTTCTGAAATACTGTGTCCAGTTCTGGTGTCCACAATTCAAGAAGCATGTTGATAAATTGGAGTGAGTTCAGAGAAGAGCCACAAGATTGACTAAAAGATTGTAAAAAATGCCTTATAGTGTTAGACTCAAGGAGTTCAATCTATTTAGCTTAAGCAAAGGTGTTAAGGGGTACCTTGAGCAAAGTCTAGAAGTATCTACTTGAGGAACAGAAATCTGATAATGGAGGGTACTTAATCCTAGCAGACAAAGGTAAAACAAAAACCAATGGGTGGAAATTAAAGCTAGACAAATGGAGACTAGAAATAAGGTGAAAATTTTTAACAGTGAGGATAATTAATCATTGGAACAATTTACCACGGGCTGTGATGGAATCTCCATCCCTGGCAATTTTAAAAATCAAGATTAGATTTTTTTTAAAAGATCTGCTCTAGTTCAAACAGGAATTAATTCAGGAAACTATTTCCTGTGTTATATAGATCAGATGAGATGATAACATTGGCCCCTTCTGGCTTTATAATCTATAAAAGCTGCATCAATTTAAAGTAGCAATGCATAACAGATGGGAATAATAGGCACAGGTTTTAAGAACCTCGAGGTGAGAAAGAAAAATGTGGTCCAGATTATTTCAGTTGTGTCCGGCATCCACTGTGTGCAGCTGTAATGGTGATTGCGAAGGAACCACTTGTGGCTCCCAATCCTGGGGTCAGTTTTCCCTCAGCCTCCTTACCAGTGTCATTCACAGGGTTGCTCTACACAATGTCAACTGGCTACAACCTTAAGGGACCAGCATGCCAGCTGGGATTTGTCCCTCTGTAGTGGCACATGGGTCAAACTTTTGCCCCGCCCCACCCTATACACTGAGAATGGAAAAAGATGAAAGACATGGCCATAGTGTCTTTATGTCAGCTAGTGACTCTCCCCTGCCAGGGAACTCCTCAGCCAGGGGCTGAGAGTCTACAGAAGAAACTAGCTGTGAGTTTAGAGAAGAAACTAGTCCAATGCATACTGCAGTACCTAAATCAAATGTTGGATCCGAGTTTGAAGGAAGCTGAGATCTAGGATCTGAATTTTATGGCTCAAGTCCACCACTAACATTACAAATCAGCCCCCACAGCACAAACATGTATTCAAGAAGACACAATGCCGTTTAGATTTTGATTCAATTTTTTTTAATAATAAATTGTGCCAGTAAAAGCTTTCAAAGGCAATGATATATCAATAAATAACAGTTAAATTGAGTTCCTGAGAAAGAACCTACCACATGAAAGAATGTCAGATAGATGTAAATAACAAACGAACAAACAAAAAAAGCAGTAATACTGAATCTTACACGGACTGTCACAACACAAGCACTGCATAACTCATAGCACTCCTTTCATACAAATGTAAACAAATACACAATCATTTTTGTTTCGTCCAGACTGATTAATTTATATGTGTCGTTGCTTAGATATCTAAACAACGGATAGGAGAGGATATGCTAAAAACGTTTAGGAATAATATGTGGAGTAATATATGGAAAAATTTTGAAGCTCCAGATTTAAAATAAAATAATAATAATAATAATAATAAAGTAAAGACACACTGAAGGAGTGCTTTCCTCAATGTTATTATGTCAATCACTTAAATAGGACTGTTACACTAATCTGAATTAAGATTCTTTTTGTTTATCTATTTAGTTATATATAACAAAAGTAGATATGTATGGCTTAATTATCTTTAGTATTCCAATATCACTTTGAATAATTCTCACACATATATATATATATATATATATATATAAAAAATACGTATTTTAATGAAGTTAAGATTTGATATTTCAAAGTATGCCTATCATTAGATAGGAACAAGGGACTATTGTGTTCCATCACAGCAATATTTTAATTGAAGAAATACCAGGACAGAATAACTTTCTAACAATGTTAACATTTTCACACTTTAGGCACTAAAGTTGGCCGCCTAAATCCATATTCAGACGCCAAAATATAAGTGATCTGATTTTCATAATTGCTGAGCACCCCCAAATCCCACTGATTTCAATGGGAATTGCAGGTGCTCAGCACCTTTTGTAAGGTCAGTCCACTTTCATTTAAGACCCTAAATATGGATTTAGGAAACTAATTTTAGGCATTAAGATTTGAAAATGTGGACCTAAATATTTTAGCCTGGATACTGTGTGTAATGGACAGTGAGTGTTAAATGGTGAAGCTTTAACTATTGATCACTGTGCTTTGTGTGCTACATGAATGAGCTAGATTTAGACTGTTGCCACAAGATAAGTGTAAATAATGGTTTGCAATTCATTCTTCTTGGGGAGATCTGTGTGCAGATGATACATGTTTACTAAATTGCTCTATTACATCAAGACTACAAAATCACTAATCAGTTATAACTTTGCAATTTGTCCAAAATTAATATTGGATACAATCATAAAAGAGAAAATCATCCACGCAATACATTATCAACACAGGTTTAAAATGGTCTAATTTTAGACCTTCAGTAAAAATGGATTCACAGGACCTGCCTGTGAATGGCAAGAAACGGCCATTTCATATAGAAAAACACTGCTCATGCAACATTCTTCACACACCAGACACTGAAATCACACCCAAATTGTCACTTACTCACACTTTCTATTACACTCCAACAACCAAAAGAAATAAAGCAGCTTTTTAAGGTTATGTCACAACTTTGAAATGTGGAAAATACAAATTAAACAAAAGTCATGGTGTGAATAAAATGGCATTGGTAAATTTAGAAAATTAGAGAGCAGTTTTTCTTTTAGTTTCTTAACATATTGCACAGAGACCTTTCATCACATGTTCTTCAGTTTTATGCATTTTTCCTAAATGTGAAGTAATAAGTGCCATGGATAAAATAAAAATGTAGAAAAGAAGAACAGCAGCATGATTTGTCAAAGTTAATCCCTATAATTTAGTAGGAAAAAAACTGCTATAAACAAAATAAGTGCTCTTTACGCATTTAAAAAATAGCATTGTGGAAGTCTGTAAATGTTGGTTGATCAGAGTAGGGGATGTTGGCTTCAAACAAAAATAGGCCTGGCAACAACAGATTGCTGGCCTTGCAGATTTTGGTAAAGACCAGGAATTCAAGTGTAATTATCAACATGGCTATTTACAATGAAACTGACCTGAACTTAGAGTGCTCATTTAGGACCTGGTCCTGCAGTCTTTTGACTCCCCTGACTCACAATGGCTTCAACTGGAGCTATGCCTGAATAAGAACTGCAATATCAAGTCCTACATGGTCAGCTGAAGGCCCTCTTTTATTTGTGAATAAGATTATCTGGAGTTCTCAGTACAATAATTTACACATATACAGGTTGACAGGCTGATCCACCAGTCTGATCCACCACATCTTTGTTTTCTGCATCAGACTTCTCAGATTGGCTAGCTTCAATTCCTGAAGGCTTTGGGTATCTAAATGGGTATCCATTGTCATCAAAAAACCTTCGGAAAGTAAACTCGTAAAAGGCATGCTCTGTGTGTTTATTGTTTGAAGAGGCCAGTGGGTCCCATGTCCTCGCACTGTCACCACTAGCATCATTCCAAGGACTTTCTTCTTCAACTGGGTCAAAATTTGAGGTGTCCATTGGATGGCTGATCTTTGGAACATAGGGAGCAGTCTGTCTGCGGATATCAGTGGAGAAGTCTATAGAGTTAAAGAAAGGATGGGCCTTAATATCATCCGCTCCACTTCTTCCAAGTCTATCCTCAGCAGAACAGCAGAGTTTTGTGATCAGATCACTTGCCTCAGGGCTTAGCTTGATCTGCAAGGGAATGTGCAGTGTGCTCTCCCAGTTTATCACCTAAAGAGGAGAAAGATATTGAGTATCTTCTTTTAATCTTTTGAACAAAAACCTTAATTGGTCAATGCTGACTGTGCTAAAGTGTATACACAAGGTCAGTTCACATCAAGTATTTTCACTTTTGAAAGGCAAGAACCCAGTAGTCTGACGACTGTTTTGCAAATAGGCTGCTGTGAGCAGTACAAGAAAATCAGGATGGACAATAAAGATCTGATCACATTTGCTATACAAATATTAGCGAACAGCTGCAAAGCTAAAACGAAAACAGATTTTAACTCTGAAATATATAGGCTGAATAATCCTCACTGGCTGGACTGTAGAAGGCATTCACAGCAGAAAGAAAGTTTACATTTAATTGTTTTTAAAAACAGTTCTTCTTGCTCTGCCTCGCTTCTCACTGTGAAATTATTTCTAGTTCACTAAAATATTCCCAGAATATTACTTTCTGTAGTATCAGATATTATGGCTCTCATGCAGCCATGGTATCATTGCTGTCATAGAACTGTTTCTTCTGGGAGGTATTTAGTGAACCAGGAAATACCACGGGATTACAGACAGGAGAAAAAAGATTTCAACAGTGTAAATTAGCATTTGTTCCTAGCTGAATGCCTCCACAGCCTAGTTTGAATAGATATTTTGCAGACATTTCTAGTCTAAATTCAATATTAATTTAGTTTTTCAATTTGTCTTTAAAGCGATGTTGGAAGAAATATCCCCTTCTAATAAAAACAATTGCAACCACTGCTCAATTTTGGAATACTGGAATTGCAAACTGTGAGGTTATAATTAACATATGATTTTCAATAGCAAAATCCATGGTGAACAATTTAGGAGAAGGTTCTTCTCTTTCTGTGTAGTACTTGAAACCAGTATTTCCATGCAGATTACCAGGTTGCTAAATGAAAATCTAGACAGCATTCACCCAAGAGTGGTGCAGTCATAATATAAAGGAAAGTAAGTATTTGAATGAGGACCTGACCATCAAGAGAGAAAGTAACCCTTCTCCTCCTCCCCCAAAGTCCCACTCCCTCCCATTTTAAAGCAGGAAAAATGTAAGCATTTTTAGAAAGAAGTTGCTAAAATGTGATATTCAGCCCTGAGGAGGCTGGAAGGTTGAACTTGTGGTTAAGGCACTGGAATGGTATACAGGAGTTTAATTCCCAGCTCCACAAGTCAGTTACTGCCTGATTTTTTTAGCTGCCATTGACTTGGAGATTTGTGATTTCTCAGCATCTTTGAAAGTCAAGCCTTTAATCCCTTTTTGCCCCCCCTCTGTACAACGTGGATAATACTTCCTTATCCCACTGTAGTTGTACAAGGATAAATTTATGTCTGTGACATGCTCAGATACAGAGGAGATGATGAATAAAACTAAGGTTTATTTCAAACTCTGCTTTAACCTACCTTTAGTTGGGTTTCCGTGGGAGTGGGGGCCAGAAAAGGAGGCTGCCCCACTAACATCTCAAAGAGAATCACCCCAACGCTCCACCAGTCACAGAGCTGAGTGTAACCTGAAAGGCAGCCAAAAGACAGCGTTTCCTGACATTGTTTCTTCTTGCAGTTTAAATAACATTGAAAAACACTGCCCAAGTTTTCATTTTCTCTCAGATCTTTTCATTCTCAATAGTGTGATTTGGGACCTAAATTCAGTTACTCAAAATCCATATCCCAGTGTTCTTTCTGCTGCCTGACCCAAATTCTACTTCTGAAAGCAGAGAAATCCTAATCCTGGAAGCTAGAGATCATTCTCTGTATTTTTATGCATTACATTGGTGACTGAGGGCTGACAGGGAGCACATAATTGGTCAGAGCAAGGATTTTGTCATGCATCGTTCTGGAGCTATCCTGCCATGGACCGTGTTCCTCGAGGAAAATAAAACACTTGATGACTGATCTACTACAATGATTATATATAGGTGATACCTAATTTTAAAATACAGCTCAGGGATAAGTGAAAAGATACAATCTTTTATTGGGTCCCATGAAAACAGGAGCAATTTAAATCGGTCATTTCCTGAGACTACACAGTAAATCACAAAAGTTTGAGATTTTCAAAGCTAACTAGAGGATTTAATTATTGATTTCAATGGGAATTTGTGTGGCTAAATCCTCTGGGGCATGATCTAAAGTGTATTGAATCTAATGGAAAGGTGCCCATTGACTCCAATGGATTTATGATCAGGCCTCCAAGTGAGCTTGAAAATCTCAACTCATAACTATATGGTTTAGTGATCATGTCTGCATGACATGGGCATCCACAAAGCACTGGCTAAATTCCCCAAGTCCTGACACAGTGTTCACTGTAAGACAGGAAAGATTTTTCTTCTTTGGTTGCCCAAAATCCTGGCCAGGAATCTGAAAGAGATATCCCTAGGACATAATAATTTCCGCACCACAGTCACCGCCGCCGGTTTGAATTAGTCAGTACATACCTTCAGTTGGCTGCTCATTGCCCTATGACTATGTGAATTAGCTAGTGATTTCACTCCCATTCCTACTACCCAGGTTGGTTATCTGTCTCATAGTAAAACAGTATCATTGCTGACACTTGCTGGCATCTTTATTAGCTGTCTCATTAGAAAAAACAAGGAGTGTATGGCCCTGGACACAGAAGTACCATCTCAGCCCTCAAGTAGAAGAAATCTGGTCAAACAGGTGACTTAAAAATGTCCAGGGCTGTCAAACTGGCATTCTTCCCAAAAATTACATTTGCTTAAAAAAAATATACATATATAATTAATTTAACAGAAAGAAAAAGAAGTAGAACTGATCTACCTTTACGAAGCAGTACTTCAGGAGCTATGTAATTCGGGGTCCCAACTAATGAGTGGGCTAAACATCTCTGATGCTGCTTTTTGGCTCTTTGCTCCAAGGTTTTCAATCTATCTCCACATCTACAGTTGGACACATCATCCCATAGATCACTGGGCTCCATGCTGTCTTGTCTGCTATGACTCCCTTTCAAAAGAGAAAAAGGAACAAAATCAACTTTTTATTTTCATAGAATTATTTGTAAACAGTTGTCAACTCAAGAGAAAACTAAATTACTAAATGGCTAGTTACGCCATCCAGTATTTCTCGGCTCTCTAGAGCCAACACTAATTGGTTTAATCTGAAACTTTAAACCCACTGTTGTTTTTACATTGTTTCAAAATTATCCCTTTATGGTTAATTTTCTGTAATGAGTCCTACTTCTCAGTTCCCTACTTAGTCTTTCAGGAACACATTCTGAAGGAAATACTAGATGGGTGTAATATGTTTAGAATATGTGTACAGATTTTCCTAGGACTACTGTTTAGACACTGTCCATTCCTGATCAATGGCAGACATACGATAACAGGTGCCAGAAATACAATACATCAGATATGTTTCCTTTACGGTTAAGTGCCTTTTGCCACCAATATGCCGCCCCCCCCGAACCAGCGAGAACTGGAAATTTACTGCTATCGCAGCAGTTTAAGCTACGGATGGAGACTTGAACTAGCAGTAGCTGAAAGCTAATGGCTGACACGCTACAGGTATGTCTCCTCATGGCAAAATAAATAAATAAATAAATAACGGTGGCAGCAAGTCTCAGAACTCTGGTCTACAGACTTGAGCTTGCAGGGCTTGTGCTACGGAACTAAAAATAGCTGTGTAGACATGGAGGCTTGACCTGTGAAGCCCACCCTCTCTCCAGGCTTCTGAGCCCGAGCCTGAATGACTACCTAGCTATTTTTAGCACCAGTAGTGTGAGGCTGAGCCTGAATGTCAGGGATCTGAGACTTGCTGCTGTGGGCTTTGGTTTCTTTCCCCCCCCGTGTAGACATACCCTAAAATATAGCAAACGTAGCATGAGAGTCACCAAGCCACTGGCTGACGCCCATTCACCTTTATCATGCATAAAATGTTCAGTATACTCTAAAAGCTAGCCCAGTTGCAGAGAGAGCACTATTTATCTCAATGTGAAATAATACAACGCCCATCACAAAGAGTACATGTAAGAACATTACCTTTCTGATAGTACTTTGAATTGTGAGTCCATCTGAATCCAGTACAGAGCCCAAAATCAGTCAGTTTGATATGCCCATCAAGGTCTATCAAAATGTTGTCAGGCTTGATGTCTCTATGGATAAATCCCATTCTGTGTACGCTCTCTATGGCCAAAGTAAGCTCTGCAATATAAAATCGAGCTAGATGTTCTGGAAAGACTTCCATCCGTATCAGCAGACTCATCATGTCCCCACCAGGGATGTAGTCCATCACAAAGTACAAATTTTCTTTATCTTGAAAAGAGTAATAGAGTTTAACCACCCATTCATTGTCTGCCTCAGCAAGTATATCCCTTTCTGCTTTGACATGAGCCACTTGGTTACGATTCAGTACGTCCTTTTTTCTCAGGGTTTTCATGGCATATAGGGCGTGGGTATCCACTTTGCAGGCAAGGCACACTTCCCCAAAAGCACCAATACCCAGGGTCTTGATTTTTACAAACATAGATTTGTCCATTTTGGCCCTCTTAAGTCTGTTGTAGTTGGACTCCTTTTGATAGAGAATTTTCCTCATTTGCTCCTGCTCTGCTTCACAAAGGCCGGCCTTAATAAGAAAAAACAAACCAGAACAGCTAGTATAATTACATTCACAGCCACAGACCAATCAAGCTAGCATTTTGAAAGCATGTGATCAGGAGAAATTAACCATGGACAAGAGGAAACACATGAGTTTGTTTGTTCTCTCTCTGTCTATAGATGTATTTTTGAAACCCTAGCAATTTTTCACTGCATCCTGGCCTATCTCAATTTTCTGTATATCTTTGCTGGGACTGCTTTCACCACTGCCCAGAATTAACAAATGGTAAGCAGTCTCTCTAGAGTGACTGACAGAAGGAGTTTATTTTAACAAGACGTGTCTGACCAGGAGATTGCAACTGTTCCTTTCAGACACTGACTTTACTACTATGATCTATGCCTTTGTCACCCTGAGACAGTGTTACTGCTGTACATTCCACATGGAACTACACCGTAAATCTATCCAGAAACATAAGCTGGTGCAAGATGCAGCAGTCCATTTATCAAGTGGCACTTCTTGGTGATAGCATATTATCAGTGCTATGTTTTCTGCACTGGATTTCTGTTGGTTTATGGGTGGCGTTTAAAATGTTGATTCTGACCTGTGAAGTTCTAACTGGGTTGGGAGCTGCCTACAGAACAGAAAACTTCTCTTCCTGTGCCATGTTGCCACAGATGTGATCGGCAGAGGCAAGATCTTAAGCTTGATTCCTTTACTACATAAGGAAGGGAGCTGATGGGACAGCATTCTCTGTAAAGGTCCCTTTCCTTTGCAATGCTGTGCCCCCAAGGTTCAGAATTCATTGACTTTCTGGACACTCTGCAAAGTCCATCTGTTTAAGAAGGCATTGGCTGAAAGCTGAGCCAATTGAGTGGGATTTCTGTCTAATGGGAAAGTGCAATGCCAAGTCGCTAAGCTGTAGTGTTAGAGGATGTGGACCTGAGGTTGAAGAGGATCCTAACGGGAGGGGGAAACAATCCACTGATTGTTCTTCGTGTGGGTACAACTAATATAGCAAGATTCTCGCTAGACTGTTATCAAAGCAGACTATGCCAGGCTGGGGAAGATTCTTAAGGAAATTGAGACTCATGTGATCTTCAGTGGGATTCTGTCTGTCCCTAGAGGACAACAAAGGCATGACAAGATTCTGATGATCAACGGATGGCTCAGGCGGTGGTGCTATAAGGAGGGCTTTGGGATGTCTGGTCACTGGGAGGCATTCATGGATAGAGGACTGTTCTCTTGGGAGGGACTTCACCTGAGTAGGGAGTGAAATGCACTTCTAGGATGGAGGCTGGCACAACTGATTAAGAGAACATTAAACTAGGGAGCTGGGGGAGATGGTTGGGAGATGCCCAGGTAATCTCCCCACCTGATTTTAGCATTGAGAGGGAGGAAAATGAGGTAAGAAAGGACACAGCAGTGGGGAGCAGAATGGACATTCAGAGGAAGGGTCGTGTAGACATCCATCTAATAGGCAATACTGGCAGTAGAATGACTGTGCCAAATCAGGTAAGGAACGTGAGCAAAGCTAAAACAACAAACATTAAGATGTTTGCACACCAGTGCAAGGAGCCTGGGTAACAAAATGGAGGAACAAGAGCTACCGAAAGAGGAAGTGAAACCAGATTTTATAGGCATAATAGAAACATGGTGGAATAGTAGTCACGACTGGCGTACAAGTATTGAAGGGTATGTGCTGTTTAGGAAAAACAGATATAAAGGCAAAGGGGGTGGAGTAGCGTTGTATATCAACGATGAGGTAGGCTATAAAGAAATTAGAAGTGATGGAATTGATAAGACAGATCTGTCTGGGTAAAAATCACATCAGGGAAGAAAACTACTAGAGCTTCCCCTGGGATAGTGCTTGGAGTGTGCTACAGACCACCAGGATCTGATTTGGACATGGATAGAGACCTCTTTTAAGGCTTTTAATGAAGTAAAAGCTACTGGGAACTGTGTGATTATGGGCAACTTTAACTTCCCAGATATAGACTGGAGGACAAATGCTTGCAGTAGCAATAGGACCCAGATTTTCCTGGATGTGATAGCTGACAGATTTCTTCGCCAAATAGTTACTGAACCAACAAGAGGGAATACCATTTTAGATTTGGTACTGGTGAGTAGTGAGGACCTCATATGAGAACTGGTTGTAGGGGACAACCTTTGTTCGAGCAACCATAAGCTAATTCAGTTTAAACTAAATGGAAGGATAAAGAAAAATAGATCTATGACTAGTGTCTGACTTCAAAAGGGCTAACTTTAAAAAAGTAAGGGTATAAGTTGGGGAAATGGACTGGATTGAAAAACTCATTAATCTAAAAGTGGAGGAGGCTTGGAATTACTTCAAGTCAAAGTTGCAGAAACTATCTGAAGCCTGCATCCCAAAGAAGGGGAAAAAATCATAGGCAAGGGTTGTAGAATAAGCTGGATGAGTAAGCATCTCAGACAGGTGATTAAAAGAAAGCAGAAAGCCTACAAGGAGTGGAAGATGGGAGGGATCAGCAAGGAAAGTTACCTCTTGGAGGTCAGAACATGTAGAGATAAAGTGAGGAAGGCCAAAAGCCAAGTAGAGCTGGACCTTGCAAAGGGAATTAAAACCAATAGTAAAAGGTTCTACAGCCATATAAATAGAAAGAAAACAAAGAAAGAAGTGGGACCTCTAAGCACTGAGGATGGGGTGGAGGGTTAGGGATAATCTAGACATGGCTGACTATCTAAACAAATACTTTGCCTCCATTTTTAATTAGACTAATGATGAGCTTGGGGATAGTGGAAGGGTGGCTAATGGGAATGAGGATATGGAGGTAGAAATTACCACATCCGAGGTAAAAGCCAAACTCAAACAGCTTAATGGGTCTAAATCAGGGGGGCCAGAATATCCATCCAAGAATATTAAAGGAACTAGCACATGAAATTGCAAGCCCATTATCAAGGATTTTTAATGACTCTGTAAACTCAGGGGCTGTACCATATGGCTAGAGAATTGCTAACATAGTTCCTATTTTTAAGAAAGGAAAAAAAAAGTGATCCGGGTAACTACAGGTCTGTTAGTTTGACCTCAGTAGTATGCAAGGTCTTGGAAAAATTTGTAAAAGTTAAGGACGTTGAGGTTAAAGTAATTGGGATAAAATACAACATGGCTTTACAAAAGGTAGATCATGCCAGACCAACCTGATCTCCTTTTTTGAGAAGATAAGGTTTTTTAGACAAAGGGAATGCAGTGGATCTAATTTACTTAGATTTAAGTAAGGCATTTAATATGGTTCTACATGGGGAATTATTTGTAAGCTTGGAAAAAATGGGGATTAATATGAAAATTGAAAGGTGGATAAGGAACTGGTTAAAGGGGAGACTACAACAGGTCATACTGAAAGGTGAACTGTCATTTGGAGGGAGGTTGCTAGTGGAGTTCCTCTGGGATTGGTCTTGGGACCAACCTTATTTAATCTTTTTATTACTGACCTTGGCAAAAAAGTGAGAATGTGCTAATAAAGTTTGTGGATCACACAAAAATTGGGAGGTATTGCCAATACAGAGAAGGATTGGGATATCATACAGGAAGATCTGGATGACCTTGTAAACTGGAGTAATAGAAATAGAATGAAATTTAATAGTGGAAAGTGTAAGGTCATGCATAAAGGGACTAATAACAAGAACTTTTGCTATCAGCTGGGGATGCATCTATTGGAAGTGACAGAAGAGAAGGACCTGGGCCTATTGGTTGATCACAGGATGACTATGAGCTGCCAATGTGATGTGGTCATGAAAAAAGCTAATGCAGTCCTTGGATGCATCAGGCGAGGTATTTCCAGTAGAGAAAGGGAGGTGTTAGTACTGTTATACAAGGTGCTGGTGAGACCTCATCTGAAATATTGTGTGCAGTTCTGGTCCCCCATGTTTAAGAAAGATGAATTCAAACTGGAACAGGTACAGAGAAGGGCTACTAGGAAGATCTGAGGAATGGAAAATCTGCCTTATGAGAGGAAACTCAAAGAGCTTGGCTTGTTTAGTTTAACCAAAAGAAAGCTGAGGGGAGATATGACTGCCCTCTATAAATACATCAGACGGATAAATACCAGGGAGGGAGAGGAATTATTTAAGTTCAGCCCCAATGTGGACACAAGAATTAATGGATACAAACTAGCCATCAGGAAGTTTAGACTTGAAATTAGATGCAGCTTTCTAACCATCAGAGGAATGAAGTTCTGGAGCAGCCTTCCAAAGGGAGCAGTGGGGACAAAAAAACGTAGCTGGCTTCAAAACTGAGCATGATAAATTTATGGAGGAGATGGTATGATGGGACAGCCTAGTTTGACAATTGATCTTTGACTAGTGGTAGTAGATATGCCAATGGCGTGTGAAGGGATGTTAGATGGGGTGGGTTCTGAGTTATTACAGAGAATTCTTTCTTGGGTGTCTGGTTGGTGAGTCTTGCCCACATGCTCAGGGTTTAATTGATCACCATATTTGGGGTGAGGGAGGAATTTTCCCCCAGGGCAGATTGGCAAAGGCTCTGGGGGGTTTTGACCTTCCTCTGTAGCATGGGGCACAGGTCATTTGCTGGTGGATTCTCTGTACCTTAAAGTCTTTAAACCATGATTTGAGGACCATAATAACTCAGCCATAGGTTAGGGGTTTATTACAGGAGTGGATGGGTGAGGTTCTGTGGCCTGTTTTGTGCAGATCAGACTAGATCA
This sequence comes from Mesoclemmys tuberculata, assembly GCA_007922155.1. Classification (NCBI taxonomy): domain Eukaryota; kingdom Metazoa; phylum Chordata; order Testudines; family Chelidae; genus Mesoclemmys; species Mesoclemmys tuberculata. Next base: position 70,693,437 of record ML675618.1, on the reverse strand, counting down.
TCATATTGGTCCTTTCTGATCTTAGAGTCTAGAAGCCTGAGACTAGTGATCAAGTGTGCAATAGAATGGGAGGAAAGGTTGTTGCTGCTGATTTAGTTGATATTTATTTTGCATCTCCTATCCTCTGGTGCTTTTTAAATGTATGTCAAGGACTCCCAAAGCTTTGGATGGGAGCCCCTTGATGTGGAGTCTATTTAAAAATAAAATCTACAAACAAAGAGAAGAGAAAGGGTGGTTAAGGGAAACCTGCAGGACAAGTAGGACATATTGTCAGATTCAAGCCAAAAAATAGTAATATCATTTTTAAAAGTGAGAAGAGATACATAAGTATACATAAGTGAAATACAAAGGAAGTATCTATTATTTTCATGTGAAATTATTCTGGCTGTTTTAGATTCCTGGGAGTGGTGTGTGCTGCTGGTGGTTCAATCTAGGGTGAAAACTTTGATATTCAGGATGGGGAATATCACACTACATCATTGTATCTAGCAATTTGTTTCAATGGGCAAGGGGTAGGGTTGGGTGGGGTGTGTGTGTGGTTTTAGTTTTTATCTCAAAATGCTTTTGAATAACAAAATGAGGGGAGAAACAGACAGGCTAAAAAGAGAGGAGCTAATGCAACCTGCTTCCTTTGGCCTCATCTACACTAGAGAGTTTTGTCAACCAAAGTCAGCTTTGGTTGACAAAACAGAGGTGGTGTACACGCTGCAATGAACCCCACACCAACAAAACTGCCCTGGTTTTTGTTTTTTGTTTTTTTTTTACACAAAATAAAACCACCTCGATGAGAGGTGTAGGGCTTTTGTTGGCATAGTTAGGGCAACGCAGTGTCAGCGTAGACACTGTGTCCTCTTATATTGGTGGTGGGGTTGTCATTCTTATCAATTTTACCGCTCCATTGGAGCGATAAAAAGGCCAAGTCTGAGCGGCTACCAGCCACATGGGCTTGCAGCAGCCTGGGTTTCTGGTCTCTGCTCTACAGCTGGGAGCCCGGGCAAGAAGTCCAAGTGCTTCTCCACCTGCTCCCCACTGGGGCAGCCTTGTCCATTCCACAGCTGAGCTGTGAAATTGACATGGCTCCCATTCCAGAGGTGAGTGGGGAACAGAGAAACCCCTGCGCGGCTTCTTCCAGCTCCTGATTGGGAAAGGGGAATGGAGAAGTCTCTGACGGCTTCCCCCAGCTAGGACCAGGGAGTGAACCCACAGGGAGCCTGTGGGCCCCCAGCGGAACTCAGGTCCCCACACTGACCCTTAGGACAGTGGAAGTGCTCCAGGTGAGGACGCGCTCCACCGACTCAAAGAGGGTAGTGTAGACATCAGTCACCGCTGATGTAATTACAGCAGTGGCTGTAAGTCAACCTAATAAAGGTATTTTTTAAGTACAGACATGACTTGAGGTTATTTTTGGAACGTATCTGTGGCAGGGCACTGTATGCTAAAACCCAAGCAATGAAATATAAACTGCAGTTTGCAGTGAGAATCCTGCATTGTTAATGTAGTCACTAAAATTCTGATCTTTCACAGGTATTTTAGAGGCGTTGTTTGTTTAACTCCTGGCTGCAATGTTGAGATTTCCCAATGCAATATTAGCACCTGATTCAATGAAAGTTGAGTACTTTACAAGACTGGAAAATTATTAACCACTGTTAAGTAATTATTTAAAATGGCCTCCCTTAGAGTTTTTAGAATTAATTATAGAAAGGTACTAGTCATTATCAGACTATAGCTTGGGTTGTGTATCAGCTTCTAGTCTGATCTCCAGTTTCCAGTTGCTTGAAATTTTCAAAAGTTTCACTTGTTGGTAGAAATGTATCATGCTTGGTTTCTTCTTGAAAGTGATTAAAAAAAAAAAAATTTAAGGAAACAATTCATCCGTTCCTTAATGCAAGGAGAATGTGCAGATGCATGGGTGTATAAAGAGGGGAGGAACACTTCCACCACTATAAAAAATAATTGCAACTTAGTTTTAATCAGCCCTACAGTCCAAATGGCTGAGATTTGACAGTTGGAATTTGGCACTGAAGGAGCGGAGATGCACGGCCTGCCTTATCCTACAGGGAATCACGTGTCCGAGTTATTTTCAAATGATCTTAGAAGAAATATTTGTATGTACAAAGATCATTAAGCATGTATCTACAGAAGACTCCACTGAACTTCTGTGTCCAGCTAAGTTAGGTTTGTAGTCAACTGGCTAAACACCTAAACTGAAACCAGTATGGGAATGAGGATTGAAAGAGGAGATTCTGCAGACTTTTTAAGGTGGTCGGGGCTGAAGCAACACTCCACAGGGTATTGCAAGTGTAACCTTTGGTTTGTCATCTTCTGACTTGCTCAAGTTCTTGCCCAAGCAAATTTTGTGTTTTCTTAACAGCTTTTTTTGGGGGGGAGAAAATTATATCATCACATGTATAGCCAAAATTTGCTACATGGGTGCCTAAAATAGGTTCCTAAATAAAAGTGGCCTGGACTTAAGAGGTGCTGAGCACTTGTAGCTCACACAGGAGCCTAACTTTAGGCACCTTGGTTGGAAAATGTTATTCTTTTTAGGCGATTAATGTTACTCCTTTACCAATCTGACCTCGATTTGTGTGTATTAAAACAAAACAAACAGAATTACTTTGGCCATTTCTTGCTCCAGCTGTAATCTTCTGTTGATTTTTTGCTGGTAGGTCTTTAGGACATTCTCCACATGTTGTTCCATGTAGAACTTGAAGGCAAATGGTGAGTAACTCTTAATTCGGGATTCTCTTTTTTCCTCATCTTTGCCGTTTTTTCGCACTGGCACAGGAGATGTCTGGATCTGCTTTTTATCCTTGCTTGTTTTTTCCACTTTAGAATTCTTGCTGCTTTTGTCATTTCTTTCGCCATTTTCCTCAGCTTTATTGCACGTTGAACTGGGGACTACCCGGAGGGTCTGGTCTACACCCATACACAAACAGTTCATATCAAATTGCTCAGAGCTCCCAGGAAGTAACAGATGCTTAGGATAGGGTGGTGGTGGACACCTTGGCTCCTGATTACTGTAATCAACATCTAGTTGATAGGTGTTAGCGCCTCCAACAGGAAGTGGGTGCTGTTCAATAATCTCTAGGCCGTCCACAGGTGGGGCTTGTGCAGGTAGCCAGCCAGGGTGGGAAGGCCCAACAGCTGTTTGAGGTTCAGGTCTCATCACCCTCATGCTCTTCACTGGTTGGAGAATATGAGCAGATGTGACTGCTGTGATGGTATTTGGAGATGTAATTGAAGGATCGGGTTTTCCGGGAGGAACCTGTCTTATAGATACTGGCACTTGCTGCTGCTGGTGGCTGTTGAATGAGTTGGTTCTGCTTGGCACGGAGGCATCTGGTCTGAAGGATACATGTTGCCGTGGGGATGTTTCTATTCCTGGGTTTTGTAAAGAATCACGGTGTGACGATGTTGCCGTTTGCCATTGCTGAACTTGAGGATTATTCATGTCATACAGGTCCATGTTCAAGCTATTTCTAGATGGAGCTATTAGATTCTGTGGTGGACTGTCTGAAAAGTCATTAGCAAATACCGGACCTCTGGCTATCACATGCATCTGGTGAGAGGAAGGGCTTGTTTGTTTGTGATGAGTATGTATATATAGACTTGGTGGTGCCTGCTGAAATGCATGACCAGAGTTATTTTGAACTGTCCCTTTATTTGCAAGATTTGCATATCCTCCCTCCTGCTGCATCTTATTTTGGAAGGATGGACTCCGCTGTACACCATACCCCATAGGTTCCCCCTGCACCATCATATGCTGCCTGCTGTAATGTGGGCTGTTTGAGCCATGTGCGGCCTGTAGCTGTAAAGCTTGGCTGCTGTGATTAGCCACTGGATAATTAATCACAGGAGATTCTATGTTTGCAGAATATGTTTTTTGTTGATGGCTCCCAGGTGTGCTGTGAGAGCCAACCCCAGAAGGTCTCTGTACTGGAGCATTCATGGCTGCAGACTGCGAAGCAGAAAGTAAATAGTCCATGTATGTCCTGGGAACTTCACTAAGCATATTTGCACCTTCTGCGCCAAAACTTGTCCCATCATAGGCTGTATTACTGATCTGATGGTAGGACGGAAAAGACTCATTTGATCCTTCAAAGCTTGGCCTGCGGGCTATATTATTTGGCACAATACCCTTTCCTTTATAAAAAGACAAAAGAATGTTAGGAAACAATTCATTTGAACAAATTACATTACATAATCCATTCATCTATACACAAACAAATATTTTTGTATCGTGTCTCTGTTACCAAATCAAACCAGATTAAAATAAGCACTCAGCATTTAAAGTACTAAGTATAATTATTAATAATAAACTTCAGGTCTATAGCATTTTTCACTACACGATTCACCTGGAGTTTTACCAAATCATGCAAATAGAAGCTCGAATGTATTTTAGTTATGAAATTATCAGGTTACACTATAGCTTGGCTTTAAAAGCTGGAACAGTATCAGAGTCAGGAATCACAAAGAGCTGGGAGCAGCAGATCTAAGGTCCAGATAACCTGAAATACTGCGGTCTAGGGGTGGTACATCAATGGGAGAAGAGAATCACTAACAGGCTAGCAGAACACAAATTAAAACAATACTACTACTGCATGTCTGTATTACAACATGGTCCAAAGGAATGTTGAAGAAGCAGCTCCTACCCCAAAGAGCTTACATTCAAAACAGTGCACTAGCAAATAAAACTGGCCAACATTTCATTGTTTTATAAAAGTAAGTCTCTTATTACATAGTTTCTCAACTTGTGGTATGCATACCCCTGGGGATACACGAGACACAGGCTGGGAGTACCCCAGGAAAAACAGAGTGAAGGGGAGACGGGTGGCAGCTGCCAACTTCTGGGGAAGTCGGGCAACAGCAGCCCACTTCCCACCCGGTCCCAGCTCCAAGCTGGGAGGTGGGTGGTAGCCCCCTGCTTCCTGCCTGGTCACAGCTCCCAGCTGGGAAGTGAGCAGCAGCCACTGGCTCTTGGAGGAGGCGGGTGGCAGTCCCTTGCTTCCCTCTTGGTCGCAGCTCCCAGGTGGGAGCCCGGTGGCAACCTCTTGCGTCTTGCAAGCTGAGCTCGCAGCTGGGTAGCAGCCACCCGCGCCCTGGCTCCAAGCTAAGGGACAGCCTCTAGCACCCTGGCTTGAAGGCGGGCAGCAGCTGCCCGCCAACATCCCTGGATCCCAGCTGGTGCGGACGCCTCCTCTGCCCCAGCTCAGATTGGGTGGCAGTGGCCCACCTCCCGGGCTGTCAGCAGGCGGCAGCCGCCTGCAACTTGCCTAGGTGGTAGCATCCCCCAGCCCAGTGCCTATAAAACTTGTCAATTTCACTTCTCTAGCTGAGCAGTGAAATTGACAATTATGACAGCCCCAGATTTCACCAATTACCCTCTTTTCCTGTCTCTCTCTCTCGCCCTCCTTCCCTGTCTCTCTCACGCCTTTCCCCTCTCAAATCTATGGCAAAAAAATTGGTGCAGCGCTTTATATTCCCCAGCATTGGCATGCTGCTCAAAGCCTCCTAGCTTTTACCAACATCACCTCTTACCCAGGTATACACTTGAGTTGTGCACCCCTGGTGTAAAGGTAGTAACCCTACCCAAACTACATCTGTCATATCACGGCCTTATATACTCAGCCCTTCTTCCAACATATGGCTCATGTTAGTCTGTAAATACAAAATCCCGTGGAATATTGAGTGTTGGGGTACTTATTAAAATTTTCAGAAGTTAGGGGGCACTTGCTACTTAAAAGGTTGATAAACACTGCCCTATTACATGCAGCTGTTTTTTTTCTGTGATAAAACACCAGGCCAAATTTATCAAGGGTTTACTTTGGCTTATGTCAGTGCCGATTATCCCTTGGAGAAGGTCCCCAGGGATATATATGGATATGGGAGCAGAAATCTCCCATGTAGCAGTGGTGTCAGACTGGGACAGCACCGCAATGAAGAGTGGCTGGCCCAGGCCTGGAAAGGGATGTGACTTGCAGATGCACTGATGCAGCATATCCACGCAGCATATCTGCTGGCATGGCACATAGGGAGCAGTAGATGCAAACTGAAGCTGCTTCCCCTCAGGAACCATGAAGGTAAGCAACAGTGAGAACATTACCATCCTTCTTTGGAGTTGTCCATGGGACCTTGTTGGTACAGAGATGTAATTTATATCTTCTGGGACAGCTTCAGTGAATCTGATCAGACTGAGGAGTGTTTGGCCTGTGGAGGTACTGACTATGTGACTCACCGGAAACGATTTTTGCCCACATCCTCCTATCTAACATGGTAAAATTACTGAGCATGCACTCTCGGAGTCTCATCCACAGCTGATGTTAGATAGCCTCCATTTGGCTCTCAGTTGCATGCTAAAAATGTGCTATCGATTTTAATAGTAAAGTTAAAACCATATGAAGAAAGCAAAAGGATTTGAAAATGTACACCCCATAGACCAAAACTTGGAATCTCTGAGGCAAGGGTTTAAACTCTCACAATGGGAATCGAAAAGCTTCCAGGAAAGCTTGTTTGCCATCTAATCAATTGTAGAAGGTCTACAAAACAAATCAAAATGCTTTTTTGGCATGTCAGACACACACCAATCACAAGCCACCAGAGTTTTGCTTCTCTGAGGATCACAAAGTAAAGGCTGACACAGAACTTAAAAGATAAAGGCTTTAAACAGTTGCAATAGTTGTTTGATCCTGAAATCTCCATACTCTGGCATTCACTAGAATGTGAGCAGGAAGTAAAACAAAAGAAAATGAAAAACAATCAGAACTTGTATACAGCAAAGATTGTAAGAATGGGGTCTCAGAAATGTGAACTGAGCTATCAGAGAGAATATATGTACATTAAGGAGTTAAGGATTTTAATGTATTTGAAAGAAAAAACCAACCACCCTACACATAATGCAAAACACGGTTATTAAATAGTTCTGTCAACATTATTTTAAATTCTCCTTAATGCTTATCTGTGGCCTTGTCTACACATGCCCTACATCAAAGTCCAAAAAAGGAGAGAGGAACCCTGGCAATTACCTCTGTTTTGCCATATTATCATCTCATACATACAACTCCTGAAAGGGGGCCTGTAATACAAAATCTCTGCAAGTACCCTCCTTTCCCCACATCCCCATACATTGTCTCACTGGAAGTGCAGGATTTGTAGAAAAGGCAGCAAGGCCCAGCCCCATACATGGCAGAACCCAGAGCCATATGACACTACGCAAGCAGCTCCTCCCCACCTCACAGAGGCTACCAGGGACTGCACTCTACCACCACCAACAGGAGAAATGTCTTTGCAGAACAAGTCCCCAGCTTTTCCAAATAAACTCTATGGGCCTTTCCCTTCCACAAGCTTTCCCTCTTTCCAGTCACTCATCATTAGACTTGCCCAGTCTTACCACTCTCCCTAGCACTGCCCCTGGACCTGCAGTGTACCCTGAGCGAGATCTGGAGCAGGGAGGGATGGTGTGTGAAGTTACCGCATTAAGCTAAATCAATTTAAGTGAATCTATATTAGGAGATTCTGCCACTATAACTAAACTGATTTTAAGTTGATTTTGTTAATTAGTTAGGTACAAGTTTTCCAATACAGAGAGGATCTTAGAACATTACACGTTTCCTGTGACATATGAAAACCCACCTCTGGCCAGAGAAGTGGCCATCCCCAGGTTGCTCTTAAACCCATCCCACTTCTTTTCCCTCATCCTAGTAATGACAATGCTATCCAATCCCACTTAGAGGATGCCTATTCATTTTCCAGCAGGCTATTGGTTACTGTGCGGGGGAGGCATTGTTTCTCTCGCTGACCAGAAATTCCAAGGATCTGAGAAACCCTCCCAATGAAAGTTTAATTGAAACTGACACATTCCTGTGAAAAGGTTTCTGTTTCTACTAATTGAAATCTTCTGACAAAAAAACCTTTTGTCAAAAAATTCCCAACCAGCTCTAATAGAGAGCAAAAGGATTTCTTGGTAGCTGGGCCCATTCAAATAAAATACTTTTTAATAAAATCAACTGCAATATTTTATGTCTAGGAACAAGGAACCCAGACCATACCTACAGAAATGGGGGACTATGTCCTAGGAAGGAGGGACTCTGAAAAGAATTTAGGGGTGGTAGTAGAAAAGCCACTCAAAATGAGCTCCCAGTGCGATTCTGTGGCAAAAAGGGCTAATGGGATCCTTGGAACTATAAAGAGGAAAGTAGTGACACTACTTGAGTACACTACAGAGCCTTTGCGGGTATAGCTATGCTAGTAGAGCCCTTTAGTGGGAATGCAGTTTAAGCCCACAGGAGTTCTGCCAGCAACCTCCCTGAACGACATTAGCCATGCCTTCCGAAGCATTCTTCTGTGGCCATAGTTGTGTCTACACTTGGGTTTTGCCAACACAGCTACATGTCTGCCGCAGGGGTGATTTTTTCCCCCCACACTGCTAGCCAACATAGCTATGCCAGCAAAACTCCGTAGAGTAGATTAAGCCTAGGAGTAGGGAGGCAATTTTACCTCTGTAAATTAAGTGCGTTTTAAACTGTGAGAGTGATTAATCACTGGAACAAGCTACCCAGGGAAGTGATGGATTCTCCAAATCTTGATGTCTTCAAATCAAGACTGGATGGTTTCTGGAAGATCTGCTTTAGCCAAACACAAATTATAATTTAGTCAAACAAGTTATTGTGCTCACTACAGGGGTATCTGGGTGAAAGTTAATAAACTGTGTTATACAGGAGGTCTTAGCAGATAAGCTAAAGGTCCCTTCAAGGATTCAATAGAATTTAAGGCCACAAGTTGCTGGGAATTTCCAGTCTGCAACACCAGATCGCTATTGAATTAGGGAGCTTGTTACAGAATGTATGTCCAGTTTGCTGTGGCATATCCAGGGCCTTGCCCTCTTTCTGCTTAAAGTGGATTACACAGAAAAGGGCTGAGGCACACCGACAGGACTGAATGGAGAAGCTTGTCCTTGCTATAGCTGTGGTGTGAACAGAAAATTCCTGTCCACTCAGTCAATTCTGCTCTTTTCACTGGCAACAAATTCAATTTCAAAATAAATATATTGCAAGAAAAAGGGATATCATTTAAAGGAAACTATTCTTACCTGGAGAGGTCTGTTTAATTACACGCACTATCTGTTCATTTCTAGGATCCAGATAGCCCATCTTACTAATGTAGTCCAAAGCTGCTTCAATACTTCTGCTGCCTGTCTGTTTCAGTGCTCGTACAGCCATCTCCTAAATAGAATTAAAAACAGAGTAAAAGGTAAGGCACACACTCACACAAATATCAAGAATGATCTTAATCTATGGATCAACAGTATTTAAAGCAACCGATCATTCAATTCTCACTAGATCAGGGCTGATTACAACCAACTGGACTTGTATGTTTTCAAAATATTTGAGAGACTTAAGTGACTTTAAACACACATATACAAACACTCTCTCTCTCTCTTTCTCTCTCAAATTCTGGCAAGGTATTTGATACTCCGTTCCCAAAATGGGCTGCATTGTTCTGTGATATGGCAATTGACAGCCAAATTGTTCGGAGATATGCCAAATTCTGGTAGCTACAGATCACAAATATTAATTTTCTCATTTGCTGTAGTTCTACATTAGTGTAAATTAAAAAAAAAATTAAATAATTCAAATGTTGCTGCTATTCAAAACAAACTGGAAAAAACAACAGGCTAAAAGAACAAGAATCATACACGTCTTAGGAAAATTCAAGTAAACTCAACACACGAGTCAGCATAGGCACTGTTTTAAAGGCAAACCCTGCTAAAAAGCCAGGAGGTTAATTCAGGATAAACACTGTACATCCAACAAGCTGGGTCTCTTTAGAAGGTGAGAAATACAGCTTACCTAGGAAGACTGCTATACAGCTGTTGTAGCCAAGTAGTGTTTCGAGCAGGCAACTGGGAGTTGGCATCTAATACTGCAGTGATACACACTTTGACAGACTCAGTATTCCTGGGTTCTAATCTCAACTCCGCACCTAAGCAGGGTCAAGTCTACACTCAAAACATGCAGCTGCATCGCTGTAGTGCTCTAATGAAGAAGCTCTAAGCCGATATGAAAGCGCTTTCCTGTCAGGATTGTTAATCCACCTCCCCAAAGGCAGTAGCTACGTCGGCAGGCCAAGCTCTCCTGCTGACATAACTTGTCTGTCCGGGGGAGTTAGGTCAGTATAACGACAACGCTCCAGGATGGGAGGGACTGCGTCTTATTGTGTCAAATCCTCACCTCATGGAAATACATGGCACAACTCCGACTGACTTCCGCCGGGCCAGGATTTCACCCACTGTATATCTGGAAAATGCCTCAGCACATTGTGGATGCTACTGTAATCCAGACCATAAATAATATAGAATACCAGTGCTAAATGCTAATGTGGAAGCCAGAACCTAAACACAAAACTGCTAGACAAAGCCTTTAGTTGTTTAAGTTAAGATTAGTTAAGTAATCCAGTGAAACTATCTCATGGCTAGTGTCCTCTTCCAAGGGTGGTGTCCCATGGAGTTTTTTTACCTATTTTATTTAGGCCCTTGTGTGGCTCTCGTAGTGTGTAACCACCTCACATATAATAATGAATTTATGCTCACAAGACCCTTGAGAGATTAGGATGCATTATCCTCACTGAAGAGATGGAGAAACTGAAATACAGAGATTAAATGAGTTGCCTACAGATCTCAGTATTGTTCTATCACTTTGGTCGGGTCTGCACTAGAAAATTAAGTCTACTTAACTACATCGCTCAGGGGTGTGTACAATCCACATCCTTGATAGGTGTAATTAAACCAACCTAACCTTCAGTGTAAACAGCAGTAGATTGATGGAAGGATTCTTTCATCAACCTACCTACCATGTCATGGGGAGGTGGATTACCTGTGCTGAGGGGAGAACCCCTCTCTTCCGCATAGGTAGCATCGTCACTGAATCACTAGTGCAGTAACGTATAGCAGAAATACCGTAGCATTTCAAGTGCAGACAACCCCATTAATTCTCATTTGTACAGTCCCATATCAGCATCATGAACCTGCCCCATTGACAGATGAACGTGCTGCTATCATTAGATGAGATTTGCTCTCTCTTTGGTGGAGCCGAGCAGACCATCCGTCTCTGTAGGGCTGCCAGCACAGGAAGCATGATAGTGGGCTTGGCAAATACACACAGATCTCTTGTTCAGCAGTACGTGACTAGCAGTTGGGCAGCCATGGCCATCTTCCCTCTCACTTGTCACAGAGGGCAGCTTCACACACTGAAGTGAACTGTTCAGTACATGGAACGTGCTGGATGGTTATCTACTTTAACCAAGCATGATCATTTTAACAGACACTCACACAAAGCTGCACATCTGCACTTGGCACTGAGCATTGCTGAGCTCAATCTCCCCACCCCCACCCAAAACATCGCAGTATACTTGGGAAACAGCTGTAGCAAGTTTAAATATTATTCTTCTAATTTCTGACTCATAGTTTACAGAGAGGTAGTAGTTTGGGGTTCATATTTCCTGTAGTGAAATATTTCACTGGCATCACATTACAAGAGCAATTTTAAATCAAGGAGAACTATTATGTAAAAGGAAAAACATTTCCCACAATTGTTGGGTTTGGGTTTTTTTGTTTTGTTTTTTTTGGGGGCGGGGGCGGGATGTGGACGCATTTCTCAAGTATTGGCAGATCAATATCCTAGTGTTTCAGCATGCTTGCTGTTCAAATGCTCTAGTTTTGTAGTGCAGTTCTATTCTGAAGATTAATTCTTTAACACTGGCATTTTGGTCCAGGTCCTCACCCAATTTACACTACACCTGGGATTTAGCCGCGTTTATTGTCTCAATTTCCAAGTCAAATGAGCTCAGTTTACAAGGTCTTTGGAGGTGCTTTTTGGTCTCCAGGGGGTTCCACAGGTTAAATGTTGGGTGCTTACACTATTCTGTTGATGCTGTGCAAAAAGGAATCGAATCCATCTCCCCCTCTCTCAGCTGTCTTGGCTCTGCAGGACTTACAGGAGCTAAATGAAATCCATTTGCACTGTTTTTTTGCCACTAAAGTCAGAAGATAGGACTCTGAATACAACCTTCTAGTTCTGAAGCTACTGTTCTCACCTCTCTCCCCATTTGCCCTATCACAATCATGAAGGTGAAAGACCCAGGCCTATTCAACACTGAAAGTTCCAGGACTCAGACCCTGTAAGTGGTGAGGGGCTGATGTTTGGGGTCTGGGCTCTGAGACCCAACAGGGGATGGGTGTCTGAATCCAGGCTCTAGCCCAAGACTAAGCCCAAATGTCTACGCTGTTATTTTTAGCCCTGCAGCAGGAGCCCTATGAACCCACGTCAGCTGACCCAGGCTCCCAGACTAGTGCCGCTGGGTTTTGTTTTTTATTGCAGTGCAGACCCATCCTGTGTGATTACAGACAAAATTGCAGCCCCATCATGTTGAATCATGATAGTCTAGCATGTCTATACAAATGGAGGCCACATCTCCGGGATTTACACTCTTATGGGAGTGGTAGACATGCTACCATAGAAAAGAGAGGTACTCAGAAAACAATGGAGCAGTTCCTGGAGCTAAGCTGATTCACAACTTCTGAGGAGCAACTCAACTTTTTAAAATCAAAGTTACCCCTGAACCATCTGGCTGTCAGGCCAGTACTTTTATAAACAGAAAAAACAGAAATGAGGGCAAAAAAAATCAACTTGGTGCAGTAACCAATGGTAATTTCAGGGCCAAAACATTCTTTTAGACAGGACTCAATCCAGCTCCCACTGAAGCCAACAGAAAGATTCCCACTGAGTGCAATGGGAGTTGGATCAGGCCTTTAGTTGCTGATCATTTTCTTTTCACCGGGCCAAATACTTTAAATCGAATTATGGTTTGAGAAACCTAGCTGATGATTGTGTTTTAAGCTAACATTACAGACAGCTGCCAGACTTTAATAAGAAACACAAGCTAGGAGCAGTGTGCATAGAAATCACAAGGGAACACATCAGTCCCAGCCACACATCATTCTTTACATTCTATGTATTCTCTTTTGAGAGTTCACACACACTCAGTGCAGAGTTTCCATGCAGCTTTTCCTTAGCATTGTCTGAAAAAGAACGTTAGGAACAAACTTGCTTTTAAGACACTGTTACCTGTTAAAACTTTGACCAGGGAGATTTAAGTGGTCAGATACGTCACTGAGACATTTAATGGTTCTAATGTAAAACCTATGGCTAAGGATACAACCCTTTCACAGAGGTCTTGAATTCTGTGACTTTCTGAGATCTCTGTGACATCTTCCAGGGCAAGGCTGGTGTAGCTGTCAGCCCCACGGCAGAAACAACGGCTTCAGGGCAGAAAGAGCAGCCAGGTTTGGGTAAGCCCCCACTCAGGTTCTCGGAGAAACCGGCCAGTGTTTGTCCCTTGGGCCCTGCAGCAGCAGTCAGATTGGGTCAGGCCTCCCTGGACTCCCAGCAGCACTCTGATTGTTAGTTCCCTCCCCCGCCCCGGCCAAGGTATTTTTTAATAAAAGTCAGGGATAAGGCACAGGCTTCCAAGTACTTTTGTTTACTGCCCATAACCAGTCCCTGACTTTTACTAAAAATACCCTAACCGAATTTTAACCTTACCTATGGCACTCAAGCAGCCACCAGGTCAGCATCTTATGTAAAGTATGAATTCAATATGAGGGGGTGGGGACACTGTCTTCCATGTTTGCTGGTAGACCGAGAGGAATAGGTGCGTGTTTGTTTTCCAGCCCCCACAGCAACAAGCAGTGACAATGGATTGCATAACCAGAGAGTTGTAATCACAAGATCCATTTCTCTCCCCCACCTTCACAAGCCTTGAGCTGGTAGATAGCTCTGATGCCCAACAGAGAAAATCCATGTTTGACAGTAAACAGATATTTGGATATGGATGTGTAAAGACTTCATTTTAGGGTGTGCAGTGAAGATTTTCCCCATTTTAGCCTCCTGCCTGGCTCGAGATCATCACTTTTGGCAAAGCCTAGCAGTTGTCCAGCAACATTTTTCATTGAAAAAGCTTCTAGTCACCAAAACATATTTATCATTGAATTGAAGATTGCTCAAGAGGTAAGTAATACTTCTTCTGAGTACATTGTGTCTGAAGGAGGCAATAGGTCCTCCAAGATTTGGCAACAATAATTAATTGCTAACAACAACAACAGAAAATTTAATTACTTAATTTTCCATTCACAAATAGGGATTGGTAACAGATGCAGGAAACAGATACAAATTCCCTAAGAAAAGGAGAAAAAATGCGAGAATAGATGATCAAGAAATGGGAATTAGCCTTTCAAGCTGAGCCCACCACTGAAAGATTTTTCATTCATGATTTTAAACGTGTAACAAACAATAAATTAACGAAACAATGTTTACACTACACTTTCTGTGGGATACTGTGGCCCCAACAGAGCAGAAACCCCTCCTTTCAAAAACCAATCTTCTCTTCCTGCTTCATCAAATTCTTTCCCCTCATTTTGCCTAGGCTAATTTCTATTAGCTATTAATTTAATAATTAATATTAATTAAATAAATAATACATATTTTTATAAATATTTAATTAAATATTAATTTAAAATGTAATTAATAAATATTACTTTAAAAATTTAATTAAATAAATATTAATTACTATTTAATATTAATTTCTATTAGCTATTAATTTCTATTAGTTATTAATTAGCTATTGCTAGCTTCTGGAAACATATCGGTCTTTATATTTGCCTGTAAATTACCATACACAGCTTTGACAGTCAACAACATACAAGTATATACATAAATAACCCTGGGGGCTAATAAGCTTTAAAGAATAAAGAATCAAGGCTAAGAAAGGAGGCTACTGCAAATAACTGGAATTCAGAACACTTTTCAATACACTAGTAAATGCCTAACCAACAAGAAAAATCCTGGACTCAGCACAACATTTACTTCCATCATACTGTTCCCTCTGCTTGTGTGTGATTGCCCTTCCCACACCCTGTGCCTGTCTTGTCTATTTAGATGGTAAGCTCTTTGGGGTGGGATAGTCTACTGTGCTATGTTTATAGGGTGCTTAGCACAATGGGGCCGTTCTTGTGTGGTCGTTAGGCACTACTGTAATAAACACGATTAAGATCAGTATATCAGGTACAGTGACATGGGATCAGCTGTTTGAGTGGATGAAGCACTAATTTACAACAGACATTGCACATTTCATAGTATAAGATAATCAGTGCTCAGAAATTCATGTAAAAATAGCTTTATTCAACATTCAAAGTAATGACTTGAAAAAATGATAATTGTCTTTTGCTTGGAACATTGAGGGGATTAAAAGTGAGGCAGGAATGAGAAGATGGGGTGGGGAGGGATAGGATGGGACAGACAGTTACTTAAGTCACTAAAGCAGCGGTTCTCAACCTGTGGGTCGCGACCCCGGCGGGGGTCGAACGACCAAAACACAGGGGTCGCCTAAAGCCTAAAGAATACACATATTTCCGATGGCTTTAGCCGCTGAGAAGTCGCGCTACCATCTGTAGCAGCGCTATTGAGCTGGAACGCACACCGTTATGGATGCGCGTTCCAAACTGAATGCCTGCGCGCATGCGCAGACGTGATTGCATCATCCGTCCGGGGCCTAAGGGGCGGGGGAAGCGGGGGGAACGCTCCACAGTCCATAGCAGCGCATTACGTGTGTCTGGCGCTTGCTGACGTCATCAGTGGGTGGACGCAGCAAGTGCTGGAGGACAGAAGCCTAGGAGGCGGAGAGCCAAGAGAGCCTGCGAGACAGCCTGCTGGTGTAAAAAAGGTTAATAATGTAAAAACAGTACACACACCATACACACAATACTGTGTAAGTGTAAGGTGCTTTGTGTGTAATCATTATACAGTACACAAAGCAGCTTACACTTACACAAAGCACCATACATTTACACAGTGTGAACTACATCGGTCTTATACTATAAGAGACCACTATAAGATGTAGTCTTATGTCCGAATCATAACTGTAGCAAAATTACAGTTATGTCCAAATCATAACTGTAGCAAAATTACAGTTTTGAAGTAGGCACCAAAATTATTTTTTGGTTTGGGGTCACCGCAATATGAGGAACTGTATTGCGGGGTCACGGCATTAGAAAGGTTGAGAACCACTGCACTAAAGGATTTCCTCCCTGGTTTCATTCACAATGAATAGTACTACCCATAGAGTACTCACTGTTAGGAAGTGAGTAACAATCTGGCCTGTAGACTGTAACCTGTCTACAGTAAGAGTTGGTTATTTTTGAACGTCTGTACAGCCCCAGCAGTCCTAAACTAATAAATAAAAACCAGGCCTGGCAGTAACATTATGTAGTACAAAGTGCAAACCAAGGTCATAACCTCATTTTTTTCTTATAGTGCAAGCAGATGGAATTAGAGAGGACTTGTAGCTGCAATGCTTTCAGCTGCCTAGATAGAAAGGGAATCTACTACTAGCACCATGAATTGAGCTCTAAATAAAGCTTATTTTAGTCCTCCCAGGCAGAGGATAGCCATGGTAACAGGCGTATAGGGAAAGAATAGAGCAATGTACCATAAAACTAAGACAGAGGTTTGATTTGCATTTCAGATGCCCAGGAGTAGAGTTCCTCAAAAAAAATTTCAATTTCAATTTTTTGGCAAAATGTTTCATTTAAAAATTGCTTTTTAATTATAAAAGCCCAACAAATAGTTTCAAAAGTATTGTATTAGCTATAAAGCTGGTAAAAATGCTCTGATTTTCAAAAAAATTGGTCAATTTCACAAAACCCAGTAGTACAGTAGAACCTCAGAGTTATGAACACCAGAATTACGAACTGACCAGTCAACCACACGCTTCATGTGGAACCAGAAATGCACAATCAAGCAGCTGCAGAGAGAAAAGAAAAAAGCAAATGCAGTACAGTACTGCATTAAACAAACTACTAAAAATAAAGCGAAAGCAGCATTTTCCTTCTGCATAGTAGTGCTTCAAAGCTGTAGGAAGTCAATGTTCAGTTGTAAACTTTTGAAAGAACAACCATAACGTTTTGCCCAGAGTTACGAACAACCTCCATTCCCAAAGAGAATGAAGCTTATTTATGGATTCTCTCAACAGGTCCGCACAGGATCAAGATTTCATACACCATCTAAGTTTCCACAGCAGGGAGACGCTCTGGCCTCTGGCGTTGGGAGGAGGATATACTTGTATCTATCCAGAGTGAGCATCTGCATGGAACTGAGATAGAAAGGGACCGGTGAATATCAGAACCAGAAAACAACAATTATCTAGGAAACTGCCCAACTGATACAAACCATTTTCAAATACTTTAATGCAACATAATTTGTATCAAAGTAATAAATTGCACATAACAGTTTGTTCTCTTAACTGAGTTCATACAGTACATCCCAAAATGATAGATTCTTGTAACATGCGCTGCATTTGACGACCAGTATCTCATGAAGGAAACCTGCCATGCATAAGATTTAGGCTTAGATCCAATGTCCTGAAGTTAAGCCACTTGGAAATATTCCAAGTGTGGCTACTCATTTCCAAACAAACGCGTGTAAGTTGCAGAGACAGCTACTTATAACACGGCATCTCGAAACAGAGATTGTAGATGCAAATGTTTCATTTAAGAGATGTGTAATTTGTTTTTAAACATGCAGCATGAGGCTTTCAAACCCAGGAAAGAGAGTTAATCACATAACTCCTGTTAAAGTCAATATCTGAGTGCGCATGTATGTATACCTATGCATGCACTTTTGTTGAAATGGGTTTAATGGTGGTAGGCCTAGAAATCTCTTGACTACTACATATGAAAAAAGCCCTATGCACTCTCTCTCTCTCTCTCATGAAAAACAATACTGTTCTTTTATGTATTTTGGGCCAAACATGAAGATGCACTATCTTGTTCAGATACATCATTTATTGTTGTAGTACAACAGTTCCTGGAAACATACTAAGAATGTACCTCAGAATAAGGTAAACCGCACAAGGCCTTCCCTCAGAGAGCTTACACTCCAAGTTAAAAGATGTTGCAATGAAAAATAGTGCAATAAGCAAAACAATGGTCAGAGCATTCAGAGATGGGATTTTGACAACCAAAATCCACCATGAATGGGACGTCCTCTTTCTCTTCATCAAGCAGATTGGGAAGAGACAGAATGGAAAACTCTTCAATTTGAACAAGCAGCTAGCTGGGCTCATTGAGGGAAGGAAACTCCCATTCATACTACAAGCCAGGAAGAAGGAAAGTAGTAGGACTCATAGACTATAAGGTCAGAAGGGACCAATCTGACCATCTAATCTGACCACCTGCACAACGCAGACACAGAACCTCCCCTGTAAAAGAGAGAAGCAGCTGTGATAGAGCCTACTGCTTTTGGATCAGATGATCCTTGATTCGGTCCTAGGAAGAAAAGAATTATCTTTGACCTACAGTGCCCAATGATGCTTGTATGTTGTCTTTCTAGTTCCCCTTCCCTGTGAGATGCAAACACAGAGGTTAGCCCATTTTAAGAGTGACATCCTTCTTTGAATTAACAGCTGTGCATCCCTGGATTCTGTCTTTCCATAAACATGTAAGACTTAACAATAAATGCAGTACCAAAAAGGAGCATGTACAGGATTCTGTCAGTTTAAGCAATGCAATTAGTAGGCCTTTCAAAGTAATGTAAATATTGCCATACCAGAACAGAGTCGTGGTTCTCGTCTAGTTTAGTGTCCTGACTGTGCCAGTAGCATACTTAATGTTGACGTGGTTTAAAAATAAATACAAGTTAAACAAATATCAATGGTTCCCTGTCAAAACTGGGAGAATGTATCGAGTGGGGTTCCACAGCATTCTACCAGCACTGAGACCATGATTATACAAACCCAACTTTGCTGGATAGGTCATGTTGTTCGCATACCTGACTCCTGCCTCCCTAAGAGAATGCTTTTCTCACAGCTGAAAGAAGGTCAGTGAAGTTGTGGAGGGCAAAGAAAGCGCTTCAAAGACACCTTGAAGGCAAACACGAAGAGGTGCAACATTGACCTCAATACTTGGGAGACCCTCGCTCAGAACCATCCAAAATGGAGGAAGGCTCTGTTGGAAAGATCTAACACTTTGAAACAGCTCATCAACGAGTAGATGAGGAAAACAGGAATAGGTGGAAGGAACATCAGAACATTCAATGCAGCAGTACTGCGCCTATCCCTCCTCGAAATACCTGTCCTTATTGTGACAAGACATGTGGCTCCAGGATTGGCCTATGGAGCCCCCTGCGGACCCACTACTGAGATCCCTGGAAGATAGTCTTACTCGTTCACAAGTGATAGCTGATAACAGGGTCAGTTCTGGATCCAGTACTATTCATCATTTTCATTTATAACTTGGATAAAGGAGAAGAGAATATGTTTGTAAAATCTGCAGATGACACAAAGCAGGGAGGGGTTGCAAACACCTTGGAAGACAGAATTAGAATTTGAAATGACCTTAACAAATTGGAGAATTGGTGTGAAATTCAACAAGATGAAACTCAGTAAAGATAAGTGCAAAGTATTTCACTTAGCCTATGTTAGAAAAATGTATGGCACTCAGAGGGATGAATATTTCACCCCTTGAGAGACAAATTACACCGACATAAGCGCTAGTGTGCACAACTCTATGTTGGCAGGATAGCTTCTCCCATAGTCATTGCTTCTGTCGCTTGCGGGGGGTGGTTTTTTATGCCGATGGGAAAGCTCGCCCTGTCGGTATAGAGCATCTTCACCAGACGCACTGCAGCAGTACAGCTGTATCGGTACAGCTACACCGCTGCAGCGCTGTACATGTAGACACAGCCTTAAGAAGGCAAAAATCAAATGCACCTCTACAAAACAAGGAATAATTGGCTAGGTGATAGTAGTGCTGCAAAAGGATCTGGGGATTATAGTGGATCACAAATTGAATGAGAGTCAACAATGTGCTGCAGTTGACAAAAAGGCTAATATCATTCAGTATTAAAAGGCGTGTCATATGTAAGACACGGGAGTAACTGTCCCACTCTACTCAGAATTGGTGAGGCCTCAGCTGGAGTACTGTGTCTCAATTCTGTGCACCACACTTTAGGAAAGATGGGGACAAACCGGACAGAGTCAAGAGGAGAGCAACAAAAATGAAAAAAAGGCTTGGAAAATCTGATCAGGTTAAAAAACTGGGCATGTTTAGTTTTGAGAAAAGACAATTTGGGGTGGGGGAGATATCTAACAATCTTCAGATAAGTTAAGGGCTGCTCTGAAGAGGACTGTGATCAATTGTTTATGTCCACTGAATGTATTATAAGTAGTAATGGAATTAATCTGCAGCAAGGGAGATTCAGAATAGATATTAAGATAAATTTTCTAACTATAAGGTTAAGTTACACTATAGAACAGGCTTCAAGGGAAATTATGGAATCCCCATCATTGGAGGTTTTAAAACCAAATTGGACAAACACCTGGCCAGGATGGTCTAGGTTTACATGGTTCTGCTTCAGTGCAGGGGGCTGGACTTGAAATGTAGGGCTGGAAGGGACCTTGAGAAGTCTTCAATGATTCTATATTAGGAGAACATGAAAGTTGCACACCTAAGCACTCCAAAAGCCATTATTGCTTTGAAAATTAGGACCAACACATTAAGTTAGCCTCTGAAGCAGACTGGGACCAGTGGAGTGACTTGAGCACAGGCCAAATGTGCCTATGGGGGGAAGCTGTGTTCTGTACCAGCTGAAGCCTTTTGCAGTGTTCCAGAGTGACATTTCATATGCAACCAAACACATTTTGTTTCTCACAACATGCATTCAAATAAACAAACATGTAACTGAATGTGTGATCAGTGCATATAAAAGGCAAAGTTAAACTGCACATACAATAATACAAAGTACTATTTATGTCCCAGGGCCCTACCATGCAGACCTTTACATTAAAAAACAGACATTTTTAAACAACATTTTGTGTGTGTTTTCGGCTAATTTAAGTTAGCTGCATGAGTTATTTTCTATGATAGCACCCAAAAGTCAGGGCCCCAAAGTGCTGTGTACTGTACACACACAGGAAGACTCCTGCTCCAAAAATCTGTCTAATCTCATCCAGGACAAACAATCATACATATAGCTTTAATAAGGAACAGTTATGGCTAAGTAAGCTTTATTCACTGGAGAGTTATTTAAGCTCTTTAGAATTCAGTCTATCCCAGATGGCCCATGGCCAGCACATAAAACTTTCTGCCTGTTACTCATTACTCAGCACTTGACAAGAGGGAATCCATAATAATGCCTTTTTAAAAAAGGCATTAATGTGTGCTAATTAAGAAACCTCACACATAGTCCAAGCCATTTGATACAAAAAGAATTTACATATTACTGGACAAGAGGTTAGTTGTATCAACCTGGCTAAGTTTTAGGTGCTATTTTGCTTTTCTTGAGTTTAATCTACCTTGTTGGAGGATCCCGGAAATCTTCCAAGCCCCCAGGAACACCGTGGTCCTGATTCCATCCCTTCAAACCCAAGTTACTCCTGCCTCTCCTGAAGATCCAACACAGGATGACCTCCCTCTGGCATGCATAGAAGAGCAACAGTGCACTATACTTCTTGCATTAAACAGTGGGGCTCAAGAGCTGCTTCCTACTCCCTATCCTTAGAAACCAAAGCACACTTTTCCCCAGCGCTTTTAATATCTCAGGTCATGTGACCTCTTACAGCAAAATTTGAACTCCAAAATAAACAAACAAATAAAACAGGAAAATTAAGGGTCTGATTCAGAGAACAACTACAACTCTCATTCATGTTTCCAAACCAAGTCCTTATTACAGTTCAGATAAGATCAATAAGGCTGATATCTCATTACTGAGTCTCAGTGGTTTGATTTAAGCTGCTCCCACTAGCCTGGGAGACAGTCTCTCTCATCCCCCATGTACACCACCTCCTTCTGCCTTCCACTCCCCAAATCTCTAGTACCAAGGAGCGAATGAGGATGCATAATGGCAGCACTTAGGTTATTCGTTTCCTCTCTGTAGCCCAGATTGAATGGTATGGTCCTGCCAAGTTTCTCTGTTGCTCCAAAGTTTGATAAGTACCATAAACTGACAAATCCAATTTTAACAGTTCTATAGCCTTTTAAATTAGAACTCCTGGCAAGCAGAGATAGAGTAAGGGTCTTTAAACTTCTCCTGCAGCTGCTGGGCTTGAAACATTTTTGACCAGACTGGTATGAGTAACATATGGAAAGCAATGGGAGGGGCTAGAAACTCATTTTAAAAAGAGTGCACACACATACTTTGATTCCGTATGAAGCAGCAAGAACTATAGGAAACATTTTGTTATCAGTTTTAAACCAATATAGGAATACTGAAACTTCTTAAAAGCAATGTAAGAGGTGTTGCATATTTCAGCTATTCAATCAGAAAGGTTTCCTTGCTCAAGAAAAAAGAAATCCTGACCTTCAGCCAAACACCTATAGGACAGTGTATTTTTCCCCTCTGGTTTAATGAAATTTGCAAATGTGTTCTTCAGTGAGGCATTACTGATACCAGTATTAAAGTCCAATTTAAGAAAAGAAAATGAACACTGCAGCATTCAACAAGGAACCAATACAAAATTCAAGGAAGTACATTGTTTTCATGAGTTTATAAATTCTGCTAAATGAAAACCTCCCACTAGAATAAAACCCACCACCACACTTAAAATATACATGTCTACACTGCAATTTGACATCCGTGTCTGGCCCGTGCCCACTGAGTTGGGCTCGTGAGGCTCAGGCTGCGGGCCTGTTTAACTGCAGTGTAGATGTCTGGGCTTGGGCTGGAACCGGGGTTCTAGGACACAGAGGTGGAAAAGCTTGAGCCCTGGGACCTCCTACTTCTCAGGGTCCTAGAGCCTGGGCTCCAGCCCAAGCCCAGACATCTACACTGCAGTTAAACAGCCCCACAGGCTAAGCCCTGATAAGCCTGAGTCAGCTGGCATGGGCCAGCCACGGGTTTTTAAATGCTGTATAGACACGTCCAGAAACCTACTCATTGAGTAAGACAAGCCCACGGCAGGGTTACCATTGCCTCCTGGCTCAGGGGACAGTACTCCTGGCAGGCTGACATTGTCCTTTCACACAAAGAACAATGGAACGGCTACGTTTCTGCAGAGATGTGCCTGAATCATGGCCACAAAACGCAGAGCTGTGCATATACAAATATTTCTTCCGTAGGTGTCACTTAAACGTGCTGCAAAGCCTGCTGCATGCCCAAGAAAGCCAAAGGATGTGGTCACATCTGGGATGTGGCCTTCTAAGGGCACAAGGACGATTTCAATATAGATAAGTAACGTGTGCAAAAGTGCGTGCAAAGTGGTAATTAGATGATTTGGTGTGAACAATTTAGCATCTTCTCATAGCATCAGACACATCAGACAAATTCTAATTTGAACATGCAGAGTTTTGTTCCCTTAAATCACAACTGAGCTCTGAACACAGAGTCTTCAAAAATCGAGCCTTAGCTGTACACATCTCAACTGGATTATACATTAAGGCAGGTGGCAGCTCCCGGCGAGAGCACAGCCCTAACCTAACCAGGCACACAACCATGTAAAAAGCACCGCATGTATGTTTTTGTTAGCTTTGTAACTTCATGGAAATTGCCAGTGCCCAGTCCCTCTCAGGATCAGGTCCAACATTTTATTGTTTTGTATTTTATATTTTTAACCAGACACACACAGTCCAAATAGGTACGGAAGGCCTTATCCATAGGCCATTCTAGCTGCCCTCCAGAGCAATAGTTCATATGCAGAATAGTCATTATGCCATTGTGAAAATAACCCCCCTTCCAACTCCCCCATTTTGTTGTTGATAGGGGGTACCAATTCCTTGACCTGACTATGAGGGCAAGAAATTAGTCTGGAGAGAACAGCAGGTCACTGAAGGTTCCATGATGAGGTCATTCCTCTTCATCAGCAGTAAGTAATGTATTTGCTAATGTTATTACTCAAGTATTAGCCAAAAACATTTTTGGCTGACATTGTGTTTATAAGCGCGCTACTCAGTACTCCAAGCATTTCTTTAGTGCACACACAGACATTAGAAGTGATTGGCTTCCATTCCTCCCCCCTCTACTACTACAGAACAGTATATATTAAAAAAATCTGTGTTGTTTATAAATTCCCCAGGGGGTTCAGGAATAACGTTGCTGCCAAGCTGCATAAAAAGTGAATCACTGAACTGGGCAACCAGATTCAATGTGGTGAATTACTGGGCTCGCTGTCCAGAAATGAAAGCGTCAGGGCATAAAAAATATCTACAAAGGCAGAAAGGCCTTCCTTGAGCTGCCAATTTCAAACCTTAACTAATCTGCCCCAGATAAAGACATACAGTACAGTCCAATTTGAAATAAATGGGCACTGTTTACTTCACACATCTCCACACTTAATTAATTGTGCATCTACCCAAAGTGGTGATGCTCCCCTGAGATTTATTAACACTATGTACATAATGAATTTATCATTTGTATTCATTTTCCAGGACTTTAACATACAAGAGCAACACCACCATTTTCTTTTACCATGTAATGTTATACATCTTTATTCAGTCTTGAAGCACTTCATTTTCAAATGCATTCTTACAACCTCTTCCCCCCCAGAGACAAAAAGTTCTTAACAACTTACAAGTAATGACAGCTGGTAAGAGCAAGTCACCTAATCAAATTCTAGGTCAAATGCTAACATAATGCTTCAAACAAGGTTAATATATCAGTTCAAAAAGTGTTTCTAACATGGATTTTAGTACTTTAGGAGGGCTCTCTCCCCCTTAATATTCCCTTTGGGCGTACTTTAATAGAACTGTAAAATCTCCAGGATATCTGTTTGGAATGCATAATAAGTGAAAAGTTCCAGAGGGGTAGCCGTGTTAAGTCTGTATACAGCAAAAACAATGAAAAAAGTGCTACAGGACTCTTTTTTTATAAGTGAAGTGTGCTCTCTTTGGGGATTAATATCACCATGGGATCCTCACTGATCTCAAGTGGTAATGCACATTCCAATTAAAAAACTTAGTTCTATTGTGAGACAAATGAAGGACACTTCTCTGTAAACCTAAGGAGCATGTCTTATGAGACTGAATAAACATCTGGGTTTTATCTTACCAATCCTAGTATTTTTTTGATATTTAAAAAAAGTTTGAAAAACAGGAGAAACTTCTTGGACTCTATTATGCAAAGACTGGAAAATTCACTAGAATTATCTTTGTTATTTTTAAAACAGGATTATCTCAATTTTTAAATTCATTAGTACTTCATTCATATTAATGCTAATAATGTATTTCCCTTTCCAAACTCTGAAAAAGAAAGTATGAAAGACTGCATTCAACTGATGTCTTTAAAAAAACTGGACGATTACATTTTGCATACTAGGGCTCATATTAGAAACTTGCCAAGAGATCTCAGGCAGTATTTAATGTACATTAGCTCTATAAAACATACATGTATCCTGTGAAATGCTGAGCATCACATGCTCCCACTGAGTGGCTCTCAGAGCACACTTTGGAAAACCCTCAAAATACCCCTTTCTACAGAAAGTTTTCTAGTTAGTACAGCTTTCCACAATTGCATGATAAGACTTCAAGTCACACAGTGCTGGAAGCAAAAAAATAGCTGGATAAAATATGCTAAGGTCAGGCTTTTTACATTTAGAGCAGCCGCAGCAAAATTATTAAAATTCTTAGTGCATAGCTGACCAAGACAAGATTTCACAGAGCGGCAAACAATTCCGCAAGAGAACAGCTGCAGTCTCCAAATCTCAGCAATCATTGTAACAACAACAAAAATACTGTCTCCTCTCCATGTTAATCTGGAGCAGAAGTGTAAGCAATTAAAGATGGCCAAACATCAACGAAACCAATTAATTGGTGAAACAGAAAACCCTTGTAATCGGACACGCGACTTCAGTTATACACAGAAGTAAAGTGAGGTAATGATAGAGAATTCTTGTCAGTCAGTCGTTCTGTTCAATATTATGTACGTCTACCATCAGGTTTTATTACACATTACATTCTTTAGCAACACTTCTTGCAAATAGAAGGCAGTTTCTTTCCAGGTGTCCACATAACGCTAATAGGTTTGTTCTTGTTACCCTATATTTTCTTAGTTATAGCTTTCTTCATCTCACTCCAAAATGACTTCTTCTGGATACAATAAAGTAACTAACAGTCCAGGCAAAGAATGCCCTTCCTACCCTCCCCCTAAACAATACGTATGTGTTGAGATGTGTGCTTTGAGTCACTGCAGAAAAGTGAATCCTTTTTTAAGCTCATCTTCAGTGACACACTTTTTAGCATTATTTTTTACCCCTCCACAAACTGCACTGTATTATGCCATCAATGAAACACAGCTCAACAACTAGAGAAGCCATGTAGACTATATTGTGCTACAACTTCCAGCAATCTTAACAGTGGTAATTAAGCTCTTTGAGAGTCTCCCATTCCTTCCTTCATGTAAATATATAACCTGTATAACAGAATGGGACAGTACGTTTATGCTTCATCAGACCATAAAGTTTTGGTCTGAAACTCTTCAGTCTTCTTCTCACACTGCCTTGAGAAGCGGTTTTAATTGCACTGTCTTTGGTTTCAGTGTCATAGCTAAACTTCCTTCACTAGTACACTTACCACCTAATATTTCAAGACAACTTTTTGTTTAAACACACTTTTTATAATCTGAAAAACATACACAAGAGGAAATGGTTTCACATAATAGGCCATAATCAACAGATTAGACAAGAATCAAATTTAAACCAGAGGGAAAAACCTAATATATCTCAGAATTACACAATGAAAACCCAGTCATAGCATCTCTAATAAGTATTAGACCCATTCCATAGCAAGCATATGCCCAATGAAAACATACTGCTTTAAGTTACAATAAATTCCAACTCAGGTTTGTCTTGATTTAAAAAAAAAAATCAGGATGACATGACTAATTTTTTCATCCACAGCTTATATTTGAGAAGGAAGCTTAAAATAGCACAAGCAGGTAAAGAAAAAGCCCATTTCTATGGAAAACTTACGGTCAACATTTTAGTTTTGTAGTTTCTCAAATAATCTTGGCAATGAAATTAGGGGACTATCTTCCTCAGTTCCCTCTTCCAAGCCCCTTATTAAAAGGTTTGAAGCACCGTCTTATTTCTTAAGGCTTTCAATCTATGTCATCATACAGGACACCAATCCATTCACTTTATTCATGGTATATCATCAATATTTATTTACAAGACATGATTCTTTGCATGATTACTGCTTGACATGCATATTTTTATATGATCAAATGCTTCTTAGTAGCTCCCTACTGGATGCAGAATATGAGGTACCAAATGAGAGACAACAGGATGAGTAATCATCTTTCTTAGTGTGAGCTAAACGATTGCTAGAACTGGTGCCTATGTTAATATTTTACTACTTAAAACGTTTTCATGTTGGGCTAAGGTCTTCTCAAATATCACACACCACGCAGGGTGAGACCCAATCAGTTCTTTGATAGGCGAACACCAAGGGTAATATGTTGGGCATTGCATGAAGCAGTGGCAGAACTTCATGATGTGGCACTTAACAAACTAATGCCCAGCAGGGTATTAAGCAGTACTACATTGGAGATGGCCTCCTCTTTTGGAGGAGACAAAAATCTAGCTCCTGCCTACTTATGAGTCAGTAGAGGTTCCAGGAGTAAGGATAAGAATATTAGTTCTGGTTGGGCAATTATACTCCAAATTCCTAAATTCTTCCTTCCCGTTTGGAGACCATATTACTTCCTTTTCTGAATTGGTGTGTAGTCTTGCTAAGCACTGTCAAACAGCTGCCATTCCACAACAGTGCACCGCAGTAGCATGTGAAGCGATTCCTGTCGATTCAAGGGGAAATCCCTCCACTAATCCACCCCTAGCCCTCTCTTGTATGGGAGCACGCGAGGCCCAAACCAAAGCTGAATCCTACTGTATGGAAAGGGCCTCAGAGAAGTGAAGATTTGGATTTCATATTAAGTTGATAAAGTTTTGGGATCTCTTTACTATAATTTCTCATGTACCAGACCCCACTCTCTTGCTTTGCTTTTGTGCATGAGCGTGTGTGTGCAGTTTATTCCTTATCGTGATAGGGTTCCCATCTCTGTGCACTTTGCCCTTGTTGTTATTGTATGTGCTCCAAATTGTAGGGAGTCTTAATGACACACTCTTTTGAATTGAAGACAGTCTGCTTCTGAGGTCAGAATTCAGTTCTTCTTACCATGGGTGATATGATAGCCTGCTCTTTTCCCCCTCAGCATTTAGCATGCCCAAAAGTGGGGATTAATTAGAATCATAGAATCACAGGGTTGGAAGGCCCTCGAGAGGTCATCTAGTCCAGTCCCCTACACTCATGGCAGGACTAAGTAATACCTAGATCATCCCTGACAGGTGTTTGTCTAACCTGCTCTTAAAAATCTCCAATGATGGAGATTCCATGACCTTCCTAGGCAATTTATTGCAGTGATAAATTAGTTATCAGCTTTCCTCACTGAGCAGCTGAAAAAGATCTAAACTGCAATTTACCCATTTCTGCCCTTCCCACCCCCAACTAGTTTTTTAGTGTGTCTACAAACATTTGGTGATGACAAAGGCTATGATTTTGGTGGGAAGGTCACAGTGTTCATGGCAATCATGCATTTTAATAAAGTCAATGGCCCCGCAGCAGCAGCTCCTGTAGGCCCAGCGCCCAGCTCTGGTCACAGAGAACCGGCCCACGTGGTCAGAGCACCACTCTGATTTGGTACCTCCACCCTCCAGAGATGGAGATGAAAGGGCAAGATAGGCCAAATTTGATTGGCATCGTGACCTAGTGCACAGGGTCGCAATGTTTGGAGCAGGGAGCCAGGCCCAGCCCCTGTGCGACACGAGCCTCCGCTGCAGGGCGAGTATGGTATGGGCTCTCTTTCTAGCTGCCCTTCACCCCTACCCTCCAGGGCCTCCTCTCCTCATTGGAGTGGGCTCTCTTCAACACCCTCCCCCACACACAGTCCATGACCTTGCCATGACTATGGTTTTGTCCGCACTCCTCTGCTGTGAAATTGCCTAAAAATCTGGGTTTTGAAATCGTACCATATTGACAACTAACATCCGATTGCCCACATACATTGGGGTTTAGAGTCTACAGCAATAAGCACAATTTAAAACCTAAAACCAGAAATTTTTTTCATTATGTGCTTAAGAAAACAAAATTACTAAGTCTAATCATCATTATTCTCAAATACAGATGTCCCTGTTGGCTTGGTCATCTGCACCAGATGGACGATAGATGCATTCCAAAGGATCTCCTGTATGGAGGACTAGCAGATGCCCCCAGGCCACTGGGCTGACCTAGACACAGGTTCACCGATGTTTGCAAGAGGGACTTGAAATCTTTCAATATCTACATTGCAAACTGGGAAGATTCAACTAGCAACAGGCTACCCTGGAGGGCTGTGCTGCACCAGGGAGTCTAAAAAGCTAAAGAGAAATGGTTGAGAGGGAGGAGAGCAAAGAGAGTGAAGAGGAAAGTACAGCAGGCTTCAAGCACTAGCAGTGCGCCAGTTCCATTTTCCAGCCCTGTGCCTTACGTTTGCACTATCTATGGCAAGGACTGTTTTTCAGTAACTGGATTTTTGAGCCACCTGCAGCACAACACACAGAACTGAACTGCTCTGGGGCTTACACAGTCATCTTTCAAGAGAGGCAGACAGTTGCCATTCACTCATTTAAATGGATTAATGGATTTATGTTGCATCAAATACTTGAAATCTTAGTACAAGTAAATAACTTACAGAGAACAACGTGGTATGCAGTCATAATAATAGTTGTAATGCTTTCATTTTCCCCCAGTCCCCTGAGAAAGTATCTGTAAAATATTTCTGACTCGGTGCTGAATGACAGAGTGAGGTAATATCTTTCATTGGACCAGCTTCTTTTGATGAGAGAGATAAACTTTCGAGCTTATAAAGACCTGAAGAAGAGCTCGGTGTAAGCTCAAAAGCTTGTCTCTCCCTCTCCCTCACCAACAGACATTGGTCCAATAAAAGGTATTACCTCACCCACCTTGTCTCTCTAATATTCTGGGATTGACTACTAGCTACTTGAGTGGTCAGTTTTCACTCTCATTTTCACTCTTTTATTCTAGAGCCTTATATGCTTGAAATCCTTAGCCTTCAGACAGGTTCTGTACTATCAAGTAAGCCTCCAATTGGTACTAGAAAACCAATTAGGTTTAAATGATCCTTACTCCCACTTTCATCCTTGCACCCCCTATATGGAAACCCAAGTCTCGTCTATCATGTCACTACTCGCTTTCTCTTCCAAGTCTCTCTGGGAAATGTGCACCTATATTTCTTCAATGAAGCATTTTGTCCTTTCCCTCAAGGAAGTGCTAACTAAATAGAGGATGATTAAAGAAACAAACAGATTGTAGAATCAAAAACGATAACAGTAAACATTATTGCCCCTTTGTATTATTTATGTTGCAGCCCTTCCACCATTGCTGACTCTAAATTGTCTATTTAAATTGTACATTCTTTAGGTCGGGGATCTCTTCCTCGCTTTTTGCCCAAACATTGTCTAGCACAGATTTGGTACTATACAAATAAAAATGAAGATAATGAAGTTGCATTTCATGAGAAGTTCTGCAGACTCCTATCTTTACCCTTCTAATTCAAAAATGTGAATGTGCAGCTGCTAGTTGAGATAGCGGGATGATTTGCTGATAGTAACCTATACTATTCACACAACTTATGATCGCACCAAGTTTTCCCTGTATCTAACAAGCAAAGCATAATACTGATCTGAGTTTTTGTACTTAACGTGAAAGATATCACTACAATTTACCTTGCACTGCAGAGATTATGCTTGATGGATAACCTTAAAATAAAGTTTTAAATAGTGTTTGGGGAACATTACACACAACATTCAAATTTTAAAAGGAACCTGGGCAACAAAGCAAAGTGCTCTTCTACACTTTAAGATATGGGAAGATCTTAATCAATTATTGTACGTAACTATTCAATTTTGTCCATTCATATTGAAATTCAAATCACAAGTGCTAAATGGATCCGTAGGGGCTGGAGACAAGAGGGGGCATCCTAGCCCTATTGAATTCAATGGGAGTTTTCCTACTGACTTCAATGAATTTGATCTCTCCAGGCTTCAGCCACCAGTGTAGCCCTCCACTATTCTTGCATTGCAGCTTGGTGGAGGTGGGGACACTGTCCACATGTATTTATATAGCAGTAGAAGCATCAGCCCCAACCCCATTGTTACCCATATCACACCCCAAAAACTCTGAGCAATGGTGAACAGCACATTCCTGTGGAGCTGGACTCCACAGTAAACAGGAGATACAGTTGTGTGGGCTCCTCAAATCTTGCACCAATCCAGCACACACGGGGCCCTCTGTTGTTACATATGGAGTGGGAAGGCTGGTCTGATCTCTTATTGTATGGCTATTCGTTAGTTAATGAACTGGAAAAACCTGGAAAGCACCCCTCACCAAAAACACGCTTCCTGCAATATCCCATATACTACTCTAAAGTAATGTATCACTGCAAACTGGCACAATGCATTCCATTGTAGTTGGTCACGCTTCGCTGACCTATACTATGCCAAAAATTACTAGTTTAGTAGTTCTTCAGTGAATAAAAGCTCTTGGAACTCTGAAACAGAGCTGAGTTTTTAATTTATATTAAGTCTGCTGATCTGTTCAGTCAGTATTTCTATTTAGTAGTATCTGTTGTCACACAGTCACCCCCATTCCATATTTTATCTTTTAAAAGAGACAATACAGGAGGAAGAAAAAGGGAAAATTCATGTAGGAGGTTTTTGTAAAAGTAACTTTAAAAGTACTTCTAATAATGCGGTAGGAGGAATGTACCCTATTGATTAGTAAAACAGAAGACAAGAAAAGCCCAAACAAACCCCAAAATATCTTCATATAAATTATACAGTACATAGCATTGAGCCAGAAGACAGTCACAAACAGCTACTATAGGGAATAAAATTCAAAAGTACATCTAAATAAGTATAGAGCAATATTGTCCAAAATATGCCCATATGCACAGCCATACATGCGTGCACATCACATGCATGTTTTATTTTTCTGATTTGATTGGTACTGTAGTTTAATAAGGACCTAATCCTGCAAATACGCACCTGAACAGGATTAGTCAAACTACTCACAGTAGTAAGCGCTTTGCTGGGCAGTGTTCGCAGCGTCAGGTCCTTTTTAGCTCATCACAAACTTTTTTTTTTTTTTTTAAACACACACAATTAATAAAACCAAAATCAAACCATAAGAAATCTGTATCACTACAGATAAGCACTAAAACATCAAAGCATTAACTACGTCACAACCTAGCCCACCAGTCTGATGTGGGCTGACCCATTTGCTGAATCCAAGGTGCTTCTAAGTCAGCTGGGTCTGGGTCACTTTTTTTAGCCCTGAAGTGGCCCAATCTCAGGCTCAGACAAGGGGCCCGATCCTTTCCTTGGGACATGGGATGCCACACAATCCAGCCTAGATCCCCGGAACTAGTGCCTTAGCACTCCTAAGCTGACTAGTTGCTTACAAAGCCCCTCAGAATCCACCTAGGCTGTGGTTGCTCTGGGATTCTAGTTTAACTCCTTCAGGGACAATGTGGTAGGAAGGCAAGGAACAGAGGCTTGGCAGAGGAATTCCTTAGCCACAGTCGCTGTACTCTTTAAAAAGCACTAGAGAGCTACAGATCTTTGCAAGGTAACAGAAGCCCTACCTGCACCCCCTACTGTAAGTCCAAGGTATTGTCAGCATCTCAGGCTAGGCCAAGTCTCCCCCCCAGTTCTTTTTGCATGTGCTAGTTGATGGCTCCACTTCTGAGGGCCTGGGAAATTCGGCAGCAGTCAACGGGAGTTGCGCAAGCTACACAGAGTACCTTGCCTAACTCCCGTCGACTTTGTAACCTCTGTTTAGCATGCTGTCTCCACTGGGCTGTGCCAACGGCAAATGCGTACCCGTCAATGCAGCGTTACGATTTTTGGGGAGGTGGTTTTATAAATTGACTTCCAGATCGATTGAGTGGGTCTTCACTTCTGCTCAATCAATCAGGATAGATAGATCTGGTGGTGGCGAATTTGCCGCCATCAGTGTGTACATACCCTGAGAGAGGATCCCCCTTCAGCCTTTAATTGCAGTCCTTCTCCCTTTAGTCAAGGGCTCAACTGAGAAACACTAGCCCTTCTCCAGTCAGGTTTCTATGTAGAGTTCATTGCTCTATAGGGCTGAAACAGCAGCCAAGAGACAATCAAAGCTGATGGTCCTAAAAAGTTGTGAGATTTCTTTTAAGTTATAGTCATTCAACTCGATGTACAGTAACTTTCCTGGGCTGGGCACCTGTCTGGAATACAACATATTAGAATGACCTTGTCACGTTAGGCTGGTCTTTCAAACACAGCATACAAATGTTAGTCAGCACACAAAATGGAAGACAGGGTAAAAAATGGAAGCCATGATTAAGAAAAGACCTGTCCCATTCTGTGAAAAATTACATCCACAGTTCTTTAAAATGTTACATCACATAGCAACAATCAAAAAAAGGAAGCATGATAGAAGAAGGAATTTTCCACAAGAGTTTAAAATTAACAGAGGTTTCATTAAATTGTGAGCTCTTAAGACCAGTGTGCAAGAAAGCAGAGACATTTGAGAAAGTAGGAAAATGGACATTTAAGGCAGGTGTCACTGGCAGAGTAAAGGGCTGTGCAAAAGAGCAGATAAAGAGGGAGGCACGCAGTTGTGAAGAGCCCTGAAGGGCAGGAAAAGAAAAAGTTTGATGGAGTGGAAAACAGGGATCCAGTGATGGGATTTAAAGGAAGTGGTAAGGATGACATGGTCAGAGCAACAGACAAAGAGGATGATCTTCCAGTTTACATTATTGTTTCCTTATTATAAACAGACTTCAAATCATTAATGCGTGTATCAAATGACACAAATATTTGGTATACAAATTTAGGCCCTGATCCTACCAACAGTTGCACACAAGTAACTTTGCACAGAGTAATCTCAATGAATGGGACTACTCACACACAAGTATTTACAAGATAAAAAGCCTAGATACATACCATCACTATTGTTTTCTAGCACTTTACTTATGTGGGAGTTAAAATATTCCAATTTAAGCATGAAAACATGCAACTTTTAAGGTCCAAAGCATCTATCCCAGGAATGCAGTGATACAAAAAACAAACACTTAGTCATTTAAACACTGTAGTTGTAAATGTCAACATTTTCCCATTCATGGAGGAACAGGGGGTTATTGCAGACACCCTTTGGTCTATAAATATTGTGACACTTATTAGGTGGTGGGTAAAAAACACCACCACCACCACCACCTTCCTCCTGCCCCTCCCAAACACATAGAGCAGTTAAAGGCAAAGTAGCATAAAAGCCCTCAAGGCATAGCAACTGAGAGTACAGTTACTATTTACTGGCTCTGTTCTGCAGTAGCATAGGCAGCATGGTTATTATCCTCTCCATTGGAAGTAAAAGCCTACAGTAACTAGTCACTCTTTGACTTCAGCCTTCTCAAAAGTAACCCACTTAAAAAGCCTATTTAGTAAGAGTGGTTTTGTATTCCATCCCCATCTTTACCTAATATTTTCTCCACAAGAAATATTTGAGTTACTTGGATTCTATTCAAAATGAGGCTCACAGATCCCTCATCTAGGAGGATCCAACTCTTACACTTCAAGGAAGCGAGAGGGCCAACAAAGTCTTCCTTTTCTATCACCCGCTATGAAGCTGGGAGAGGGTCACAGTCAGAACATGAAATGTTCTCCCTGTCTCTGACCACTGGGACTGGGCTAGAATATGCTGTAAAAAGACAATCCCTTCCCTACAGTTCTCAGCAGTTTGGGAGGAGGGAAGTACCACAACAGTGACAGGTCAAGGCTACCCTCTTTTATTGATGCACTAATATATTTTGCAGACAATAGAAGTTTCCTTGGGATACGAGCAGGGAGAAAGGGAGGGAAAAAAAAGAGGAAATCAAGGTAGATCACAAGGGGAATATCTAGATAGATAGATAGATAGATAGCCAGTACAAACATACCTACACACTATTTAGAATATAGCCAATACTTTTTTTTTTAAAGTGTACCAGATAAATACAGTGCAGGCCCGCAACCCAGATTCCACATGTTAACTGCTCTAGAATGATGAGAGTTTAGGTGTTAGAGTTCCAAATATACATGTAATACATTTTATTAAAGGTTCTTTCTAACCTGCAAAATCTTTGCATCTGGTCCTTATATTAATAAACTTCACTTTCCTCTTGTAATATGAGCACAAATGCAAAAATATTCCTACTTAACATAAAACCATATTGGCTCCTGTCCACATACAAGCTGTCAAAGACAGTGGAGATTTAAGCTGAGAACCATAAAGAATGCAAAAGGAACTGCTACACCCTAATATTGTTATAATACAACTTCCTGTTACATTAGTGGCATTCTCAAACTTCTGGTCACAAGTGCAATTTTTTTTTTTTTTTTACACTTGAAGTTAACACTTCTACAGAATTTTCAATGACCTAATGAAGCCATTTTCTCTTTTACTAAAGAAAGACATAGCTCATCATATGCTGACTATTAACTGACATTTATTACTACACAATAATATTCAATGTAGACAATCAAGGAACAGAAAAACCTAACAGTATCTTGTTACTGAAATATATGGTTATAGTGCATTATACAAGCTTCCTATTGAATAATTTAGCGCAGACACACTTTCCTCACTATGCACGCAAAATTCCCATTAACATCAGTAACAAGTTGTGTGTGCGTGCACGTGCGCAGGGAGAAGAGTGGTATCTATTGGTTTGATACAGCTGACCATTTTGTGTATAATTAAGGTTAAATTTGGCCTGGGATTCCCATCCTGCCATTTCAAAGGTGACATTACAGGAAATTCCCATTCCTGTCCAGTGTTCACGCAAGGTGGGAAGGAGGACTGGCAAGGACAGCAGTAGTTTAAAACTAACCCAATCCTGATCAGTTTCATTCTGCTGCTCTACTGAGAAATGGTCTATGAAGAAGCAGCACAGGCCCCACCCATCCCTGGGGGCACACTCTTGTACAGAGAGAGGGTGGAGAGAAAGGAAAGAGATTTCCTGCCCCAGATTTCCCAGCACAAGAACACTCCTGTGCAGTTCTTGTGCAAAGCATATCCCAGAACAGACCCGTGGGTGTCTCATAGGAGCAGCTTAACAATGCCTACTAGAATCTGGTCATTTTCACTAGCAATGATGCTGCCCCTCTTGCCAGCACTAACAAGAGAACATCGGAACCAAGGAAGAGAAGTGGAGTAGGAACAGACACACAGGAAACGTCAACACATAAAGACTTCAGGAGTAGGCTTGGCCTCTTGCCTTCAGCCCCTGAGGGAAAGCTGTGACTCACTGCATTCTCTTCAACCACATAGGTGAGAAAGTGTGATATATGGCCTTGTGAGGGGAGAAAGGCGAAGGGGGGAGAATGGGTGAACCTGCAAGGTCCGCAAAAAAAGGGGAGACTGGAACAAAAGAAAATGGTAGAAAGAAGCACTCACTATTAATATCCATGGGAAGGGGAAGAGAAAAGCTTAATTCCAAGTTGGGATGGGAGATGGAAGAGCATGTGCAGACGAACGCATGGCCAAAATCCTCAGATACAGGCTTTATTGTAGCAGCTGGAGTGTGTAACATTCAACAATGCAGTCATTTGAAAATATGTTTGTCATCCAATAAAATGAAATGAAATCTAGTCCTTGCTGAATTGTGACATTGCTAATGATAGCCCAGATGCCATCATTTAAGTATTTCCTGCAGAGCAATCCAGGCTGGTTTAACTGCTCTTTTTCAGCCACTTCAATTTTCACTTTCCTTTTCTACTTCTAGAAAAAAAGCTAGTGTCTTTCCATCCTCACCACATTGTACTAGTCAGGTGCTCAGATCCCAAATTATTGCATGCCAACAGCACCCACTGCCAGAGGGAGGCTTCCAGTGACCGCTTAATTCTGTGTGCCCATGCTAACAAAAAAGATTTCTGCATAAACTATATTTAGTGTAACAGAATCAGTCTCAGTTAAGGGCTTGTGTAAGTATAGCAAATGCCTTATTCTGAGAGTTCTGTGGCATCAAGTTAATGCAGGGGCGCGTGACAGTTTTCCTAAGAAGGGGGCCCAGGTTTCCTGCCATGTAGCAGAGATCATATTCTGAGAGGGAAAGGCCTGTATGGGGTCCCCCCACACACACACACTGCTGCATGGCACATGTATGTTCTCACCAAGCCCCCATTCTCCTTCTGGAGCAGGTCCAGAATGAAAGAAGTGAAGGCGACAGTATGAGATGGCAGCAATCTTGGGTTCTGGAAAGCAGGGAGCTGGGAGGTATGAATTTCTCCTGGGGGGGCGGGGCGCAGCGGAAGAGAGCAGATGTCCCATCCAGTCCCAGAATCCTCAGTGTAACATGTGCTAGCTGGTCTCTCCCACTTGGGCCCAGTCCTTGGAGAAGGGCAAGGACCAGCTACTGAATTACCAGGAACCAGCTAGAGTTGGGGCAGCAGCTTCTCCTGGGGCTTTGGCCCCCAGGGACCCTCCAGACCCAGCTCCCAACTTCCCAGAACCCCAAGCTGCCATTTCCTCATGCTGCTCCTTGCATCTTTTCCACTTCCAAGCCAGCTGTGGAAGAGGAAGTGCAGCTTGAATATTCATGTGAATCTGTAGTGGCTTCTGTGGCCAGGGGGAGTGGAGTATGGAGGGGGTTGCCTGGGCATCCTGGTCTCCCCCGTGCACCCGAGTTAGTGATTACAAACAAAGAAAAAGCAGCAGCCTCTGCCAAGTGGGGGGCGGACGGGGGAAGGAATGGAGAAATATTACTTTCTTCAAAAAATGTAATCCATGACAGAAAGATCAAAGGATCGTGGAATGCAATAAAAAAAACAAAAGAGTTTCTAACTGAATTCCAAGACCTCAATGTAATAAAGATGACAAGATGGTCAGCTTGATTAGAGTTCCCACAAACATCTTTTATCTTTCCAATTTCTTGAAAGGCACCATAATTAGAATTTGAAGGGCAGAGCCTCCCTTAAGGAATGTTCAGGTATTGGCACAGGGGAGAATGTGCGTGTTTTATTTCAAAGGCATTTGCAAAGGTAAAATGAGCTGTAAGAGATCCCATACGTCATGAATCATACTGCTCACTGTAGAACATTGCAATGCGTCATTTTTTTAAGCATATAGCATAAGAAAAATTGTGAATTACTGTTGTTAAGAATAGCCACATACCCAAACTACGCTAGTCATCTTCACTGAGTGAATCCCTGTCACCACCAAAGAAAAAAGGGACTGTTATTTAACAGTGTGCATTTACATAATTTAGAACAGGAAACAACATTATGCCAGGATGTTTTTAATTCTGAAGAAGTATGGCAAGATAAAACCTAGCCCCTTCAGGCTGATAAAATGCATCCGATCATATGCTCAATTGCACCTACTCACTACAACTGAAAAACAATAATTGCCTCAGGTGATTCCAAGTGGTTTACTGATCTGCAAGAAGACTCTCCACAATCTTGCGCCACTGTTTCTGAATGATTGAAAGCTACCTTTTCAAGCCCAGCAAGTTTTGTTTAAAAGGGGAGTAGTCTATTAGTAGTGTTTTTGGCTACCTACTTTCACAAATGATTACAGTCATGCCTTTTGCTGTCAAGTTCTACAAGTTTTGAAACTAATCGGACGCTATTTGTTTAAATAATCTCTACAATAGTATTTAGTAAGAATGACTCTGTTTAGGTACCAGGATTGTAATTTGTTAACTTTATTTTATATTAACCATGATAAACTTTAAGATCCATGGTGAAATCCTGGATCCACTCAAGTCAACAGCAAAGCTTCCCTGAGTTCAGTGGGACAAGGGTCTCACTTCCAATGTCTTATGCATCACCAAGTCTGGAAATGGGCATATTATGCCAACCAGAATCTAGGAATCTCAGCTTCAATTTACAGCCATGGTGATGCACCCAACATCAGTTATTAATCAAAATCATATCTCTATCTGAAAATCTCTTATCAACTGTTTTTACAAGAAACACCTAAAATTACTGAAACTTACAGACATAATTTTTTTTTAATTTTGCATTTACTTCATTAATTTGATAGCGCTTCATATAGTTATTTTCCCAACTGTCAATTTCCCTGGTTTGTCACTCTTTCACACTGCAGGAGAGAAAATAAAGAGAATAAAATGTGATTCTGATCTGAAATTACTTTCAATTTTTTTTTTAATTGAACGGATTTCAACTTGATGGTATCCCTTTAAAGGGCATCATTCTGATTATCATCTTGTTTCCTTCCCCACACATGCTTGAATTCTGATATGATTTTAGCAGAGAGCCTCTCAAGAACGGAGAGTTATAAACCGTAGCTTTCTGCTATCTGATGGCTTGAAAGCCTAAGTTCCAAATGGTAAGAAGCATTTCTCTCCATCTCTACGAGTGTGTGTAACAACTGCTGCTAAATTCAAAACATACTGTAGAGGTACATAGTGGTGGACCTTAAAATATGCTTTTCAATATTGGTAGATTTTTTTTTTTCTAACACTGGTCCTGGCCAGTGACGAGAAGGAATTAAAATGCTGATCTCTGCATGCTTGAGTACAGTGTAACAGATTGCTCAATAGGACTAGAGTTCCTTTGGAACATCAAACTAAATCAGCCTAGATCTATTTTGAGAATGAAGTTCTTCATACCATTATGATGAACATCACATGGCATCTAAGCGTTTTCGAAATCCTCCTGGACACCTTAGATTAGATTTACTGATGGCAAATCACTGACTTCAGCCACTGAACACTGTAAAATACTAACCAACTACTTACAGTGAGCAAGAGTAGTACTTTAGACTGCGTAGGAGGCTTGCTGTACTGGAAGGTTCATTGAAGGCCCAGCATTTTTCTTTCTTTATAAATAATATTTTCTAAATCCCTGTGTCCTGTGTATCTGTAATATTACCTCCAGCAGCAGTTTCTTTAAGTTTTTAAAACTCACTCCTGGTGATTGGGAAAGTAGCACAGAACATCTTCCTCACCAGGTAAAGGCAAGAGAAACCACAAACCTTTCTTCTCAGGCGAGAAAAATCACTGCAAAGAATGTGTTCACCACCTCCAGATGAGACTTCATCTGGAATGAACATGACTACCATCAAGGTGCTATGTTTGTGCCAGGCACTTATTAGTCAAAGAAGCAGGAGGGACACCACAAGCTCCACTAGCTGTTTATTTGGCTGAATTTAGGGTCCTTGTTCAAAGCACTTAACAGAGTCTAATCTACCTCCAGGAACTCCCATCCCTTCACACCCTTCCAAGATATCAATGCTTCATCTAGACTGGACTGGGTAAGATTATGGGGTACAGGAACAGAGCACTTTCAGAAGCAGGAAACCAGTTGTGGAATCCCTAACAGGAGAGTAGGTCGAATCTGACCCGGATGAGGTTTAGGTCTAACTGCCAGACTCACTGGATATGGCTGCCCCTAGTAATGGCATCGTCACAGGATCAAGCCACTACTGGAGAAACTGAAAAGAAAGAAGCATAGCACAAGAAAGGAATCGGAGAGACGAGGAAACACTGAAGACACAGACCAGGGTCAAAAGCCACTATGAGAATGTTACCATTCAGAGCACAGTCAGAGCTGACTTTAATTGTTGTACAGCACTTCAGACACCTGGTGCCAATATCGGAGACAGGGTATATAAAAATTATATATACAGAATACTACACTGAACTTTATGTAACATTTTAGCCATAAATCTCAAAGCATTCAGAAAGATAGGCGAGCATTCCTGTTCACAGATGAGTGAAGTGTGGTTGAAGCAGAAAGTTTTAGAAGACTGCACTCAAAAGCATGTCTGCATGATGTGTCTTTGTAACACACCCAATTTATACATGCACATCAGGGATCCTTTTGTGTTTATTTAACCTTGATTCATTTATGCACATCAAGTGTTTACATTCAAAAGTGTCACAGGAACTTGAGTGCAGACTTTTAAAAATGTAGGCCTTCATGACGCACACAAGATCATGCAGCAAGTCAGTGGCACACCTAGGAAGAGAACTCAGTTCAGCATCTCATCCACTGGACCAGGGAACATCTGGCTGGTCCCCCACAACCCTCCCATATTCATCTGGATCTGCATCCTGCCTTCTCTCTACCCAACTTGTAAAACATAAGCTCTCTTGTGCAGAGATCATCTAAATATCTCTGTACTGTGCACTCCAAGTAAATGTCAATGATTGGCAAATAATTCATAGTAATCAAACCCCCATTTCAGGGAGAGTTTTAAGAAGTTGATAGTCTTTGAAAGCGGCTTTGAAGGTCAGTAAATATAAGCTTTGATAAATGAACGATCAGAAATAAGTATGGAATCAAGGGACCTTGTTTGGGAGCACCCTGCCACCACTTCTTCCCATCTAAAAACCAGAGGATTATAAACACGAATGTTTCTGCTTGACATACAAATGCCATTTGATCATAAGTGTTAAAAGATGGTTTGTCACACAGCCAGGACCTAAGCCAGAGACAGAGCTTTATAAATCAAAACCAACACCTCCAATTGTACCTACACACAAATGAGAAGATGATGCTGATGCCAGAGCATTTATGAAAAATACTTGTGATGAAAGATAGCTTAACACAGAAATAGCCACACTGTGTACTAGCTGCCGCTTTTGTACAGCTCTGAGTCTTCAGGCTCAGAGTATGTTGCAGCACCAGTCTGGAAGTGAGAAAAGCATTTATCTTTGTGCTGAGGTCCTTATCTAGAAGAAGTTGCAACTTCTTGTCAAGTGCAAAGGGGGTGGGGGAGGTGGGGAAAGCATCCTGATTACTGGTGCTTTCTGAACATTCAGGAACAGCTGGTCCCCCCATCCCCTATACTGCCCCTCTGTGAACCTGGCTATGCAACAGTGGGCAGCCTTCAGTTAAGGAGGCAATTTACCATTTCTTCTGGCTGCTTCTAAGAGTCAATGAGACTTAGGAGTCTATGTCACGAAGGATAAAATTCTCAAAAGCACCAAAGTCTCAGACAGCCGACTCCTATCCAAGTCCCAGCATGGCCAAACACTGGCTAAACCATTCAAGTGAACTGCCTGGTTGTGATGAAACAGATCAACAGCTATGTTGTCTATGTCTTTCAGGCACGCCAGCCCACATCCTATTATTATTCCTACTGTGCCTATACATATGAACAAGATAAATGACAGAACAGACACCTGTGGGACCCCGTGACAGCCCATGGGACACATTAATGGCCACCCAAAGCTACCCACTGGAATCGTTCAAAGAAAGGAACGCTTAACAGTGAGTCATCTAACCTACTCGAGGCAGCAAACACACTTCATGGCCAGCAGCAACAAAGGCAGCCGACAGAGCTACAAGAATCAGCAGCACCTGTCACTTGACAATTTTTCCATGGGTCAACCACCAGTCAGACTTCTATATACTTGCTGTAAACCCAATGTAACATTCTCCCCTTCCAAAGTCATACGTACCTGATCACAGCCTACATTCACCAATTCCTGCAGCATCTGCCTATTCACTTCTGTAGTTGCTGAGGTGCCCGACTCATTAGCAAAAGGCAACAAAGAATATCTGATTTCTCGCAGTGCTTTCTGATAAGGTCCAAACTTAGCTGTTGGTCTCATTTGCTGCTGCCTAGCAGCATCTTTCCCTACTAAAATTTTAGGGTCCAGAGACGTTTCACTGCCGGGTCCAACAGGTAATCCCTGTCCTGAAGATTTGGAAGGCTGCTTTAAACCTTCTCGAATCTCTTGTAATCTTTGCCTGCTGTTTCCAGAATAAGTTGTAGCAGGAAAAGTCTTTGGCCTCATTGTTAATCCAGTTTTCTTTCAGCATAAATACAATCTTCTTATTTTATAGCTACTTTGTTCTAAAAAGTGTTCCTCTCTTGATGGTATCCTTAGACTAACAGTTTCCACTCAATGCTTTACTTCAGCTCACAGTGTTCACGGCTCCTACAGAGGATGAAAAACCATGGAATCATCATGTTGCAGATTGTTTGTATCTGAAACAGAAAAGAAAATATGAACTTAGTCTCTCACATTTTTCTGCCTGTTTTAAATGGTTTGCCTCTTAAGGGATTTCAACATGACAATGGCAGTTTACCCAGTTAAAGCAATATAACCTGATTATGCCCAGTCCTCAAAACTGAACATCACTGAATAAGTTTCACTCATCTGTTTTCCCTTCAAGGATTTCAAAGTGCTTTCCTGACACAAGAACTGGCCAACATACTTCAGGTGAAAAAATTTTAAATATAAAATGACCTTTTTTATAAATGAAAAAGTTCACAGGAAATAGTTATTTCTCTTGAAATTTTTGATTTTCAAAAATCAACATATTTTCAGTTTTTTAAAAATAACCAACAAACTAAAGCTTTAAAAATCTCACTGTATTAAAAAACATAGTGGTAAGCTTCTGGTATAACTGCGTAATTAAACACAGGCCAAACCTATCTTTTATTTCATAGTGAAGGATATGTTCATGCTGAGACTTTGTATGTCAAGATCTTGCCTAAAGAAAAGTTCTTGTTTGTTTTACAATAGCTGAGTTATAAATCCCTGAAAAGGCAATTTATAATGTTAATACTAACAACTCTAACTATAGCATTTCCTACTGTTTCAAAACCAAGGTCAGAAGCAACAAGACACGCTGACATTCCACTTTAATATCTAAATAAATCTTAAAACATGAAGAACTTTACTCTCCTTGAGTAATACCTTTCTCCATTAAGCAAGGTACGACTTAGCGTGAATATCTAAGCTGACCCTGGCAGTTGTAGGACTTTTTCGTATTGCTCTTGAGCAAAGGCGGCCAAAACATAGAGAAAAAGAATAAAAATCCCAATCTGGAAATAAGGGAAGACTTCTACATAGCTAATCACAAGTATTTCTACTCTGACACATGGTAGGACACTCAATTCAGTTTGTGAGCTCTTTGAGGGAGAGTGTTTGTATCATCGTATGTTTTTATCCCAGCACAGTGAGGCTCTGATCCTGATAGGGCCGGCTGTCATTACCATAATATAAATATTAAATAGTGGAATATTCGAACGAGGATTAAAAGGTCCATTAGTGAACATCACCACACACTACTGAAGCTGCTTCCACACCTCTGCAGCTGCTACGGTTTGGCTACAGACACTTTTTTCTAATTCTTAGCACATACAAAATGCTTACCATCTATAGATCTCAAAGTGCATTATGAAGTGGGTAAGTATTTGCCCTAAAGAATGGTTTTTTCAATTGTTTTGAGATAGTGAACATAAAATGTGTTTTAAAAAGTTAGGAAGTATTTATTTCTTGCCAATAACTCAAAGGTTGAAGAGAATTTTCTCAAGTGTTTTAAATACTTCACACCTCAGCACAGAAAGTTTTAGCCCCAGAAGGAAAGTTCTTTCATAAAGATTAACACG
The DNA here is from genome assembly GCA_007922155.1 of Mesoclemmys tuberculata. Taxonomy (NCBI): domain Eukaryota; kingdom Metazoa; phylum Chordata; order Testudines; family Chelidae; genus Mesoclemmys; species Mesoclemmys tuberculata. Next base: position 70,648,952 of record ML675618.1, on the reverse strand, counting down.
CCACATTTTCACATGCTTATAACAAAGGGTCAACGAACTTATACTTAACTCTAACTTTTGCTATTGTGAAAACTATATTATTCCTCATCTTGAACTGGCTGCCAAAAAAAGTACTTCAAGGGCATTAAATCAAATGTCTCCTTTAACTCTACTCACTATTCCCCAACTTAGGGACCACCACAGAGCTTGGAGAACATTTCCAGATTTACACCATGCATCATACTAGCCACCATTCTGAAGGCCAACAGGGCCTAAACAAGTCTATCTTTGAAAACCAACATCACTCCCTAAATGGCAGAGGGTTCACTGCTTAGTGATATAAAACCTTTCCTCTTAACCATGGGCTGAACCCTTGTCAACTAGAAAAACAGGACACTGGAGTCAAACCCAAGTCTCCAGTATGACTGTGCATCTCTTTAAACAGAGGCAGGACTAACTAATATGTTATCATACAAGTGTAACATCGCTACATAATGTGTCACATGCCCCTCTAGCAACTAATACACACAGAAGATACACTTGCCATCTAGAATTACACAAGTTCAAGTGGTAGACCTCTGTACTTTGGTGCTAAAGTCCTAGGTTCAAGCCCTATCTGTGGTGGGGTGTCACATTTTTTGTTTATATTTAAATAAAAAAAGCACAAGTGGTTAGCCAGATGACCTAGTATCAGACACAGACATACACTATACGAAAGTTGGATTCAACCTGCTATCTCAAACTGTTTGTCCCCCAATTCTTGGTGGTGTCTTGCAACCCTTAATAATAAGCCATGTTTGTCTAAATGTGCAATTAATGGTGGAAGGAAGAAAACTCTGTAAGCATCTTGGAAGGTATTTGCAGTTTATGATGAGAAAAAGGGTTAAAGCTACTTATCCATACTGTGACATATTCTCCTGAACAATTCAATCATCAGTTAAGGACAAATCCTGCTCAGATGCACAGTGTGGCTCTCAACACAGTCTGGGGGTAAGAGGGGGGAAGGGGAGGGGAAAAGGAGAGTGCATACAGATTTCCACAGGTAAAATTTAGTCCCTAAGGTGATAATAGCAGCTAAAATGGACTTTAATAAATAAAAGGCACTTAAACAACATTACTGAAACAATTTTAGGAATACATCATAACTAAATAGCATTTCACAGACGAAAAATACAGTCCAATTTATTACCCAGTCTTTCCTTTCCCTTCCCTAACAGCAGCAGACACCGTATGGCTGGGTTTAGGAGAAAGAACAAACAAGGGCTTCTCTCAGACCCTGTGCCAATGTTCAGGCATGGGATGTGATAGAGAGGAATGCAATTCCTCCACCTCCTTGCAACCCAAGACTTGGCCTCTAGCTTACACAACATGCCTCATAGAAAGAAGTTTTGTGGCCCATGATCCACAGCATGATTCTAACAATGCTAGGTCAAACCAGCTGGCAACTTCTTTAGCTTTCTTTCTGTTTTAGCAGCATTAAACTGTGTGATCAGCATTACACTTACATGAATGAGAATAGCAACCACCAGATAACTGTAAATGTGTTTTATAGTTTCCAGCAGAAAAGATAACTTAATAGGCAGGACATGCCAAGTATTGGAATAGTATTTAAATATTACAGATCTGGTGGACTTAAAAATACAATTGTTAGGAAAAAAATTGCTGTGCTATACTTAAACTACAAAATATAAAAAATAGCCATTTATATCTATAAGCATTTGTCTGTATTATCCCAATTTTGAAAATTCAGTATCCTTCTAACTTTCACCCAGTCTTTCTGTGTATCCACCCCACACTCCTACAATCATAAGTAATTATTTTGCAAAATTATTTGCGTTTTAAGCCATTCTGGTTAAACACCCCTAAGCTACAATATTCCAAATAAAAGCTAGTGTTATCTTACGAACAGCAAGTTGGAACAATTTGGTAGAGTTGAGTGTGTCTTTTTCGTTGAGAAATACTGACAGAGATTGTGGAGATAGACAAACAGGTACACTGAATTTAAACTGTATTTCCCATGCAGGTGTTCTGGACAATGCACGGCATAATAAAAACAAATTATAATACAATGAAAATCATTAACATGCAAAATAAAAAGTAAAGATGGGATCTTAATACCAAAAGGAAGACAGGAAAAGAGAGGAGAGGAAAAATTTTAAAAATGTGTCATAATAAGAACTGTCACCAAAAACCTTTTAAATGGAAACGTCGCAAGGTGTTTTCTAGAACAGATGACTGCAGATGATTTCAAGGGACAGAGAGTTCCATTCTATATAGAACCTATAACACAGGTATAATCCCCTAACAGTTTAAGGTGAAACGGCAGGATCACTAAAAAGACACAGATAGGTCAAAGCACAAGTATCTGTTAGAAATAAGCCTCAAGGAGGACGGCTCACAATATTTTAAAATAATACATTATTTAATAATAAACGCCACTTTAAAAAAATCACCTGTTCCAGTTTTAAATTAATCTAATGCTTCAAAAGTGGCTAATGTAGAGCGTGCAGGACAGATATAACAGGACTGTAGTTGCTAACACCAATGAGAAAAAACAACAAACCACACGGCTGCATTCACAGCATGCTGAAAATGACAGAAATGCCCTTCTGTGAGCCCTCTAAAAAGGCAGCAATAATAAAACCTTGTCATCCCAAGGGCACAGAATACTCTTGTCATTAACTAAATCAGATGCAAGCATCACAACTGAAAAATACATCTTTGTGCCACATGATTTTTCCACAAAGGGTGTGATGAAAAACAATACCAAGATTCTTAACCTCATTCACTGCCTTTCAGTTAACCTTTCAACCAGTAGGAATAAAAATGAGATCAAGCTTCTCTGTAGAGCCAACTTCTAACCAATGGCAAGACTTGTTGGACCAGGGCTAAAGACAAGGTAGCTTTGACGTATACAACTGACAACATCATTCAAGCACTGCTCCAGAGCACAGACTGAATCTGTATGGTCAACAATGACAAACTCTGTGGATGATACAATATCCAGAGCCATATAGAAATAGGTGGGCTCTAGTGTTGACAGAGGTATCAAATAGCCCCTACATCGAAACATACGTGCTGATGGGTTATCAGTTTTGGATGGCCTATCTATTCAAGTACCTAAACCAGCTCCCATGGAAGGTCTTCTGAGTAAAATCTAATCCAAAAAGACACATGATGCCTCACCTTAGCTGATATCCATATGCACACTGATATACCCTCATGCCATGCACAGTGGCTCATGACTTCTTTTTTGGAGATGAGCAATGGAGGATCACACATAGACCAAAATCCCTGTGTGTCATACTCCAGGCATAGATGCCCTGCCTACTTGCAGATGTCCATTCTCTCTTTCACTCCTTTGTCTTCATTCTTTTCCCCATCTCTTCTTGTTTTTTCTTGCTTTTCTTATTCATTGTTGCTGGGGGGGTTGCCCTTAAATCTCCAGTGCCTCAAAGAGCTCATCTATTTAGCTTCACAAAGAGAAGGTTAAGGAGAGACTTGATTAGTCTCTGAGTACACATTTTATAATGGGCTCTTCAGTCTAGCAGAGAAAGGTATCTCATGATCCAAAGGTTGTAAATTAAAGTTAGAATGAAAATAAAGCATAAAATTTTTGACGGTGAAAGTATTAACCACTGGAACAACTTACCAAAGGTTGGGGAAGATTCTCTTATCACTGACAATTTTAAAACAAGACTAGATGTTTTTCTAATAGATCTGCTGTAGGAATTATTTTGGGGGAAATTCTATAGCTTGTGTTATACAGGAGGTCAGACTAAATGATCACAGTGGTCCCTTCTGGGCTTACAATCTATGGGTCTAACTCTGCCTCCCTGTTCCTCCACTGACCAGAAGGCTACATGCTACGAAGGCAAGGAGCATCAACTGGTGCCTATGTGGGGCTGGGACAAATGCTCTTTCAGATCAGTTGTATGTTTCAAGAGCGGAGTCATCTGCTTGTCTATCTGGTCTTGTATACTCAGACTTTAAGCTCTTTGAGGTAGGGACGAGCTATTACTAAATATATATATACAGCTCCTAGAACAAGGGGGACATGACCTCAGGGTCTCTGGATGCTACTATAATACAAATAATCATACTGTGTTACCTATGACAGCACATTAGGAGTGGGAATGAATCCAGGGTCATGTCACTTCTCTCACTCTTCCTCTCCTCTATCCCACTAACAGTACCATCCAAAGTAACTGTGAAGTCCCTGTAAACTGGGGATTTGCACCCTTCCAAAACCATAAACAGTGGTCCTATCCCAGTGGCATGCAAAACAGACAGAAGTTTAAATAAGTTAACTCCCATACTTGCCCGTCCCACACACTACATGCCAGTGATTATGTCTTACAAAGAGTTTATGTAAGATGTTACATTTTCATAGTGCTGGTCACATAAGATCTCAACACACTTTTCAGACATGTTAGTTTTCAATACACCCATTGTAGAAAAGAGATACTGAGAGGTTCAATCAGGAATTTTCAAAAGCAGCCTTTGGTTTTGGGTGCCTGACTTAAACACTCAGGACCCGAATTTTAGAGAGATCCAACCTATTGATTCAATTAATGTTATGGGTGTTCTGTGCTTCCGAAAACTCAAATTCAAGATGTCTCAAGTTGGGCACTGAAATATTGAGGTAGGCCAAAATTTTTGTGTTCTTTGACTAAGTGACCTGCTCAAAGTCACAAAAGCAAAAAGTCTGTGGTAAAGCTGGAATCAGAATCCAGGAGTCCTGACTCCAAAGCCCCTTGTCCAATCTAAACCATGAAACTACATTTCCTCTCAGCAGACAGAAGCCCTATAAAACAACAGCAATAGGCCTTGCACCAGCCCACCTTAAACAGAAAGTTTGCTCTAAACAGCAGAGGTGACTTAAGTGACCAGAGATCACCACCTCTTTAGGCAACTGTTCTGTGGTGAGCGCCTACCCCCAAAGTACCACACAATCCTACTCCATTTCCATCAAGCAGTCACCTCCTTCACCAACCTAACCCATCTGTCGGGCCCACTGAGGACACAGGTTTCATGGTAAAGGGCCTGATCCTGAAAACCTTGCTTGCCTACATAGCCCATTGACTTCAGTGCAGCTACTCCTCTAACCAGAGGCGGTGAGAAGGCCCCAGCATAGGGCTGTTGGTTTACAATGAGCCGCGGGAAGCTGCTCCAGAAGCGGACGTTATTAGCTGTCAGGAAAGAAAGGGAGGCCGCCCAGAGGCCACAGGGACGGGCGCAGGCAGAGGCGGGCCAGCTCCGGGGTCCGAGAGCTACTCGGAGCAGACAGGACGTGAGAAGAGCTTGGCTGGACTCTCAGCTGCCCCCGGGGAAGAGCCAGGCACGTCAGCCAGCCCCAGGGCTACGAGCCACCAGGCTGCTGCTGTCGGGGGGAGGAGAGTCGCTCGGGGCCCAGCGGCCGCAATGCGTGTCCGGCGGCCCCCGCGAGCGGGCAGGGGCCTCTCCCGGCCGGGCCGTCACCTTCACGTCCGCTCGAGGCAGCGCTGGGAAAATGTCGGCGGTGACTGCGGGGCCAGGCGGCCGGGGGGGCACGTTCCCCGGCTCCCCGCGGGCTGGGGCCAGCGCGGGGGCCGACACCGCCTCCCCCCACACAGGGAGCCCGGCGCCGCTTCCCTCCCACGCTGGCCCCGGCGCCCAAGTTGCTCCGAAGTTTTCCCGTCGCTTTTCTTCCGGAGCGCGGGGACGGGCCCGAGCGCGGCGCAGCCCCGGCCGCAGGGGAGGGCGCCCGGCCGGCGCTCCTCGCCAGGAGAGCCGCGCTCCGCGGCGGCGGGGCCACACGCCGGGCCCCTGAGCCCCTTCCCGGCTCGCCCCGGCCGCCGCCGCCCGCACCCAGGCACGGGCTGCGGCTCTGCCCTGCCGCCCGCCGGGAAGAACCGGCTCCCCTGCCCCGGTGCCCCCTTCTTCGCAGCCGCGCCTTGCCCCTGCTGGCCTCGGGCGTCCCCGCACTCGCGCTCAGTCCGGCTGGCGGCTCGCCCACCGCCGCCCCAGGGCCGGCACGCTCCGGGTCCCGCTCGCCTTGGCCGGCCGGCGGGAGCCGACCCCAGCCCCGCGCCCACCCGCCCCGGGCCCTGCCCGGGACCGCCCCACGCCGGCCTCGCCCCGCAGCCCACGCGGATCCGGAGCGGGGCCCTGCAGCCGGGACCCCCCGGGGCAAGCGCCCCGCCGCGGGGCCCGCTCCCCCCCAGCTGCCCTCGGCGAACCCGCCCTCACAGAGCAGGCTCCAGCGGGGCGAGCCGAGCTGCTGGCCGCCGGGGAGCCCCTGCCCCTGCCCCTGCCCCGCCCTCACCTCCCGTCCGGCGGCGGGGCCGGGGACACTGACCGCCGAGCCCCCCGAGCTGCGCGGGCGGGGTCAGGGCGCAGCCCCCGGGCCCTCCCCGGCGCGCCTGTGCCGGCGGCGGCGCCGCTCGCTCCCCATCGCCTCCGTCCCCTCCCGGGCTCCGGCTCCGAGTGCGGCGGCGGCGGGCGGGCGGCAGGGCGCAGTTGGGACATTCGCTACATTGTTGGCATTCCATTCGCGTCACGTGACCCGGGCTCGCGCGTCATTCCAGGCCCCCCCCCACTCGCATACCAGCGAGGGGCGGGGCTTCTGCCGCCCGATCGCTAAGCCGGGGGGGTGGGTGGGACGGAGCCTCGAGGGCTCCCGCCGCCGCCGCCGCCCGAGGCCGGAGCGGGCCGGGTGGGTCGCGAGCGCTCCGCGCGGCACTGGGGGGGCGGGGACACCCTGATTCCCTTAGTCCTCTTCAGTGCACGGACCTGCCCGCCCCGCAGCCGTGCGTGCAGCCCGCTGCTGCCGCCCGTCCGTCCCCACCCGGCTACTGCCGGTCACAGAGCGCGCCGCGCTCAGCGGCGAGGTTGGGGTCCGGAGTTGACCCGCCCCGCCTTCCCCAGCTGTTGGGATTACGGTTTCCGCCTCGGGCCCTTACAGAGCGAGCAGGGGCCGCCACCCCGCCTGGCCCTGGCCTTTTGGCTGGAGACTCAAGTTCAATTCGGAATCCTCCCTCCTGTCCTCGGTATCTCAAGTCCTTCAGTGCGCAGGGGTGAAAATTACACTGGACCAGAGGGGTGGGACAAAGAGATGGGTCCAGTTTAAGACAGCTGTAAAGAAGAATGAGGACCTGGCCCACGCCTGGAAATCTGCCTCCTTCCTGGGAATAACTTCCTGGAAAAGGGTTTAATGGGAACTCTTGAGAGCCATTCTTCTCGGGGGTCACACAATGGACAATATATTGTTCTCCCAGTTTACAAAACAGCAATTTAGGTTAAGATTTACTTTATTTTCTTGTCATGGTAAAGAGAAACCTTGGCAATGGGTGCTGGGAGGAAATAAAGCAATTTTTTAGGCTTCTCAGTTTTCTCTTTATGTAGATAGGGTCATGCAGTTCACATCTGGATCAAACATTCAGAGTTTGAATTCAATCAGGTTACAGAGTGAATGGTTAACCGTGAATTCTATGTGAGCGTGCCTCCTATAAGTGCCAGAGTTTTTGCATTTAGGATTCCTGTTTAGTCCATTATAGAGACCAGTTACCAAGTTCAGATGCACATTGGGGGTTTGGTTCAGGCCCATCAAAGCTGTCTTTTGATGTCATTGTAGCAACTATGGACATTGGTAACAAGCAGCAAGTAATAATAAAAATTAAGTAGTCATAATAAAAATAAAATTAAACAAATGCTGCAGTCCTACAGCAAAGTCCAAAGGAGACTCCTTCATTTTAGATTCATTTTAAAGGCAGTGTTTTAAAGTCT
>ML675618.1:70630455-70641196 GCA_007922155.1 Mesoclemmys tuberculata | reverse complement strand
CAAGGAACTACGGTGAGTAAAGCTATTCACATTATGTGTTTGCAGGATTAGGACCTATCTGAGAACATTTTAAAAATCTCATTTATCTTCTGTTTTTTCATTTTTGCTCATCCAAATTGTCACTACAGCTTGCAAGCCCCTATTTCTGAGGAGAAAGAAATAAATTAAAGTGACTGCAAACAAACTGCTATGTCTCATAGTAAAAAGATGGCCTGGTGAACAGAAACTGTTCAGTGTTTCAGCTGAAGGGCTGCCAGTTACTTTATAGGAATTAATGTCAGTCTTTTAATAGTGTACTGAAATATATTGAAAGGGGGAGGGAAAAGGAACCCCTATCTCAAGGGAGCTAGAGAAACTCATTAGGTTCATAGCAGATTGCAGTGTTGACAGAGCACTGCAGGGCCAAGTGGCTTGTTTTGCAATCTTCAAATACCTGCAAAACTGAAATAAACTTTAAATGATATGAGAAATGCAGCATGGCTTCATTTTCTGAATTACTGCTGTGCTTAACCAATGAAGCATAGTGATGTGATTGCCTAAAGCAGGGTATTGCTCAATTGCTTGAGACCTTTTCCCGACAAAGCTCAGGCTGGCTTAAAGAGGCATTGTCACAATAAAAATCACATACTATACATAAAAATTTCCTTTACCTGAGACACTAATGTCATTTCTATTTATCATCTGAAAAAAAATCTAATTTATTTTTCACCATTAACACAGTTTGTTTTCTTTTTGCATTTCAATCAATTTGGACAGTGAAACTAGACTGAACTATTTTACTTTCTAGTTTTAATCAGTTTCACTTTGTGGGTCTCATGCATTAGCACAAAGTTCTTGGGTTTCCAACAGCAGAGCTGCACATATGAGAAAGATGGGATTTGGGAGAAGGGGGGAGAGAGCGAAAGGTCACATCTACCCTGTAGAAAATATCAGGATGATTTGTGACAAACTTGTAATCTCCTCACACAATTAACTTTTGCAATGACATTGAGACCAAACTGTGTGTTAACCATGTTACTCAATAATGCTAATATTGGAGTTAGGGTGACCAGAAAGCAAATGAGAAAAATCAGGATGAGGGTGAGGGGTAATAGGCACGTATATAAGACAAAGCGCCAAATATCAGGAAAGTTCCTATAAAATCAGGATATCTGGTCCATCCTACTTGGAGTTCAGAATATTGTTAAAACATTTTTTTCATCCCAACTACACAGATACTGAATGTATAATGACCAAACCATATTTTCCCAGGGGACTACTGCGTATTACCAAGGTTCCCCCTCCCAATAGTGTTTTCCATAGTAGGACAGTAGAGTTATAGAGTAAAAACAGTATCATTGCACATATCAGAAAGTTCATTTAAGGACTAGATATGCCCTAAACAAGGGGTAATGTGGTTCCCTGCTGCTCTGAGTAGGATGTAAATTGTGTCAGATCTATATTCAGGACAGCATGCTCCATTTCCCACTTGACACACCTGTGCAGTTAAGCTGCCAAGTGCATGGGTGGAGTGGGGTAGCTAAGGCTCCACCCATTTCACCTTCTGTTTCCTCCCACCCACCTGACCAGGTTTGGGAAGTGGTGGCTCTAACTTGCTTCTGCTCCTGTAGGCCTGTCATGATGAAGGTAGCTTTGTGGCTCCCTTATGTTCCAATGTCCCCATACTACCTGAGTCACAATTTGGGTCTTTTTAAAGAACTGTATTGCATTTAACTTTCCAATCTTACTGCCAAAAACACACCTAACAGCCAAATAATTTCAAAGGTGGTAGATGAACTTTAAAAAACAAAACAAAAAACACCACACACAGTATTAGTGGCCAGTGCGATTTGGATCACTTTCAAACAAACAAAAACAATGAAACAGGAATATGACCTGCAACTTCCAATTCATTTCTGCACATTTTTCCCCAAAGAGGATTCTAGGGACACATGAAACAGTTTTTGTGAAACAAACATCATCATACTTCACCATGAAGAATTAATGGACTTTTCAAATGTATTGATTGTACATGGAAAATGGAAAGACAAAAACGATGAAGCAAAATGGGATGTCTGCAAGAAAGAGATGTAGGTAACATAGTTAAAGTGTTGAGTTTTTAAACCATGGAGCTTGTGTTTAGTGATCTGGAAAAGGTATATGCATTTCCTCTTCCATAGATGTTACCACTCATTTTAATATTAAGTTTGCTTCACCATGTTACCATATTTTGTTCACTGATTTTTGAGGAAAACCTCAATTCCTTGATGTAAAACCAGTTAAAAACAATCCTGTGTTCTCTGGCAGCGTAAAGGAGCTGTAGCGTAGGTGTAAATAAAATGTCATAAACCTGTAGCAGGGTCAACAGCATAGAACAAGAGAAATTTGGCATCCACTGTGATTTTCTTTTGTTTTGCAGTTTCTTTACGTATTCTGTGCGGAAGCAGTGTGATCTAATGACAAGGCACTAGCCACAGCCAGGCAATTAAGGTACTAGTCCTGGGTTTGCCACTGATCTGCTGTGTAACAGTGGGCAAGTCACATCAGCCGTCTGTATTTCCATTTCCCTTCCCACCTTTTGTCTAGCTTGTCTGTTTAGACAGTATGCTCTCCAGGGCAGCAACTGTCTCTTACTATGTGTTTTGTACAGAGCTTAGGATAATAGGACCTGATCTTGATTGAGGCCTGTAAGTGTTGCTGTAATACACATTACTAGTAACTGATAATTGATTCCATCTGGTTCTAGAATTTTCTCATTCTTCAGCTGTGCTGTGTTTTTCATCACCTAATGTGAGCTGATTCCTTTAGTATTTCTTATTTGGTTATTTGTTAAAATTTAGGTTAACTGCTGGCACCTGTCTCCGTCCTTTTTTGTGGACACAGAGATACAAGTGGACTTTTAGCAAAGGATAACATTTCTGTCAATACATAATCTTCATCTGTCCCAATTTTCAGAGGCCTCGAGTTCATTGTACATGGAAGACAATAAACATTTATTTCACTTTCTTTTACCGTTTTGCTTTCATTCTCCATTTTTGCTTGTATTTTTTATGATGCAATACTGATGTTAATCATTGATCAGTCTAGGATTATTTCCTCTGCACATTTCTCATACTTTGCATATAGCTTCTTTCCTGCTGGCCCTTTCTTTTCCATCAACACTGGCTATTATTTACTGCTTTTGACCATATATTAATTTACATGTGAATACTTTTCATTCCTCATAAGTTTCTCTTCCATACATTGTTTCATTCTTTGCCATTTCACTTAATGCATCCAGTTTTCTTCCACAATTTAATCAGTTGAGATTCTTTGCCTTTATTTTCCCCTTTGAACTAATTTAGTCATAAATATATATGGGGCCAGATTCAAATTCCATTGAAATCAAAGCCTTAGATCAGACCCATTTATTAAGTATCATTGTAGTATCTATGGCCCTAGTCATGAACCAGGACTCCACTGTGCTAGGTGCTGTACAAACCCAAACAAAAAGACCATTGCATGGTCACTACTATACTAGTGCGCCCCCAGCCATGGCTCTAATAATTTCCCACTGTGTGTTATGACAGACTAAATCAAGAGTTACCTCCATTCTAGTTTCCTCTTATATGAGTTCTATATCTTGTCCAAAAATTTATGTAGTTTGTTAGTTCACCTTAGTTTTTTCCAATCATATCTAATCTGCCACTTGCTTGTAGCTTGTTCTTTTTAAAAAAACCTTTTGATTTTACCTTTTCTTTCTGATCAGGCAGTCTATTGAAAATGTTCTCTTTATTTATTTATTTTCATATAAGAATGGTTCTGTTTCATCTATTTTTTTCCAAAGGTGCTGGATTGAGAGCCTTAGATACTAAAAACCTTTGTTAACATAACAGGCAGCAACAGTACAAGTTTCTTTTCCCTTGCAATGGCCCTCAGCCTTGTCATGGGGCAAGAAGGTTTTCAGTCTCTCTGGCTTTATACGGTTGAGTTGAAAACCTTGAACTCTTGCTTTGAGCAGGATTACACGATCTAGTGGTAAAATGCCTGTGGCTGATGTATAGTTTGTGCTCCCACTGGTGCTGTGACTGGTGGAGCTGCACCTGGGTTATAGCGAATCAATAGCAGATTTTCAGAAAATCCTCAATGTAGCCTGTGGCCACCGTATGCTGGGCCTCTTTGTTGAGACTGCTAAGAAGTGCAGTTATGATGATGTGTTTTTTCATATGAACACTTCACTTTAGGAACTGGACCGAGACCATAGACAACTAGTAACAATTTTCCAGAAATTTTTGGTCACTACTGCTTTGGGCTTCATTCAAAGAGATGACAGTCCCTATACCATATTACCAGTCACCTGAGCCATTTGGTCTGTTTTACCAAGGTCTTGTTAGCTTAAATGATTCTCAAAATTTCTTCTGCATACACTAGTAATGTGAGTTATGCAATGCAGTTACCTTGTGACTGATTATATTGATGTTCTGATCAATTGGGAGATAACTCAGCCCTACATTAACTCATGCCACTGTTATACAAAGTAGACTGACCAGGCTGTACAATAATAATCCATAGCATTTTACCGTGTCAGAGCAGTTTACACCATTAACTAGGTCAGCCAAGTACCACCACTGTAAGTGAAGTAAAACTGAAAAACAAACGTGTATGTGACTTGTTCAAGGCCATATAATAAGTTAGAGGTAGAGCCAATATTAGAATTCAGGAGTCTAGGCTTCCAAATCTGTTCACTCTTGCTGCTCTGCTTAAACTAAATGAGACACCCTTTCCAGACACCCACTTACCTAATCTGAGACATCCCAGATAATTAAATCATTGGAAGTGGGAAACTTCTTATCCTGAAGACCAGGCCAGTAATGGGACACAACCTAACTGTTGGAGCCAAAGGATTAATCATTAAAAACATGTTAAAAATGTCTTGCAATGAAAGTCTGAGTTCTTAGTTTATTGTTGAGTCCTTAGTTTAAATGCATTAAATGCACAGATTATGGAATTGATACGTCAGTGTAATGTGAAAGGTTTACAGATTTACCAAAAGTAAATTTAGTTCTTAGATGTGTAGGGATACATGGCACATAGATATCCAAGTCAGAGGCACCTTAGAGATATCTAAAATAGATTGCTGTAGATGTCTACACAACTTTCTTCTCTAAATGCACGGTGCCACTGGACTTTAAAGCATGAACCTCCTTTTCCAATAATCACACTTATCACCTACATAGAGTTCTTCACCCCATGATTTCATAGAGCTTCACACAGATGGGTTTCTTTGTCCTTTCTTCACAGATAGGGAAACTGAGGTGCAGAGAAGTTAAATGACTTGCACATGGTCACAGCAGGACACTGAAAGGGGAAAAGCTCAGCTCCAATATATTCAGATCATCAGAGTGAAGCCTTTTATGTGAAGTCTTTTAGCAGATTGTCTCTCTGCCCTACCAACTCAAAGCCACTTCTTCTCCGAGAAACTTTCAGGAGTGACTTTTGCAATTCACTGTTGTGTCCTACTCCGAAGAACAGAACTGAAAACATCAGCTGACTGTTTATGAACTGACAGCCCAGCACAGAGGAACATTCCATTCATGCATCCTCACAGCACCATGTCTCTGAGTAGTTGCAAAATGATTTGAAATCTTTAAGAAGGCTAAAGACTAGGGAGTGGAAAAAGTCATAGCTTCTGAAGGCCGACCTCATTCCTCCTTCGCCCCATACAAGCTCCCAGTGTTCCACCCTCTTATCCCCCGGCTGTTCCAGGATTCTCTGCCTGCTCCTCCTGCCCACCTCCTTCCTCGTGCCAAGGGTTCTGTATGTCCCTTCTTTCCCCCAAGCCTCCCCATTCTCCTTTTTCTCCCCATTCAACCCTTCCCCCTATACTGTGTTTCTCCCATTCTCCCCCCATTTCTGCCTCCACCACATGCTTGAGTTCTTCATTCCCCCTCCACCACATGCCAGGAGCTCTTTGTGTTCTCCAGTTCCACTTCCACTATACCAGGGACCCTCATTCTCCTCCCTTTGGGGCTTTGTGTGCACTCTCATTCCTCCCTTCCCCCCATTATTATTTATTTCTTTCTGTCAGGGAGATACTGTAAACCATTCAGGGCATCAACACTTTAAAAGCTATTGAGAGGATAGGCAGGGCTGTAGTGGGTGGGATTGTTATGCTGGAAGATGCTAAGGGTTGCTATCAACTGGATCTTTGATCTATAGATAATTACAGAGAAATGCCATCACATTAATTCAACAACTGGATAGCCAGCACATAGTACAACTACCTAGTGTTAGTGAAATTCCACACAAAGTCATGACATTCTTTCGGCTGTAGTTACTTCAGCTCTGCTCCTGCTGCTATTGAAGTCACTGATTGATGTGGGTGGGGGATTGGGTGCCTGGTACATAACTACATATGTCCTTAAGAAGTTCAAGATTGTGTGGACCTCACAAACAGTTTCTGAAGCTTGCAAAAATAGTCTTAAGATTGTGAAATTTATTTTCCAGTAATATAAACCCATGTTAATGGTTTTCCCTAAATGGTGCGTCGGTTTAAAAATAATATCTGGCCTGCTCCATCCTCTTTGTGCTGAAATCTAAGGTATTTTTGATATAAAGTATCTGGACACTAATCAACCATTACCTTCACCATGATTTTTTCCCAAAATATGATAAAATGGTGATAGATACTATTGTATCAAGTCTGATAGAATAATATAATCTAGGTAGGCTTTTACTATGTATTTATTTATCTTTTTTACCATACTATTCCAAAAACGTTGGCGCTGATATTCATTTACACTGAGGCCACTTTACACCATGGTGTTCACTGTGCCTTAACTCCTTTTCTGAACAATTTGCCTGTTTTCAGGATTCCCACCAGTTAAGCCCCCTTTGCTGCTCAGTACTATCCCAGTTGCACTGTAAAGCCTAATTCCTTGACTGTAATTCCTAAATACAGCATTTTAAAATCTAGGCTTTTTTTTTTTTGTTATTATGCCAGTTGATCTGACCTAGTGGGTTAAGAGAAGTAATTCACACCTGAAGTGATTGTAAAAGGTAAGGAGGAACTGAGGAGAAACTACAACAATCACAATAGCATAACTGCAAACCCACACACACGGACAAAGTTCCATTCTAATACAGCTTGGTCTCTCTGGACAACAATCTGTACCACCCTGTATTAAGCTTGGAAACCCTGGTTACCTTCTCCAGACATGAGGAAAAGCTCTGTGAAGCTCAAAAGACTTGTTCCTTCCACCAACAGAAGTTGGTGCAATAAAATATATTACTTCACCCAGCTAGTCTCTCTCAATGTACAAGCTGTCGTATAGATCATTGCCTCACAATATCTCACAGCAGCATGCGAAACTCTAGCAGACGTACCTCAGATCTCGTTTTGAAGAAGGAAAGTGCAGACTAGGAAAAAAGCTTCAGTAAAACTTCTGTTTATTAAGTGAGCTAAGAAAGATCCTGAAAGCTATCCATTTGTTTACTTACCTTGATCAACAGAGAAGACAATAGAAAGTCTAATTAGATACAGAAAGTAAATATAAGGGGACTGTTAGCTCCTTACTGAAACTTAGTGGGTCTTTTTAGTTGGCCATCTCTTGAGGAAGCAGGACCTTGAAACAGACAGCCCTGAGGGCCAGTGGGGAGAGGCCAATGTGCTAGGTCAGCTTGCCTCCCTGTGAGCTGGCACTGCCTACCTGTGCCTGGGCAGAGAGCAGGGCCAAGCTAAGGACAAAAGCAGCGAGTGGCTGGGAGGCCAGAGAGCTGAGCTCAGGAGAGTCACAGCAGCAGAACCAAAGAAGCCAGCCCAGGGAGCCGAGCAGAGCAGAGTGGAGCTGTCTGGAGCTGGGTGCAGTGAGCAGCTGATGAGCAAGGGGGACCCTTGCCAAGAGAGGGATCGTGACTCTGACAAGGTGGTTGATACTGGGGAGAAGGACCCTGTCCCCCAGGGCCTGGGGGCATGTGGCCACTGCCAGAGCGAGTGTGTGACTCTCTGCGTCCCTGCAGTGCAGCCTGGGCATGGGCAGGAGGTCTATGATGTGTGGAAATCAGACAGTGAACTTCCCTTGCACCCCAGAAACGCTGTGTATGGTGCCCCGTGCCACGGGGTGATGCTGAGTGTTTTCCTTTAAGCGTTCTCTTCTTTGCTTTCTTTCTTTCTTTTTTAATTGATCACTGTTTAATAAATTGTATTTGCTTCAATTGTACGCAAGGTTTACTGGGTCAGGGAAGTGTCCAGTGCAGAGAGTAGCCCAGAGTGGGGACACCCAAGCCCCTGCCCTAAGTGACCATGACAAGATTGGAGGGTCGCTCCCCCAGGAATCATGGCCCCAGCCTTGTCAGGGTTACAGGGACCCCACCACAATGGAGAGTGGGAGGGGAGCCCTCAAGGTCAGGCAGGCCTTAGGATAAAGGGAGTGGAAGCAAGGACTCAGACCCTTTTGCTAGCCAATTCCACTGGGGTGGTAGATGAGCCAGGAACGTTCCCCACAGTAGCAGGATCATTTCCTTGCTTAAATAAATATACTATTGGCTATAGAGTGAGTTACCTGAATGAATACAAAACTTGGCTTGGATGCTGAGAATCAATTTGGTACATGCAGATTCAAGATGGAGGATTGTGACTGGCTAGAGCAGTAGCTAGAGCTCTCCAATCAAAACTGAGCATTGCATGGTGGGATTTGTCATCCCGTGGGCCACACTTTCATTTTAAAATTGAGATTTTATGGAAATTAGATTCAGCCTTAGAATTCTCAGAAAGTTGCCTCTGAAGCTCACCATGAGCAAATTTTGACTGTCCCAGCCCTAGGAGAGTATGAAAAGCCCTCAACTGCTTACCACGCTTTACTTGACTATAATCAGAGAATAATATAAATATGAAAACAGTAGCCCAACTGTGAGATTTTTTCAGTCTAAATATGTTTCACAACCATTTGTTCCCATACGACTTTATCATTATCACGGCTTGTCTCCTAGTTTTCCATGCAACCTTCCAACCTACATCTATTCTGAACTTTCTTCCCATGCCAACCACTGTTTTTAGCTCACTTTAGGAATATTTGCTTGCTTATTTGAAAAGCTCTGCAGCAGTTCCAGCAATATTTTCAATTTTTAGCCTGTTCCGTTCAGTCTCCACTGTATGCTACCATCACACACTGTGCAGGATCTCAGGAAACTTAAAATCCAGGATTAAAGAAAAGAGGCTTTGAATATCACAGGTGGCATTTATTCATCATCAGTCACAAAAACTGCAGGGAGGATAATAAGTGGTTTGCAAATAACAAATAAAACACAGAATGAGGCTAGAATAAGGATTGCCAATTATCTGATTCAGTGACTAAATGAAGAAAGCTTATAAAATCTTAGAATATCATAACCACGTAAGTAGCAATATTAATATATTATAAATAAAAATGAACAGAGAAAAACACACACAAGATTATTTTAAAGCAAACAGCACACGACAGCATGAACACACAGGACTGTGCTGCCTAACTGGTCTTTCTACATTTCCCTCTCCCCACAATGTACATACACATTTTTGGGTGGCTCAAATTGTGTGTTTCCATAATTCAGATTTGTATGAGCAAGTAGGGCAAGAGAGCACGCAGAAACATAGATGTCAAATATTGCAAAATGTGAAATGCTCTGATATTTCCCCCAAGCAAAGTGTGCATATTTGTGTGTGTATAATATCTTCTTCACCACCATGAACCTCACATTTATCAACATGCTACACTTCAAGCCTATTTGAAACTTTATTATAAAGTCTCTTTCTACTAGACCATGTGTGGAATGAATGTCACTGTAGGAAGGCGCAGGGACCTTCCCCCGCGGCTGGGCCCCAGAAAGGGCAGCCGCCGCCCCAAACACTGCCAAGCCCGGATTTAAACCCCCCGCCTGTCTATCAAGGCCGGGAGCCGACCGGGATAGGCTCGGGCAACTGGCCAATCCCTTCCCCAGAGGGCGGGACTTCCCCCCGACAAGGGGAAATAAAAGGCCGGGCCCGGCGCTCAGTCAGGGGCCGACGGTCAGCAGGGTCAGACCTGCCTGCCCACCAGCGAGAGGCCCGGCCGGAGCTCCACCAGGCCAAACCTCAGCGCAGGCCCGGGCGGGACGTAGCAGACTGGGAGCGACCCTCCCGCCGGGGAACCGACGATTGGGTCGGACCCCCAGACACCCGGGGATGGGACGAGCCCTGGGACCCTCTGGGTTGGGAAGGCCCCTCTGAAGCGGGGCAGGACCTAGAGGAGCTACCTGCCGCACCCCCCGCGGAAGCCGGACCAGATCTGGAGGAGCTACCCGAGGCTGCAGCCCCCACCGAATCCAGTGAGCTAGAGGAACTGCCCCTCGCAGAGGAGTTCCCGGACCTGCCGCCCGTGGGCGCCGACGGCCTCCTGAACCTACCCCGCGCCAGCTACCCGACGACCACCGAGGAGGGAGGTACCAGGGACGGGCGGGGAGGAAGTAGCCCAGGGGCAGCCCCAGTTCGGGCTGCGGTGGGAAATCTCCTGCCACTGGCGTGTTACGGCTCGGACCCCGCCAGAGCAGCGGGAGTGACCCTGCCGCTGCTAGGGCCCTGGGCTGGGACGCAGTGGAGTCGGGTGGGCCTGCGTCCCCCTCCCCCCTTCTTCCCTTGTGCCTCAGCAAACCTCCCAACCCCTCCTCCAACCCGGCGATAGACTGCTTGCTCGCCCGCCCTGCCAAGGGGCCGGGGCGATAGACTGCCTGCGCGCCCGCCCTGCCAAGGGGCCGGGGCGATAGCCTGCCT
>ML675618.1:70402487-70630445 GCA_007922155.1 Mesoclemmys tuberculata | reverse complement strand
GCCTGCCTGCGCGCCCGCCCTGCCAAGGGGCCGGGGCGATAGCCTGCTCGCGCGCCCGCCCTGCCAAGGGGCCGGGGCGAGCGCCTTTAGGTCACCGAGCTAATTCCCCATTTATTTCGTGGAAGGTACAGGGACCTTCCCCCGCGGCTGGGCCCCCGAAAGGGCAGCCGCGCCCGACGGGTGACACCCGCTGGCCTACAGTCACACTAACACAAATTACATCGATCCTGACTGAGTCGTTTATCTGTTTAGTGGTTACTGAACTCTGTATTGCTAATAGCTCTGTAATCGCTCCTATTCAAGAGGAGTTTGCAGTTGGCCAGCTCTCAGTTTGGACTCAGTCATCTCTTTATGTCTCTCGCCCCAGGGTCTTATCTGGAACACCCATTCCTGGTTAAACTCACATTCTCCACAGAACTTGAGCTCACTCCCAGAGTCCTTTCTAATCCAATTACCTCCAGCCCCTGGTGCTGCTCCTTAGGTCAAGCTACAAGGAACTGATGAAGAGCAGACATCCAGAGCTTCTCAGTTCTGCAGTGTCTGTCTGCCCTAAACAAGGGACCTGGGGAAAGAGATGGCTAGTTACTGCCTCAATTTGGGCTCCCCTAGCTACTGGGCTTTCTAGCAGCCTCTCCTCTGGGGCAAACTTCCCCTCTGCTCTGTGGCCACTGTCACCTTTTTAAATTCCCCTTCTCCAGGTAGAGCATGCTCTACGGGTGCACCGAATTGCCACTGCCTGAGCAAAGGGATGCTTGTTAGGCTTGTCGTCAGTGGGATGGGGGCATGTGTCATCACAGAACTCATCAATTCTACCACCACCTCTCTGGTGCTGACCCTCAAAATTACTTTTCTACGCCAATCTTCATCACTGTCCAGTTTCATGTCCCCATCTCTCAGACTTACAGCTGTCCGCTGTAGCCAATGATGATGCCATGGCATCTTGTGTGTCTTGTGCCTGTATATAGACTGATCTGCAAGGGGCAAGGTCACAGATGTCATTTAGGAATGTGTAGGCTTCCATTGAAGACCTGGCACAATCCCTGGTCCTTTTAAAAATCAGTTTCTTGCATCTGTCTCACTGAAAGTGTTTACAACCTCTATTGGTATTGATAGTTGCTTTCCATCCAGGTTTGTCCTTGGCTGTATCTTCAAACTACTTTTCTACCCTAATCCCTTTTACTGCCCAGTTATATAGCCCTCAGTGACATGGTCTGGATTAGGGGTGACCATTTATAATATTATTGATATCAATGTTGCAAAATTACAATAATTCATATGAGCTATGCCATGTCAGGTACCATTGGAAAGATTATAATTTGCTAAGTATAATAATATTGCTTATTTTTATGTATCAGTTTTGTATTATAAGGTCTAAATATGTATGGTATATTTGCATTTCAAACTTGTGCTGTGTTTCTGGGTGATACCCTCAGACAGGATGGCAGCAGCTCTATGCATGCTTAATGGCCCATCAAGGGAATTCAAAGGTACTATGAATTCAGTGAAGGAACCCAGGGGCTACACCTCATGAGTTACCAAGACATGTATGGTCAGGAAACTCTGAGGCTTTTCCATGCCACATCCACGTGCTTTGTGGCTGTGTTTGGGACAAGCCACATGGCAAAGGGACATAAAAGGTAGCTGCACCATCCTCATTTTGTCTACATTCCAGGTTCCTACCTCTGGATCAACTCATCTACAACTGAAGCTGTGAAACAAAGGAATGAAATCCAAGTCTGAAAACAGTTCTATTGAGAATCTGATATATACAGACTTTACAGTCACTTATTTGTATCAGATTGCTTTGGTCATTTAACATTTCTTGTATAGTTTGTTTCTTTCCTTTTACAATAAACCTTTAGTTTTAGTTATGAAAGGATTGGCTGGCAGCATGGTATTTTGGGTAAAATTCAAACTCATATTGATTTGGTAATGTGGCTGACTCTTTGGGAGTCAGGAGAACATTTTTGGGAAAGGGAATAGGAGTTTTAACAACTTAATAACTGATCTCTTTACTAGACCGAGTTGCTGATTGGAAGCCAGAGACTGAAATGCAATAAAGGGGGCTGTGTATTTCTTGTTGTAGCTTCTTGATAACCAGTGTGGGAGATCAGAAGCATTGTTTGTGACTGTCGGTGAATCTAACTGCAGTGTTAGCCACCAGTTTGGGAGAATCTACTCTCCTTTTGCAGCCTGCCCTGACGTTGACATTTTCAGGTGGACTACACTACGCATGGACGGGTCACACCCCATCTCTCAGATATCTGGTCCTGAAATCCCTGCTGCCATGTTGAACTCATTCAGTCCCAAACTAAAATTCTCATTATAAATCATCATTCATCTTCCACTTCCTTGATTTATCTCCTCTAATGATTGTACTATTCTCCTAATCTGACCATCCTGGCGACATCTGTGACTCCTTTCTCTCTCTTTTTCTCCTTCATCTATCCAGTCTCTCACTAAAGATCTATTGTAGCTCATTTAAGTCAATGCAAATCTTTTCATTGACTCCAATGCAATTTGGATTTGGCCCCAAATCCTGTCTCTTAATCTCTATCTCTGTAAAATCTGATCTGGCCTTTTTGTTTCCACAACTAAAACTCTTTTCCATGCCCTGGTCCTTTCTCACTTTGAGTACCATGACCCCCTTTGCACTAGCTTTTGACTAGTCTCTATCTTCTCTCACTTCTTCAGCCATTTTGCCCCCTTTCTTGCATCCTTTTGCTGGCTTCCTGTCTTTGGATCAAATTCAAGTTCCTTGTCCTCGCTCATAAGTAACTCATTTGTTCCCACCTACATATTTGCTCTAATTTTCTCCTACTTCCCCTCTTGCTTCCTATGTTCCCAATTCTCTCTCAACTGCTCTGTCTGTCTCCTCCCATCCTGTTTTGCAGCTTATTTATGTTTCTCTAGGTATTTATATGGACCCTATCTCATCGATTTTAAGACCAGAAGAGATCACTGTACTCATCTAGTCTGATCTCCTCCATAACACAGGCCATAGGTCTTCATCCAGTAATTCCTGCCTAAAATCCACAGATTTGTGGCTGAACGAGACTGTCTCATTTAGCCAGGCTTCCAGTCGTGATTTGATGGAAGAATCTGTATCACCTTAATATATGGGCACCTCCCAAGAATTTATAGTTTTTATCCTAATGACATCCCAGTGATGTCATGAAGTACATTTTACAGATGGGCAACTCAGGCAGAGTGATTAAGTGACTTGCACAAGGTCAAACAGCAAGTCTGTGGCAGAGCTGTGAACTGATCCCAGAACGCCTGCTTTCCAGCCCAGTGCTTTGATCAGTCTCACAATTCTCCCACTCCTTCCATTTCCTTCTTAAACCTCCCCCCCTCTTTTTTTCTTGAATCCTCTTTTCACTGGTCATCTTGGGAATCATTTCTTTGCACCATCTCTAACATGAACTGTTGCCCCATATTTTGTCGTCTTCATTTGAGGATAAATTCTACGGGGATGAGATTAAATCAAGTCTTTTGTAAAGCACCACATTCACATTTACAGCTTAACATTGTAATAATGATAATAGCTATGATTTAACTGTATTGCACTCTTGGGGGAAGCAGATAGGTTTCTGTGCGTCACAGAGAGGAAAGTGACAGACTGTGTTTGCTCTCTAATTAAAACATTTGAATGGCTTTAGCTCAAGCAATGTAAAAACTGCCTTGGATAACTTCAGTGCAGCTCAGTTAAGATACCAGATAAGATCTCTTGCCAGAAAACAAAAGATGTCTTGGTATCAATGATGATTCAGGCACACTGAGGGCTCACAAATACAGGAGCAGAATGCCAGTGCCTGTGTCCCCACTGATTCTCTTAAAGTTGGAGCAACAAATCCTCCAATGAAATTCTTTGCGATTTGAACAGAGAAACCTCCAAGGTCTTACTAGATTTATTGCTGTGGGAGGCACAAAGGACTTTTGTGTACCACCCCTCCTACCCAACACAGAACAGCATTTAGATATATAGGGCCAAACTCGCTTCTGGTGTGAGCCAGTGGAGTTACAGCAGGGAGGAATTGGGCCCAATATTTTTTAATCCTATATACCAGCTGACCCTCTCTTTGCTCATCTTCCTTCTCACATATAAGCACTTGCACACGTTCCCCTAAAGCCGTGATTAGAACCCCTATCTAGTGTCCAAAGTCCTTTGTCTGAAACAAAGTATTATTCTGCAAGAAAAGTTCAGTTAGAGAATTGCTCTTACTAACCTAATTTTCCTATTCGCATTTCTGACTCACTAATCTTGGGAACCAAAAGTACAAGAGGCTGAATTTATTCATAATTCAAGCATTATGAAAGCAAACTCTGAGCCAGCTTCCTCTCTCCCTGCCACACCAGTGAACACAACCCTGACCTTCAGGGACCACCCTCTCCAGGAATGGAGGGTTATTCAGCCTGCATCCTGTTTCAGAGTCACACGCGTCTCTTGAGCAGCAGGCACTCTATTGTGGCGGAACCTTGACAATTTGTTTCAGAGAATTTCTCTTGTGGATCATTATCAGTTAGGGATGCTGAAACTATTTTTACAATGGTGGTGCTGAGAGCCATTGAACCAAACTTTAAACCCTGCATGTAATGGAAACCACCCCTACTTCCAGCACCTATGTTATCAGTCACTAAGAACTCAGCTGTATGAGTCTAAGCACATACTTTTAATGCTGGTCTTGAACTGGGTTCTCTCTGTGTGGAACAAGTAAAGACCTAATTCATCACTTCCTACAGACAGACAGACGTGGTTAAATAACATATACATCTATATGTGAAGGATCCATTTTTCCATTGATGCCATGTTGCTAACACCACTGCCTTATGTTCAATCAGCTCAATATTGCTTAGACTAAAGTCAAACCCATCCCCACAGAAGTCAAAAGGCTCTCCAAGCAGGACCAGACCTGGCATTTTTTGTCAAGTTAAACATTTTAAAACAATTTTATTTACTCTCCCTCCCAAAATTACTAACTCTTATTCCACCCCTAAAAAACCCTGATCCTTTCTCATCCAATCTGCATTAATGTGAAGGAACACCACCACCTTATTTTTTATAGACAAACACAAGGATGATCACATTTCTCAGGAATGCCCTGGCCCTGTCAGTTTCACAAAACTTTGTCCTGGTTTTTGCCCTGACCCCAGCAGAGTGGCCACCCCAAGAAGTCACCAACCAGCTGAGCTGGTGAAACTGACAGAATACGCCTGTGTCACCAGAACCAACCTCAGATCTGCTGCACAATAATACTGACACCCTCTCCTCAAGGGAAGTCCTCACTGAGCATCTCCTTGAAA
The DNA here is from genome assembly GCA_007922155.1 of Mesoclemmys tuberculata. Lineage (NCBI taxonomy): Eukaryota > Metazoa > Chordata > Testudines > Chelidae > Mesoclemmys > Mesoclemmys tuberculata. The sequence continues at coordinate 70,625,141 of ML675618.1, read as the reverse complement.
CCACCTATCCCTCACAGAGAATCAGATCCACGTGGGATCTGGGGCTCAGTCAACCCATCTGCACTGATTCCATATACAGAGAGCTAATGGTTGGGGACTGGCATCCACATTTCTACCCACCTTCCCTGGCAGTGGACAGTGGAGGTTATTTTAAAAGAAAAAAAGTCATTTTAATGATTTTCTTCATGCCTAATTAACACATTCTTGCATTTTGTTTCTTTCAGTTTAAGAATTCTTGACATAAAACTTTCATTTTGAGGAGGGCTGTTTTCATTTTATTTGAAACCTCACAGTTTTTGTAGAGAATAATGTGATATAATTTTATTAAACTAATTTTGGACAACATCCCACATTTCTGCCAATTCTGGATTCCTTTCTGTTGGCTCTTTCCCCTCTTGTTTTTCTCCTTGCAGTATTGTTCTCTTAATTAAGTCTAGCCAGTCTTTTAACAGTAAGTTAGTCACTTGCTTTGGGCAAAACAATTTGTACACTAGATTTATTGTCTTCCTGCTTGGATGTCCATCTTGTAATGTCTTCTGCATACAGGCACATCCAAATTTCTCTCTCTCTTCTTTTTTCCCCTCTTTACTTTGAGCTTAGTGTTCTGAAGGAAGTTGATGAAACTGAGCATTCTTGTGAATTTAAGCTTGGCTGCCAAGAATGCAAGTGATTCATCCCCCTGTAAGAAAAAGTGTTGGCAATAAAACTCTCCCCATTCCCCTTTTAAACATGAAAAATAAGGTTACTGCTCTAAACAACCACATCTTTTTACTCAGAACAAAGTGTGCTATTAATTGCATGACAACTAGAATTCTTAAAATACTATCTTCTATTCTTAGAACAAGGAAATGTTATCACCAGAGGCCTCTTAGTTGATTTGATGTGAATTGTGAGCACTAGTAAAGCTTGCTGAAATAGTAAGGTTGCCTCCCATCTCTGACATTGTTACCTTGTCAGCAGCAGGACCAAATTATAGCAGTTTTCCCTTTATGTAATGGAGAACAGAGGAACCGGTCAGAGAGATACAGCATAATTTCATGCAGAAAATGCACAATAATTAGAATTGAGCAGGAGCTGAACAGTCTGCTTAGTGCAAGAATTTCTAACTGACAACCAAGTTGGCACTGTAAACATTCATATTAGCATGCCAGTACTTAAGTATGCTTTAGCGCCACCTAGCTATCTTCCAAGAGAACTCTCATCTCCACAAAGTGTTTCATTCCTCACCATTTCAGTAATAAATTAAGTAACATATTCAATCTGTCCAGCATACTGGCATGCTTGACCAGTCAATGTTCAGTAATATATATCTGGTGTTCCTAACATCCCAATCCTTGGTTTTTAGATGTCTATCAGTCAGAAACGTTTGCATTCTGATACACAGTCCCTGCAAAACCAGAAAAATTGTCAATTGTTTGATGGATTCCACTACCAAAGCAGTTTGATGCTAAATCCACATTTTTGGTGGTTGTGCAAACGGGACCTGTTTGTGGTATCATATTTTATAAATTAAGGTATCAGAAAAAATCCATCATTACAGCCTGCATATATTGAAAATGCAGCCTTGTGATCGATCTCCTGTTCCCTGGAAATTACCCACACATTAGTTGAATTTAAATAAAATCACTAGGGGAGACATTCTGGCTCATGGATGCAGATATATGTTCCACAGCAATGTGGAGCCATTGGGGGAATTGTGAAACAGCAGGGACTAAAATGTCAGTCCTTACACAGTAGCACCACTATTCCTGCCCCGCCCCCCCCACAGTCTGCATCCCCCCAGTCCACAACATTCGGCACATAACCCCAACCAGGACCATCACTACCCCAATCCATTAGCACCAACCCACTCAACCATCTCAGCATCCCCCCAGTGCCACCATTCCCATCACAGCACACCCCAGCACCCTACCTCCAGCATCAGAGCTAGCAACCCCTGAGAACTTGGCCCCATTTAGCAGTATTCACCCCCCTACACTCGCATGTTCCAGCTCTAGCCCCTATCCAGAAGACCTCAGCATCAGAACTCCCCATCATTCATTCCCCCACCCCCACCAGCCTTCTCTTCCTAAAACCAGCCACAATTCTTTGTCATGAACCCAAAGGAGTGTGGAATCTGACCACAAAGGATTATGGGATTGTAGTCTCAACAAGAAACAATGACTAATTTGGGAATCCTGCATGGAGAAAATTTGAGTCCCGCTCCCCCGCAACGAAACTGTCAATTTCAACTGTGACACTTGGGTGTACAGGAAACAGCTTTCTCAGCATCTGGCTCATGGCTGTGGAACTCACATCCAAAAGAGACCATAAAGGCTACAAACTTCACTGCCATCAGAATCAAATGTAAAGCTTACTTCTCAGACTTAGCCTTCTATCCTTTAACTCCAACCAAAAATCACAGTTAATAAAAAGTCCCTACAGAATGTGGGAAGGACAGAAAAAGATACAGACACATATACATCTTCATTGATAATGAGATAAAATATCTCCATATGTTTTTGTATTGGAACTCAAATCTTCCATTGTCAGCAGGCAACTACTGCATGTGTATGTAAGTCAGAATTTGGACCTAATAGTTTAGCAATTAATATATAATATAATCCTATACACCTACAGTGTATGGCACTCATACTTTCAAAACATTGCACAAACATTGACCAACTAATCATCATTACCAAATAATCTATCAGTACTTTCAGCACTATAACTTCTGTATCTTTCTATGTAAAACTCTTCTGGGGGTTTTAGCTCCTTTAATACACTCTATTTCCAGTATTTGTTTCAATTAAAATTCTGAAATATCCTTTTCTCTGAAGGATCACAAGAATACATTGGGTGATAATGGTTTTGTTGAAATCCTCATGAACACATCCCATTTCATGTTGTGCAGATGTGAATTTTAGTTTTAAACCTGAGTAAAACATTCAAGCACATTTTATCGTGTTGGCAAATTTCAAGTAGACGTTAGAGATGAACCATATATATTGCTTCCCTGCAACCTGAAACTTTTGAAGGTTTGCTTAACCTGAGATGTACATTACCCCTAATTTTGGAATGGGGGTTTTGTCACAGCTTGTACTCTAATGCATCTTGAATCTGGGGTACCACTGAGCCTCTTTACCCTTGCAACCTGGGCTGATCTTCAACCATGCTTCTGCTGATACACAGTGAGTTGCTCCCAACTGTCTTTACCCAACACTACAGCAGATGGTGCCACACACTCACCCAACGGAATCAGATGCATACTCTGTCTGAGCCTTTCATGTACCCACCGTACAGCAAGGCATCAGCCAATAACCCCCATCATCTGCAATATTTTCACTGCAGGAGTACACCTTGACATTATACTGCCTTGCCCTGAACAAAGATTTGTTCCGTACAAGTCCCCATCCCCCCCGGGCTTAACTTGAGCTGAGATTCCCTAAATACGTCACTCAAACACACACTGGTTAAGATAAAACATTAAACAAGTTTATTAACTACAGAAAAAATAGATTTTAAGTGGTTATAAGTGGTAAGCATAAGTTGACTGGAAGTAGTTACCAAAGAAATAAGATTGCAGTCTAAATTTTACACACTAACAGGATTTGAATCTAGAAATGTCTCACCCTGAGGGATGGTACAAGCAGGCTACAGATCTTCACTACACAGGCAGAGACTGCTTTCCCCACTTGGGACCACCCCTCCCCCAGTACAAATTTCTTTGTTTCCCCTGTTGCTTCAGGTGTTGAGCTGGAGAGAGAACATAAGTGATGATGTCACTCCCCCCCTTTATAGCTGCTCTTAGCTTGCTGGAAAGATCCATGCATGTGATGTGGGGGCTGCCCCACCATTGGTCAAGCACTCCATTGCCTAAGTGCTCTGTGAAGTCCCCATAGTATACCCTCTCTGGGATAATGGGTTCTCTCCTTGATGAGCCATTAGCAAGTCTGGCCACGTCACTGTTGTACCTGAAAAGCTGATTTGTGGGTGTTTCCCACCTTATAGAATCATAGAATATTAGAGTTGGAAGGGACCTCAGCAGGTCATCTAGTCCAACCCCCTGCTCAAACACGTTCTAGTAGCATTTTCAGCAATATTTTATAATTTCACATATAATGATAGCACATAAATCCACCACAATATTCACATTTAGCAGATCAAGACTTTTAAAATAATACCGCACAAGACATACTTTATATAGAATATATCATAATTATATGACAGCGGTAAATATCGGGTGCTGGGATGTTCTTTCAGACTATATCAAAGGTTTGCAAAATCTACACTTGACCCAATCAAGTTTTATAAGGTCAAAGCCATCCCCATTAAAAACATTTGAAAAATGTGCAGTGATGTACTTGAAGAGCAGCATGTCCATGAATGTGGATAGTATTATTATGAGTAGAGGCATATTTAGTCCAATCCCTTGGAATCTGCCTGGTAAGGTGTTGGGAGAAAGGGCTTCCTCTTTTTTACATTATTGGAGGAGGAGGGATGTGAGAACAGACATTTTGGGGGAGACGCTGGAGTAACCAAACACCTGATCCTGTAATTCTGGTTAGTCCCACTGCAGTGTGAATAAGGATTACTTGGATGAATGCAGCTCTGTCTACCCAGGAGGTAAGATTGTTATCTCTGCTCCGACCCCCTCGTGCCAAGTAAAAGGGCAGGAGTAGGATAAATGGGCTCTAAAAACCCAAGCCAGGATCCAATCCTCCTGGGGAGGATTTACCAGCATAGGTACTATGGAAAACAGCCTTGCATGCCCTGGCATAGCGGGGTAAATAGGAACAGGAAAGGCATCTCAAGGGTGCTGACTCAGCATGTAGCACTCTGGAGCTAACACTGCCCACTAATAAGGCACCAGGCTAAACTTCCCTATATTAGACAGAAAACCAGGGTTGTCCAGGGGCTTGTTTACACAGGCCCGGTCTACACTTACCTTTGGGATTCGGCGGCAGACCGGAGTTACACAAGTGACGTAAATCATTTGCGTATCTCCCGTCGACTTCACTGTGTCTGCTCCGCATGCCGTCCACACCGTGCCGTGCCTAAGGGAACAACCTTCCCTTCGATGCAGCACTACGCCACTTACCGGAGTTGTTTTCCTGTGTCAATTGCTGAATCGACTGAGCGGGTCTACACAGACTGCTTAGTTGATCCAGATACATTGAACTGATGGCAGCAAATTTGCTGCTGTCAGTGTAGACCCAGCCATAGAGACTCAGGAAAATTAATCCAATATAAATTGATTAGTTAAACTGGATTAAACCCCTGCAGTGACATTCTTATTCAAAATTAATGTAACCTTAATATGATTTATCTTAATTCAAAGTGAATTAGGATAAACCAAATTAAGGCACTTTAATTCCAAATCAGAGCATCCATACAGGAGTTTCATGCAATTTAACTAATCCTATTTAAATTCGCACCTTTAGTTAATTTGGATTAATTTTCCTGAATGTCCCCATATAGACAAGCCCTAAATTATACAAGTGGCTCCAGAACAACCCAGGATCCGGTTAACTCCATAGGCAGTAACATTAGACATGTCAGTGTAGATAAAGATCCCTTAATTACTACCATTTTTAAAAAAAAGTTTTCCATTGACTTCAAATGGCCAGGATTTCACTCCATGTCATTAGACCTTCTTGGAGAGAGTTGACTGATAACAGTATAAAAAAATGCCAATGCCAAAAGATGATTTCTTTAGACTAGAGCTCTCTTTACTGCTGGCATTGGTGGAGCTGGACTGATGGGGAGGGGGAAAAAAAGAAACAAAGCAGTAGGATAGTGCATTCTCTCTCTCTCTCTCTCTATATATATATGTATATGGTCCAAAGTGACAACCTAACTAGCTATACTAAATTTTGATGAGATATTTTTATGGATTTTGGATGCCCTCTCTACAATATGTGAGCTCATATGTTGCTTTTTAATTTTCCATTTACTGAAGTGACAATCCTGATTATTCTTTACTTACAGTATATCACAATTTTACTACCCAGGTGATTTAATACAGGCAGTAAGGGAAAGAACAGGATTATATGGATAGAGTATTGCCTAAGTTATAAAATCACTTTATTACTCTATTGTGTGCCGAAAATTTCTGGAGACTGAAACAGATGTATTTTTATAGTCAAATGACAGCACATATTAATGAAATCCAGGTTCAGATTTTGGCAATATTTCTTCCTTAATTTTATATTTTTCTAAGTCTAGATATATTACCCCATTGGGAAAAAAATCAACTGAATATTTAGTATGCTTGTCCATCAGAATTTAATGTATAGAAGGGGGCTATATTTTATTCAATATATAGAGGAAGAGGTTATTGTCCAACACTGTGGATAGGACTTACTTTTTTAACCTTAATTTTCAAACAAAATTTCCATCTGCCCCTTCAGTTATAAGTTCCAGTGTGTGTTTTGTTCTCCAACTCAAGTAGTTATTTATCCAAATTTTTATCATTAAAAATCTGTAATCTTCTATTATCTGTAATATCACAAATAGATTTTTAAACATCAAGACACCCTAGCATGTGAATTACAATATAGTAATTCACTCCAAGTTTTACAATGTGCCTAGTCCAAGAGTGTGGTGTTGCATTGATGCTTTTTAAAAATCAGTACATAAATAGAAACCTTTTAAAAATATACTACATGCTTCATTTAAGCATGATATTTGATTAAACCATGTACATTTTGTTTCTATTTACATTTAGATTTAATTATACAATGTATCAAGCACATAATCTGTGACTAAAATTCATAGGGTGTTTTACTTTACATGTGTCTTAAAGTACAGTTGTACTCTCAGAAGTGATTGAGTGGTGCCTTCTAACTCCAGAGATCTGCCTCCTTTGTGTTATCTGCATACTTTAGTGATTAAGATCCAAACCCACAAAGGGACTGAACATCACAGTGCAACTTTTAGGTGCCTAGAAAAATCACAGGAACAATACTGATCTACAGAGCCTGGAGTTAGGTGTCTAGGCTCCCTGTACAATGAGTGGGGAAGAGATAATTATCTTAGAATGTCATCTACAAAGCTAGCATGTGAGGTGGGAGTCACCTAAGACACCAATGGGAGACATCAATAAGAGAAGTGCATCCAAAATCCTGCCCCTTGCATGGAGATGGATGGCTAAATCCAGACTATAGGGAGGCGACTATCTCTGCTAATGATTCACAGTGATGAATGTTTCTCCTGGAGTCAGGTGCCTTTGATCCCTAAATTATTTCTTATGAGAATGAGTTAAGCATTTGCTTTAATCCACACAAAGCACTGGTGGGCGCTGGTGCGCACCTTATAACTTACAGCCCAGTAAGGATGTGGGAGACCCAGGTTCAATTCCCCACTCTGCCTGGAGATGGGGGGGAAGGATTTGAACAAGGGTCATCCTCACCTCTCAGGAGAGTGCTCTAACCACCGGGCCGTGTTGGTGTGGTTAGGGAAAGTGAGCTATCAAATGACTTTATAGGGTGGTGGTTAAAGGCATGCCCGAGAGGTGGGAGATCCAGGTTCCCATCTCCCAGCTCCAATGACTATTGAAGCTGTTCTGCTTTGGGTAATACTTAAATTGAGGGAGCCCCATATCAAAGTATCTCATAGCTCCCTAGTTAATCAACTCTCTTGAACAGGGGGTCTCCCACGTTTCTCAGATCTGTCTTCCCCTCAGGCAGAGGGGAGAACTGAATGCAGGCCTCCCACTTCTCAGCTGAGTGCCCTCAACATTGTACTAGATGTTATAATGTGGGCACCACTTCCTCCTCCTCCAGGTAGATTCTGATGGGACCCAAGCCAGTAGGCAGCCCCTGAGCATGGGGCATGGATGGGCTAGACACTCCTCTACCTATCTTCCATGGGCCTGTGGCTTACACTGGGGTTTAAGCAGAAAACAGGCATCTGAATGATGCCTAGAGTGAATCAGCAGAGTGCCTGCCCAGTTGCAGAAACATAGGTACCTAGGGAACTTCTACAGGAGGCATTTAGGTGATAAGTGAGTGTAGGAGCTACAGCAGCATTAGGCAGCAGCTGAGTGGAGGTGTGGTGAACTCGGGTGGAGCTACCCTGAACTGACAGCACTAAACAGTGGTAACAACTTGGGCCCAGAGTCACAAGTGGACTTTGATGCCTAATCTGGTGTTTAAGTACCTAGTGTCCCTTTGAAAATCTGGGCCTAAATTGTTACTTAATTCAATAAGGTTTAATTTAATTCAGCAAGGCTTGTCCAGGACATTCCAGAAAATTGCCATGTCACAATTGCTATTAGCACTTGAACAGAATTTTTGCAGTGAAATTCTACCCTCGCTGTTGTCGTGCAATCCCATTAAAGGCAATGGTGATATGCTGACCCTGTTGAAGTCAATGGGGCCAGGATTTTATCCAATGCAGTTAGACTGGGCCATAGTTAAATCAGTGTATCTACATTATGAAAAATTTGTCAGAAGAGCTGTATCAGCACACCCTCTTTGTGTAGATCCAGCTTATACAAGCACAAGAGTACTTCTGCTGGTACATCTTACACCAGTTCCCTCAAGGAGATGAGTTATAACAAGAAGGACTTTTATGCTGTGCAGAATGTGGCTGTCCTTCCCTGTCAATTGCAGAGGGATGCCACACCCACTCACTACCCCACTCCAGCAGCTATTGGCCCATGCCAGGGCAGGGAAACAGTCTTTGGGCCTGGGAAGGGCAGCAAACCATTCACAAACCCCCAGGGTGGTCAGGGAAGGGAGGGAGGGGGACACAGGCCCACCCAACTCCACTGTCCCAGCCCAGGTCTCTAGCCGTGGCAAAGGGGTATGCCAGAGTCAGTGGGGTCCCAACCACAACACGCTGACTCACTTTCCAGTCCCACAGACCCTGGACCAGGTTTCCCCTCCCCCGGGCTACTTCCAGCTTTTCTCTCAGGTACCTGGTGGGCCACAGCTCAGTCAGGGTAGTCACTCAGGGGTAGGTTGCAGAGCCCCTCAATATCATCAAGGGGCGGTAGGTTGGGCAGCTCATCAGGGAAGTTGGCGTAAGGGTTCCTCCAGGTCCAGGCCCGTCAGGGCCCTCACTTTGTTGTCGGCCTCTGGCAACTCCTCCAAAGGCAGGTCCTCCAAGTCTGGCCCCATTAGGGCCCCCTCTTCAGCATCCACATCTAGCAACTTGTCTAGATCCTGGCCCATCTGGGTCCCAGGCCCTGGTTCACTCGCCTGGGTTTGCTTGCCTTAGACTGAGCTCCTGGGCCTTCCTTTTATACTTCCTGTCCCGCACCCTCACTTGCGCGCAGCCTCTGGCTCCACCCCAACAGGCTCAGCCTGTTCCTCCCTGTCAATTTCAGAGGGAGGCCACACCCACTCACTACATGCTGGTATAAATGCCTCTACACTAGGAACTTTTGGTGGTATAGAAATATCAATAAATAAAAATCACAACATAGCTATGCTGGTAAAAGTTTCTAGTGTAGACTTGGCCTATGAGCAGAATTTGGCCTGCAGACTCTTTATTACTGGTAGCCATGCACAAGACAAAGAACCAAGGTTAACTTTTAGACCCATGCCTGTATGGCTGAGAGTTGGAAGACTATGGGCCAGACTGATTATAGCATTACTCCAATTTTATGTGAGCGTAACTCCCCTGAAACCAGTATAATTATGATATGAAATTGAACACCACTATGGTGAAAAGGCACCCCCTTTTTATTTATAAACTTAGCAAACTTGTTATGGAGTCATTGAGACACAATAAACATGGAACATGACAATGGCATTTTACAGTATCTTTTCTGAGCATAATCACATATTGAAATATAAGCAAGCAACTAAGATCATATGTATCATCCTCATGATGTTTTCATGGCAAGAAACTGGTCTTTTCCAACAAAAGGCTTTTAACAGTAAGTTTCCCTCCATGGTCTAAGCAGAGAGGCCTTTGTAATTAGAACAAAAATTACTTAGGAAACGCTAATATTTTCCTCTTGAATAGTGGAAGGACTAGTTACTATTGGTGCTTCTTTAGTTGTCTGCACTAGAGAATTGAGCCTTTTGCCTTTCCTTCCTCCTTTGGGACTGGGGCCCGGTTAACTAAAACTGGCAGAGTTGCCTCATGATCAGTGTACAGGATGGATGGGTCTTACTGAATAAGCAGCTATTCAATATTTTCTTTTATTCTCATTGTTCAGTGAGTGGCCCTATGTCTCATTTACTGCACATTATTCATTCCTTGCTCTGAAGACAATTATTCATTTCCTCCTGGACTTTTCCATGGTGCTCATCACTATAGTTATGGATTACAGAAATTAATTTAATTTCACAACACCTCTAAAGTGAAGAGGAATTACACAGAGATTAATCAAAAGTGTACATTAATTTTGAGCACCCAAATTGAGGTGCCCATGGTCTAATTCTTCAGCGTACTTTATATAGTACTTCATGTGTTCAAAGCCCTGTGTATTTTTAAAAAGTAATGTGTGATTACTCACCACTAAAGAGTAGCATTTGATTAACAGAGCACATGACATCAGAGCAGTTCCTAGTCTATTCTACTGTGCTTATCACCATACAATCTGAGTGCCTTCCAGTAGTCCTTTAAATAACACATTAATCGTGTGTCAGATGTTTGTTCTTTCACCCTCTTCCCAAGGAGAAAGTGAGCACAGTGGGTTGTTTTGTTTAAATTTTTTTAAAAAAAAATCCACACTGAGCTATATATTGGATGTTAAAGAAGGTATGGTAAAGAAATGGAGCTTCCACTTAGAGCAAAAGTGGATCAGAGGTTTGTGATGGTCTCTAGTTTTTGTGGGAGTCCATTCCACATCCTCATGCACAGACAAGCTTTCCCCTGATTGGAGGGGATTCCATTGCTCCAGAAGAGCAAAGTTGTTGATTTCAGTTTTCATCCTGGAGCTTTAGTTGATCTTAAGAGCCCTTCATGTCCTGGCTCCAGGATAAGGACTGAGGTCTTGAACTTCACTCAATATTCTATGGGAAGCCAACATAGGGAGCACAGGACAGGTTTGATGTGTTTGCAGTAACCTGCACTGCTGAGATGTGCTGCAGCATTCTGTACCACTTGGTGTTTCCTAAGGATTGAAGGCTTGATGCCTAGGTGTATCAATAGCTGTAGCCCAGCCAAGGGGTGAAGAAAGCATGAATTACTAAGGAGAACTCACTGTTCATCAAGAGGGGATGGAATCTACTGATCAACCAGAGATAGTAGAAAGCATTGCTTATGGATGATGCTGTGTGAAAACTTGGTGTCAGTGAGGAATCCAGAAGCACGCAATCTACAAACTAAATTGTCCAACTGCAGGTATGTACCTGCAACCAGTGAAGGCTGCATCATGGCTATATACACTTCAAAATGTTTTTCTCTGCCCTCAAACATTAACTCTCTCTTGTTAGGGTTCAGATTCAACCAGATTATCATCATCCCTGAACTGATCTCATCTGAACACTGGGCCATCTTGGTGGTGACAGTGTGGTCGATGTGGCGAAAGACAAGTAGAGTTGTGTGTCACATGCGTATTGTTGGCACTTGAGTCCTTGTCATCTGACCTGTTCACTAATGGCTGCATGAAAAAGATGAACAGGACAGAAGTGAGAATTGATACTTGTAGTACTCAAGTAGGAGGTCCAGTAGTGGAGGTACATTTTCAATCATTACTCATTGGCTGCATCCCTCCAGGAAGGACTAAAACCATTTTAGGACGGGGTCAGACAGGAAATGAAAAATACCATATTCCAATCAGACAAGAGAAACAAGAATGATGAAAGGATTGGAAAATATGCCTTACAGTGACAAACCCATGGAGTTAAGTTTATTTACTCTTAAAGAGAAAGTTAAGGAGTGACTTGATCACAGTTTTGAGTATCTACATGGGGAACAAAAAAAATGGTCTTCAGTCTAGCAGACAAGGCATAACCAGATCCAATGGCTGGAAGTAAAAGCCATACAAATTCAGACCAGAAAAAAGGTGTGCATTTTTAAACAGAAGGTAATTAACCTTTGGAAAAAAATTTAAGAGCTTGAGTCTCCATCACTGACGATTTCTGAATCAAGATTTCTTAAAAGATAAGCTCTAATTCAACTAGGAATTAACTCAGGGAAGTCCCATGTCCTGTGTTCTACAAGAGATCAGACCGGATAAGTCCCTCTGGCGTTTTAATGTATTAATCAATTTATTGAAACGACAAGGAAAATGTAGATTTAATACTGTTCTTTAGCAGCAGTGCAAACACTGTGTGTTTCACTGTTTGTAACTTGCACTGAATTTGTTGCAAGAAATTAAGAAAAATAAATTTAATAAAACTTCACACTTATACAGCACTTTTCAGCCCACAATGGTGTGTCAATACTATTATTATTTTACAAATAGGGAAAACCAGGGGTCTACCTGAAAATAAAAGGTAATGGCACTCTTCCTAGCTCTCGTCATAAACCAATCCCTGACCACAAAATAAGCTCCACACACTTAAAACAGCAAAATAAACTGTCTGGAAGTAGATTGTGGAGATGTTCAAAACATGATCATGCTAGACTCCAATGGGTTGCCTAATCTTGTTCACTTCTTGGGGAAAAAAATAAATGGTATAATTCTCCCAAGTTCCATCCACTCACAACATTAAAATGAGATATTGCTCTCACATTCCTATGTTACATGCTTTGATCAGTAGTGAAATTGTTTACTTTAGTTGATGTTTAAATCATCACTGCTGGGAATCTGAGTTAATGCCTCATAGAGGGTTAACTCATACACCTCAGAGAGTCATTGTTTCATGTTCTCTGCAAACTCAAGCAGACATTGCTGCATCAGAGACATTCAGTTCACATTCTGAAGGTTTCCTGTGCAATATTAAAAAGCTAGATTTACTTTTTTATAAACAAAATCTATTGTAGAACATAAAGTGGCAACTGGGAAGAGTAACAGTAACCCCACATACCCGTAAATTTGATCCCTGGGGAAACAAGACTCCTGTTTTGCCTATTAGATTGTAATATTTTCATTTGTATTTTCATGCTTAAACCCACATTAAAAATTGCATGCTTGTATTTTAATTCAAAATAGTCCTAATTTTATCTTGCAAACATGAAAATATATGCATTTTAGAAAAATATAAAATTTCAGATTAAAAATCAATTTTAATATGAGTGTATTTCATGGACAAAACCAAACCATACTTGAGCTTTCTTAAAACTCAGACATTAGTTCATTTTTCACATAATTATAACTTAATACCTTATGATTTTTCCTAAATATTATCTACCCCGAAAGAAAAGAGATGGGGGTACATTATGATAGGTTGTATTCATTATCATCTCATGTTGTGTATTATAAATCATAATTAATTTTTTATGGTAATGTTCCATTAAATGGGACCTACAAAGGCTTATTTGTGTTTGTTTTTCAATTGGACTCATGCCTCTTTGTGCTTCTTTATGATTTCAAAAAAAAAGTGTGAAAGGTGTATGGATTTCTTTTCCTGACTTTTTTTTAAACTTTGAAATATTGGGAATGTCAATGTTCCGAGGCCAGGAAATGCAAGTGTTAAATATGAAAGCATAAACTCTAACTCTACCCTTTATGCAATTCTATTACAATTATTTATGCAGTCACATACTCCTTTATAAAAAACATACAATATATATATTTCTAAAACATTAAGGCTTGTTTTAGAAAAGCTTTTAAGTACATGTTTAAATCCACCCCAATTCAGGAAAGTACTTTGCTGTATCAGGCCTTGGATGCACAGGTGTTGCAGTTTTTAGTATGGTGTAGTACTCTGTGTATAAAAGATAGAGTCCATGATACTTATTTCTACATACTTAAACATGCTACAAATCAATTATAATGGATTTAATGAGAAGCATTATATAAGTACTTACAATTAGAACATTAACTCTTTCAATAACTGTATTACTATTAATGGTATTTCACAAACAAATCATAGTGAAAATATACTATTAAATACTGTGCATCAGCAAACATACATACATACATTTCCATCAGTTTATAGAAGAATTCAGTGTCCTTGTACTTGTGACGTTAGAAATATATAAATAATTTCCAAAATAGTGTGAAAGTGAAAATTATGTCCAAAAAATTTCTGGCATAATGTAAAGAAACATTATCTTTAAAAGAACCTTAAGGCCAATGCTTGGTGAAAGTAGTATTTTACCTTTATTGACTAAAGATAGGCCACATGAAAAATACAAGATAGTCTAAGAAAGCTTGAAAATATACATTTAATGCTGCTCTCTAAAGTCCCAGTCCTGCAAAGACTATAACTTTATGCCTTGAGAGGAGTCCCACTGACTTCTCAGTGTGTGTAATTCTTTGCAGGATTAGGGCATGAATGTATAGTACATGGGTGTGCACAAATTAAAATGCATAAAAACATACAGAAATGTCAACAAATCATAAAATATATTGAACCGTTATGATAACTAAGTGCATGTTTTAATTCTTTTCTACAAATAAATGTGAAGTTTTCCCATTTATTTTAATCCGTTGAGCCTAATTACGAGGACAGTTTTATTGTTGATCCTCATATCAGAAACAAAAATCTCTCTCTCTCCCACCCACCTATTTGGCAGCACACAATAGTTGAGCCAAGAGTGACATGACATAATATTCAGTTCTTGGAAAAAGCAAAAGCATAAAATGGAGAGTGCATGTACTTGGTGCTTCCAGCCTCTGATATTCAGGGGAACTAAATTCTAGTTATGTCTGACCAGATTCTAATTTATTTTTTCAACTAATTTGCAGTTACAGCAGGTTATTACTATACATTTACCTTCAGCAGGTATCTGGGCAATCTTTCTCCCTTAGATAAATGTATGTCATTCTGTAAAAGGCATAAGTAGTAATAGTTTATTAGAAGATTCAAAATATTAGATGTTGGGATGATTTAGTCTGCAAACCTTGAGACTGTGTGTGTAAACATGAAACTGAGCAGAACAGAGAAAGTTATTTCAGAGTATGAGCAACACTTCAGCACCATGTGACAGATATATTCCACTCAACACATAAATGATTCTACATTTACCTTCGAAACAATTCTCTTTAGGTCTTGTGAAGTCCTGCTAGCCAGCTGCTAATAACCGAGGTGCCCCAGTAACAGTAAACTGGCTGGAGCAACACAGCCTATCAGTTCAGACGTACATTGCATAAATGCAAAATTACTATAGTTTTGAAAAGACAACCCATAACTCTTCGAGAGATAAATAATAAAATAACTCAAAACAGCAGGTCGCTTGACCTTAGGCGCAGGCTCAAATGCCCAATTAAAATAATTTACGTCACCCACGTTAAATAATTCATTCGGGGGGACAGAAGACAAGAGCGATCATACGACGACAACCTGTACAACCAGAATTTCATTTGGGTTCCACAGAGGGGGGCACCTGGGAGAGCACCGGACCTTACGTAGCCCTGACCTGCCTCACCGACGGGCCAAAGCTGAGGAAAGAAGCCCGGGGGTGCAGCTGAGCTCCATCCCTGCGAGGCCCAGCAGAGCACCCGGGCACTCCTCGGCCAGCCTGGGGGCGGGGAGCGCCCTGCCCCGCCGTCCCCGGAGCTGCAGCAGGACAGAGTGCGGCCCCCGGGGCTGGGGGTGTCCGCCCGGGCCGCTTCTCCCGAGTCTCGTCCCGGGCCTGGATCTGGACCAAGCTGCTTCCCCTGAGCTCACGTCACGCCCGGCCTTCCCCGGGCCGGAGCCGTTGTGTGAGGCGCTCCCGTCCCTCGCTCGGGGCCGGCGGGCTCCATCCAGCCCCGACGCGCCGTGAGGGCTTTGCCTTCTTCCCGGCGGAGGCCGGGCGGTGCCGTCCAGCGAGCCCGACGGCCCAGCCCGGGACCCGGCCACACAGGCTGTGCGAGCGCGGCCCCGCGGACACCGGCCCCGGGACCCCCACCGCGGCTCTCCGCCTGTCTGAGTCCGGGCGGGCTCCCCCGGCCCGGCCAGCCCGGTGCGGGACCCTTCCCCCGCTGGCTCCAGGGGGAGCAGCGCCGCGAGACTCCCCCGCCTGCGCCGCCGTCATTGGCCGTCCCGGGCTGGGAGGCCGGGCTCGCGAGGACCCCGCCCAGGCCACGAGCGTCGTTTCAACTGCCAGGCCGAAGGCCCGACGCTAACGGCCCGCGGAGAAACCCGGCGAGACCTTGCGCCTGCGCACAATCCACTCCCGCCTTTTCCCCGGTCGGAGCCGCCGACCCTCCCCCGTCCCCTGTGTCAGTGCGCACGCGCATGCCTTCGCTCTGCCTCTCGTAGCCTGGCGGGGCTGGTGTGCTACCTCCCCTCGCGAGAGTTGAGCGGCGGGCGCCCCCGACACATCCGGGTCGCCCCCCCTGCGAGTGACCGTGCCCACCCCACAGGCAGAGCCGCCGCCGGCAGCAAGCAACGGTCGCGTGCCCCCTCGCGCTGCCTGGCCGGCCGGAGGGAAGATGGCGGTGGAGTCGCGCGTGACGCAGGAGGAGATCAAGAAGGAGCCTGAGAAGCCCATCGACAGGGAGAAGGTACCGCGCGGCAGGGTCCGCCCCGGGGCGCTCGGAGACCCGCCGCCCAGGGAACGCGGGGGGGAGGGGCGGTGCCGGCTCCGCGCCCCCTGCTGCTGGCCGGCCGTGGCGAGCACGGGCCGGGCCGGGGCTGACGGCTTGTGTTTCCCTCTTGCAGACGTGCCCGCTGCTGCTGAGGGTCTTCACCACCAACAACGGGCGGCACCACCGCATGGACGAGTTCTCCCGCGGGAACGTGCCCTCCAGCGAGCTGCAGATCTACACCTGGTGAGCGCGGCCTCCGCCTGAGTAACAGCTGCCCTGCGGGCACCTGCCGCCCGTGCTCTGGTCTCATTCTCCGCGCTGGGCACCGCACACCCTTGATCCCAGACTGCAGGGAATCCGCCGCCGCCTGATCTTGCATCCATACTAAGCAGCAAGGGGGTCCAGGGGGCCTTTTCCTTAGGTTTCTATCCGCACCCTCCACTGTAGGTGTATTTTCATGCAAAACACCCCTGGGCTGTAATAGCTGAGTTCAGAAGGAGGTTGCTGTTGTCCTGATATGATGCTGTATCGTTTGTAGTCATGATGGTTGGGAATCGCCTTCCTAAGACTGGAAGGAAGAATTCCATATGTAACTTAAATCACTACATCTTGTTGCTAGAGAGTCTGCATTTGATGTGTCAACTGACTCGGCTTTTCAAAGATCTGTACATAGGAATACGCTTTCTTCATTAATGTGGTGTAAATACTCTATACACAACGCTTCGTACTTTAACAGACTTGAACGTTTGAAATTCTTTATTCCAAAGTAGGCCTCAACAGTTTGTCTTAAACTGGGTGTTTTGGCTGCCTGTAGTGACTAAGTTTAGTTCCATGATTATGGAAGACTACAGAAAAAAGAATTATCCCAAAATGTTGAGTATTGTATAGAAAGTGTGTTAATTTTTGTGCTGTGTTTTGCACACTTTTAACGTGTACAGTTTGTATGCAGTATTTTGTGTATCGTGGCGAGGGTGTTTTCTCTGGCGTTAGGTGGCAACCAGTGTCCTTTAAGAACTTTTCAGTTCCTTGAACTTTAGCTTGGAAAATTAGTTTGACCCCAAAACACAAGTCAACACAAGTATTCTTATCAGCAAGTTAAATAAGTATGGGTTGGATGAATGGACTATAGAATGGCTAGAGACCTGGCTAGATTATTGGGCACAACAGGTAGTGATCAATGGCTCCATGTCTAGCTGGCAGTCGGTCACAAGTGGAGTGCCCCAGGGGTCAGTCCTGGGGCCAGTTTTGTTCAACATATTAATTAATGATCTGGGGTAGATTTCACCCTCAGCAAGTTTGCAGATGGCACTGAAGTAGGGAGAGTGGAAGATTCCCTACCTACCTTTCAGGGTTGTGCTACAGAGTGACCTAGACAAATTGGAGGATTGGGCCAAAAGAAATCTGATGAAGTTCAACAAGGACAAATGCAGAGTCCTGCAGTTAAGATGGCAGAATCCCATGCAGAGCTACAGACTGGGGGACCAACGGGTTAGGCAGCAGTTCTGTAGAAAAGGACCTGGGGGATTCAGTGGATAAGAAGCTGGATATGAGTCAGCAGCGTGCCTTGGTTGCCAAGAGGGCTAATAGCATATT
Organism: Mesoclemmys tuberculata; assembly: GCA_007922155.1. Classification (NCBI taxonomy): domain Eukaryota; kingdom Metazoa; phylum Chordata; order Testudines; family Chelidae; genus Mesoclemmys; species Mesoclemmys tuberculata. The sequence goes on along the minus strand of ML675618.1, from coordinate 70,607,038 downwards.
GGGCTGCATTAGTAGGAGCATTGCCAGCAGATTGAGGGAAGTGATTCCCCTCTGTTTGGCATTGGTGAGGCTGCATTTGCAGTATTGTGTCCAGTTTTGGGTCCCCCACTACAAAAAGGATGTGGACAAGTTGGAGAGAGTCCAATGGAGGGCAACAAAAATGACTAGGGGCCTGGAGCACAAGACTTATGAGAGTTGCAGTCCAGTGCCTTATCTACTAGACCATTTTGCCTCCCATTATGTAATTGGTTTCTAATGCCTTCCGACATTTAGGGTGACTCCTCACTGACCACAAAAACATGCTGAGGATGTTGGAATAAACTGATTTTTTTTTAGATTAAAATACTTTAGAAATGGAACCTCAAAAACAAACTTGTGAAGTGCTTAACATGAAATGTGTACTACATGGAAATACATAAGCATATAAAATCTTAGCCTACTTAAATGTGAACTATATATTTCCTTGCCTTTACATGGTAATTTTGTAAGTGATAGTGCATAGTTATTGAACTGTTGTCACTTATTTTAAATGGTTTGAATTTTAATATTTGAGAACTATGAGCCATCCTGCTGAGTTATTTTATTTTTTTTTTAATCTAGGATGGATGCAACTTTAAAAGAGCTGACCAGTTTAGTGAAAGAGGTCTACCCAGAAGCACGGAAGAAGGGCACACACTTCAATTTTGCAATTGTTTATACAGAGCTCAAGAGACCTGGTTATAGGTAAATGTCATTTATTCTCCAGATTAATAAAATGCTTCAGACAGCAGAGCTATAAACTGTTTTTCATTAAAACTGATTTAAAGTCCTATACCATATGAAATCTAGTCCTAATAAACAGAAAATTGCATGGTGGCTGAACTGCTTTAATGTTTCTGTTCACCTTTTTCAAAACGAGGAACAAGTGTTTGCCTAATCTGCCCAGCACATAGGCAGCCAGTCAGGATATGTACCTGCAGCTTTGAGTAGCATTGAAAGGCTTGTTGCTGCAGGCGATATGTGGAATGACTAGATCCTCTTTCTAATAAGTGTTTATAATCTTAGGACTGATATTTTTGCATAATGGGCCCCTGTCCGCCATTGATGTAGGTGTTCACTCATCAGTAACCAGTTGAAGGGCAGTGGCTGTGTCCTGCTGTGTCATTTGTGATGCTTTCTTTATCAGTTTTGTCCCCTTTAACTTGGCAGACAGTTTTCTCTTAGCTAAAATAGAATTTAAATTTACATAATTGCTCTGCCTAGAGTTGTGCTGTTTCTATAGTGAAGACAGTGCATGTTGATTGTGAGGGTGGGGGTGCCACCTTCATATGCAACTAGTTGAAGAAAGTGTTGGGGGGGGAACCTGTAAAACCATTTACTACCAGACCATATTTGGCCCTTAAATGAGTTTGCAGTTTAGAGGGAGATGGATTCTTGGTCTCTAATTATTAATCTGCATTTCACTTCCTCCTACAGGGTGAAGGAAATCGGCAGCACAATGTCAGGCAGAAAGGGCACAGATGATTCTATGACTCTGCAGTCTCAAAAATTCCAGATAGGAGACTACTTGGATATAGCAATCACTCCTCCAAATCGTGCACCACCCCCATCAGGACGCATGAGACCATACTAAAAGCCAAAGTGTCACTTTGTATAAAACTGAGCGTCTTTCCATTTGGTCATAGGTGCTGCTTGAAACAGGTCTTTTTGTTTATATTGCTAAGCAAGAACATCCCAGAATACATTTAAGCCTTGGAAATATGAGTTATTTTTAAATCTTAATTTCACTCTGTTTAGAAGAAAACGACCTTTAGGCAGCTTTATGATCCTTTCCCTAGTTCTGGTGTGAAAAGTAGGAATGTGCAATGTTTCAAGGTCTTTAAAATATGAGCAGCATAACATAGAAGTGTTTTTACAGTTCTGTTTGAAACTGTCATGTTTGGAACAAATATATTGCTCTATCATCCAATATTTAGTGTCTGTGTTTAAAGATTAAATCAGGTCCATGTCATAGGTGTTTAATTAAACTGTTAATGTCAGGAATTGTTTTAACAAATAGTGGACTCTAAAATGAAGGCTGAAGCTTCCTTGAGTGACCCTGTAACTGGCTCCTTTGTGGGCTGAAGAGAGTTAATGGGGTGTTAACTGTGTGCAAAGTCATTACAGGATAGGGTTTTAAGTCTCTGAGTAGGCAGTGAGTGTTCTGCTGACAGTGACATTCCCCCCCCCACACAGAAAATTTCAGCTTTAGTCGTAAATCTTTCCAGGTTGAGTGAAATTCAGGGAAAAGACTTGGCATCCTTTAAATTTAATGTAGTTATTTTTTAAGAAACTGGCAAAGCTAGTTGATCTAAGACATGTATACTCCACATTTTTAGATCTCTCACCAACTGACTACATTTCACAATCTTAAATTCCAAATGCTAAGTTTACACTAAGAATATTTGTTAGGGATATTACTATATTACATAACTTCATTGTTCAAAGCATTTGTCATGTTTCTTAGTTAACCTTTTGAAGAAAGTAAACAATCTCTTCCATTCTTGCTTATTTCACTTCCAGTTCCAATAAACTGCAGCTGTTGACTTGAATAACAAATTTCAGTTGGGGAAGAAAGCTTCAATGTCTTACATGCTAGTCACCTTTAAAACTCAGCCACTCAGATAGCTGTAATCTCTCCAAAGACCATTCCAAAATATTCATTTCCTACATGAAAAGAGATTCCTTATCACTTCATCTACAATTCACACTAAAAGCAGGTAGGGGCAAGGGTTCCTGTGCAAGAGTCTGCTTTTCTTTCCTCTTCAAATATCTACTGTACTCAATATGGGGAACTCAGGAGGATTGGGGTGTGCTGAGATGAAAATTGAATAATACCGGAGGTAGCAACCATCAGAAGATAGGATCATAAGGTATCCTTGAAAGATATGGAGCCACTCAGGTATAAATGAGTTAATTACAGAGGATAATTTCTTTAGGGAGACTGGTAGTCAAGAGGGGCCATTAATCATAGGCTTTTCAGTGTTTGAAGACCTGAATTTAGTAAAATGGAGCATTTGTAATGTCACAGGTGTGCCTTTGCTAAAAAGTGATATTGGTACTGAAATTCAGGGGCAGGTTGTAAATTACTTTAATTCTTAGCATATATATAAGGTAGTGCAAGTCTCTGAAAATCCTGATGGTGGCTTATACTGAACTGACTGTGTTCAAATAATGTATCCAGTTTTTCCTTTCAACAAGATAGGTGCATGGAAACATCATAGTTCCTTATCCACTGCCTCTCTTCCCCTGGTTCTGTGATGGTTAGAACTGTATGGAAGTCAAAAGTCCCCAAAGCAAAGGCTTGCTATTAAAGGTCCGATCATAAACTGGGAGGTTAATGAGCAAAAGAGTGATTGCCAAGCTCAGAACAAGCTACACCTGACATAGCTTGTGAGCTTCTGCTTTATTTGCATTAGTAATTCTCTTCTGTAGCACATTAGCTATACCTTAGTGGTCCCATGACTGACTCCCTCTGTGAAAGGTGTCTATCCCATATCCAGGTAGATTTCTGTGCTGCCTCACTGGTTTCTGATTCTTCTGTGGAAGGAATGAACAGAAGTTTGAGTATGTACTTTAATTTGAATTAAGCAAAAGGTATGTGATATTGAAGTAAATGCTATATAGGTGAGGGTAGTAGTGGCACCCACCAATAAGGGTGCCTGATATTTGTTGTTTTAAGACCCTGTTTTCTATTGCTTAGAAATTAGCCAGACTAACCCTTTGGGGTGACATTTTCTAGACCAGCTGTCTGCTTCAGGCGGAATTATTTTTTGGAAAATTTCAGCCAAAGTGGCTCAACTGTTTCCAAGAATGAGCTTATGGAAAATTAATTGTTTTAGCCCTGTTAAATGTTGGTGACCTTCCCTTTCAAAAGCTCGAGCACCCTCAGAAATGTAGGGCTGGAAGGCACCTTGGGAAGTCATCAAGTCCAGCTGCCTGTGCTGAGGCAGGATCAATGCCTTGGAGCAGGCAATTGAAATGTGGGGAGAAGGGTGGCCTTTGCTAGGGTTGTGCTTTTTGCTGTTCCTCTCCAAATGTGACCAAGTTATAAGTATCTGACAAATTGCAGTTTGCACACGCTCATGCTGGTTGAGCTTTTACAGCTTAATTTCCCCAAAGATTCCATCTGTACTAGCCATCCGCAGGGAGCTGAAAAGGATTTTCATTGCAATTCTGGGCTGCTTTGGCTAATTCCAGGTCTAAATACCAGGCCTGAAAGTAGGGAGCGCCTCCCTTACACTGTTAATGACCACCCACCCTGTTCTATTGATTCCCAGGCAATATGAAGGAGCAAGTTGCCGGAATCAAATACAGGGGGCTTGGATGAGAAGCACCTGATAATAGTTATTTGCAAGAGTTGGTTAAGGGGACTGGACTTGCACAAGGTCAGGGAGGCTAACTGGGAACCAGTGGTGAAGGATGGAGACATCTGAAAGGAGCTAAGGGATGGGCAGGGAAAAGTAGGGTTTCCTAAGCAAAAGGCTAGGACAAGGAGCCAAAAAAGGAGGGGGGACACAGATTGGACAAGGAGGAGAAATAGGAGCGAGTAGAGACCGGAGGAAATGGGGGCAATGAGGCTGGGAGGGGGGGAGAGACAGAGCAGATGAGAATCTGGGAGTGGGGAACACGGATATGGGGAGTCTGGAGTGGGAAACTAGGATTGAATAGGTAAACAGGTTTAGGAGTGTGATGAGAAGACTGAGAAATGGAGACTAGGAAGTGAAGAAAGAGGTTGGACAGGAAGATGCAGAAGGATCAACTACTACTGTCAGTTACTCTGTTAACTCAAGTGACAGAGGTCCATACAGTAGATCTAAAGGTTCCAACTCTGATGATGAACCGTGTGTGGCAATATGATGCCACATGATGGAATCTAGGAAATTACCCTGTCCCTCTCACCCTGCCCCCATCCCCCAAGAAAAAAAGTGAAAAACATTAAGGCTATAAAGAGAACTCAAAGGTTAGGAAATGCTAGAATAAAGGTTGCCTGGGTGACCTTAATTCAATCTCCTTGTATATATGCATTATGATAGCTTAATTACACAATCACCTACTATTTCTTCCACAAGTTCCTTGCTTCACTCAGTGCACAGGACAGACCTACTCTGGGGATGACTCAAGTTGTGTAACGAAGGAAACTGACTGTACAATTTCCACCTCATTTCTTGTAGAAGTTAGATGTCTAGTGAGTGAGAAAAGGGATAGCAGGAAGAGAGAGAATGGTTACGACAGGTGAATGCTGCCGTGGAGAATTAGATTTGATCCCGATTTCTGCTACAGCATTCCTGTGTGATGCTGGGCAAGTCACTTCACCAAACTATTCACAGGTGGTCAATGATGTGTGTTCCTCATCTTCAGGGTGATTGACTCATTTGCATAAGGGCCGAGCACTCAACGGCAACCAAAGGCAGTGGGAGCTGTGCTTTGAACATATAAAGCATAATGCTAAATATTCTAAAAAAATCCTGTCATAGGTATCACAAATTAGGCACTCAGAATTAGGGGATATTTTTCACCTTACTCTGTGCCTCATTTCCGCCCCTCTGTAAAATGGAGATGCCACCACATTACAGGAACGTTGTGAAAAATACTGTGTACAAAGAACTCATGGAAGAAATAATTATTTTCTCATGGGCTTTCTTCAGAGCAGGGTTTGAACAGTGTGCAGTAAATAAGGCAGAGTGATGTTGAACAGCGAGGAGATAGAACAGCAACTGACTAGCTGCTTGTTATGTGAGTATTGTCCATTTTGTGCAAGGAAATGAAATAAGGGTCCTGTGGAAAAAATAGCATGTCAAGTAATTAAAGACTCAATGCCTACGCATTGGAGGGAGAGATGTTATCTTAATTCTGGGCTTTCCTAACTTTTTGAACATTTGAGTTTGCCATCTTATTGTTTTCTATATATTTTTTTTTGTTGTGGGGGGGGGGGGGAGAGGGGAGGAGTGTTACATATAATATTCTAGTTCTACTTTAGCTGATGTTTTGTTCCTTAGTTCATTTCAGTTTACACAGAGTACAGCACAAGATTACAGTTTACACCCAACAGAAGGAGCTGAAATCCTAGCAAGCAATCCCTACTCAATTTCAGTTCCTAGTTCAGAAATACAAATTCTCTAATAAAAGCTTGCACAGCCAAAAATACCTAAGCCACTGAAGATACTAAGTGACAATGTACACTAGTTATCAATTGTACCATTTACACAAACCATGCATTTGAAATCGAAGGAATTTTAATAGTGGAAAAATTCCACATGTAGACAAGCCCTTTACTGACCACCTGAGTGTAGACATTTGTATGAAGTGCCAAGAAATGCAAATTTCCCCTAACACATCTACCTTAATCCATTCTTTATAAAATCATCTTTGTAATTTTGACAGAGTATGTGTCTTTTACCTGTTTTCATTTATTTTTATGTGCACCATCACCAGCAGCCAGCAATCGTAGCCTTCCACGACAAAGCAAAATATGAGCGGCTCTCTCCCTTTGCCCAGTATTCCTGCAAAGATACCACAAGAGCCTCAGCAATGTTTGGGGAATCTCCACCCCTTCTTTCATGCTATTTATGTGGTGTGTCTGCAACAACCTACAGTATTACTGTCAGGCTTCTCTTACCCATGCCAATCTTAAGCAGGGGGTTGATACTGTGCATCTGGCTCTTCTCCCATTACCCCCTGACCAGGGGTGAAGGATTGCTTCAGGCCAGGCATGCCAATATTAGATGCAGCAAAATAAATAAAAAAAAGAGTTTACACACTAAGATTTATGCCCTTCTTCGCAACACCGCTGTGTAAGGGGTCCACAAAAGGTGGTCTTTACCACAGAACAGTGCTTTTCAACCTGGGGACCGCAGATTATGTGTAAGATTTCCAAATAGGTCAACATGTCCATTTGAAACTTTTTAGGGGCCTGCAGATGAAAAAAAATTGCTCTAAAGATTGCGTCTTCGGTGACCATGCTACTTCCCGCCAAAAGAATTGAGCTTGCTTTGTCCCAAGGCAGAATAGGATTTTCCCTGCAATTACTCATTCCATCCGCCAGGTGTCACTGTGGTATCAGGCACTAGATCCGTGGTTCTCAAACTTTATATCTGTGACCCCTTCACATACCAAGCCTCTGAGTGCGACATCCTGGCCCACGAGGGCTCCCCCACTCCCTCGTCACCTTTAACCCCTGCAGGCTCCCCTAGCACCTACACTGTGCCCTCTTTGCCCCTAACCCTGCACCCACCTGGGGAAGCTGACCTGCATGCAGGGAGCAGCTGGTATCCCTCCCCCTCCAATGCTGCTGCTCTGCACACCCCTAGGAGGGGTGTGAGGGAGGGTCGGAGGAGAGGGGGAAGCAAGGAGCATCGTCAGGGCTCCCTGCATCCAGGTCACTTTCCCCACCTGGGCTACATAAGGTGAGGGCCTCACAGCACAGGCCAGGTGGGGAAAGTGACCTGACTACAAGGAGCCTGTAAAGATATGCTCGTAGAACATCGTGATTTAGAGACACTCTCTAGCATGGGAGAGTTGTGTGAATTAGGAAATGATTCCCCTCTATTCGGCATTGGTGAGGCTGCATTTGGAGTATTGTGTCCACTTTTGGGCCCCCCACTACAAAAAGGATGTGGACAAGTTGGAGAGAGTCCAGCGGAGGGCAACAAAAACAATTAGGGGGCTGGCGCACAAGACATGAGGAGAGACTGAGGTATCTAGGGTTGTTTAGTCTGCAAAAGAGAAGAATGAGAAAGGATTTGATAGCAGCCTTTTACTACCTGTAGGGGGGGTTCGAGGGAGGATGGTTTTTAAGCTGTGGCTTGACAAAGCCCTCACTGGGATGATTTAGCCAAGGTTAGTCCTGCTTTGAGCAGGGAGTTGGACTAGATGACCTACTGAAGTTCCTTCCAACTCTAATCTTCTATAATTCTATGATTCTAAGTGAGGCTAGCGACAGAAGCCTGTGATGAGGCAGGAGTGCTCTGGCATTTAAGGAGTTGAGGTCAACCTCAATATATTCCAGGCATTGTGCCAGAATGAGGGCTGACTCCTGGCTGTTGATCTGTACGAGGGTCGTTCAAAAAGTTCTAAGCCTCACCCAGGAGTTGCAGAAACAAGACAGTTTTTCACAATTTTTCTATATAGTCCCCCTTGACATCAATGCACTTGGTCCAACGATGCTCAAGCATTGCAATCCCATCACGGAAGAAGGTGGCGTCCTGGTCCTCCAAAAACTCCTCCACAGCACATATGACCTCATTATTGTTTCCAAAATGGCGACCATGTAGGTGGGATTTGAGTTTAGGAAACAAGTAGAAGTCAGATGGAGCTAAGTCTGGTGAGTAAGGGGGATGGGGTAGCAATTCAAAGCCACAGTTGGCTGCTTCAGCTACTGCAACCTGAGCAGAGTGAACGGGCGCGTTATCCTGGAGCAAGAGCACACCTTCCCTCAGCTTCCCTCTGCGTTTCGACTTGATTGCTTCCTTCAGTTGTGTTAATTCTGATGCATAGTACTGTCCATTAATAGTTTTTCCCTTTTCCAGGTAGGCTATCATGATTATGCCTTCAGAATCCCAAAAAAGAGAAGCCATCACCTTGTCAACTGACGCTGCCCGCTTGAACTTCTTCGGGGGTGGAGAACCAGGGTGTTTCCACTGTTTGCTTTGAATCTTTGATTCAGGTTCGAAGTGATGAACCCAGGTTTCATCTTGAGTTACTAATCTACGGTGGAAATTCTCAGGGTCAGCCTGGAAGCGAGTCAGAAGTGTCCTGGAAATGTCAACCCTTTGCAGCTTCTGCTCTGGCGTCAGCATTCTTGGGACCCATCTTGCAGACAGCTTGCTCATCCCCAAGATCTCAGTTAAAACAGTGTGAACTGAACCAGAACTAATGCCTATGGACTTAGCTATCTGCTGGACAGTAAGATGTCTGTCATCCAAAACCATACGGTGAATGGCATCAACTTGATCATCAGTGGTTGAGGTTTTTGGACGACCTGACCGAGGGTCTTCTTCTGTGCTCACCCTGCCCCGCTTGAATTCAGCAGCCCATTTCTTCACAGTTGCATAGGAAGGGGAGTTCTCCGCAAGTGTCTGTACCATGTCCTCATGGATTTCCTTGGGTGTCATACCTTTCTTTTGCAGATACTTTATGACTGCTCGGGCTTCTGTTTTGTCCATTTTTAGATTTGTCGCACTACCCTTTACCTTTGTATTGGCCTCACCTGCACACAAATTAAAACAGAAATCTGTATTTGTTTTTCTAGTTTTATAAGAAGTGATAGTGTGTTACAACAACAAAAATGTTCAGCTATGGCTCTTCTTTCTGGGTGAGGCTTAGAACTTTTTGAACGACCCTCGTACACCCAGCTCTGTAAATAAGTTCATGGTTGTTCTGCTGACCCGGTGAGCCTCCTGGATAGAGTGGGCTCTGAGAAGGCAGTTGTTGAGGTAAGGGTAGATCATTATCCCTTGAGCATAACTGAGCTTACTGAGAGAACTTTGGAAAATATTCTCAAGTCTGATGATATTTCAAAGGGGATCACTCTATTGGTAGTGGTCTTGTCGTAGGGTAAATAAAATTGATTGTGAGCCAGTAAGATTATGTGAAAATGTGTCCTGAAGGTTGAGGGCCAAAAGCCAGTCTGTCTGTTCCAATGCTGGAATGATCATCGATAAAGAGACCATCTTGAACTTTTGAGCCTGGACAAATTTCTTCAGAGCTCTAGAGGTCTAGTATGGGTCTTCAAATTCCCTTCCTCTTCAGTATTAGGAAATAACAAGAGTAGAACCCTCTTCCTCTTAGGTGTTGAGGTACTCCATTTTATGGCTCCCAGCTGGAGGAGACAAGCAACGTCTTGTCATAGTGAACTCTTGTGAGAAGGGTCCCTAAAGAGGGACAGGGATAGGTTTTGCGGAGGGATTAGGGAAGTGAAATAGATGGAGTTCGAATTATCTCTAAAACCCATCAGTCCAATGTTATGCATTCTGAGATACTGCAGATCAATGACCAAATGGGTATGAAAGGTTGATCAACTGTATTAATTGGAAGGAATAGTCTAGCGGTGCCTCGATGTGCCCATCAAAATTGGTGTTTGAACAAAGGAGGCTGGATTGATGAAGATTGTGGGCCTGGTGTTTTGCATTTGGGAAATTTCCCTTTTTTCCTTTGTGGCTCATAGTGTTGGTATTGTGACGTATATGGTCTATGTTGGGATTGGGCACTAAATTGTCGTTTTTGTCTCCGCGTGCAGATATCCAACTGGGGTGTAGCTCTTCAAGGTGTGAAGGAAGGCATCAGAAAAGCCTTGTGCCCTCAAAGGGGAGGTCCTCCAGCCTAGACTGTAACTCTTTTGGGAAACCTGAGGTGTGGAGCCATGATGCTCATCTCATCGCCATAGCTGTAGAGATGGACCTTGTTGTTGTGTCAAGTAGCATCTAGGGCAGACGGCAGCTATGTCCTTGCTACTACCTGTCTCTCCTCTATTGTTGTCTTAAATTGGTCCCAATGTGACTTTGGTACCCACTCAATAAAGTCAGTCAGCTTTGAATAGTTGATATAATCACATTTCATTATGAGGCTTGGTAGTTGTCAATACAAAATTGAAAGGTGGCCCAGGAGTATGCTTTCCTGCTGAAGAGGTCCAGACATTTCCAATCTCAGTCATATGGAGTAGTCCTTAACCAACACTGCTGGCCATGAGAGTTGACAGCACCTATCACAATGGAATTGGGTGGTGGGTGGGAGAGGTGAAATTCAGATTCCTTCGAGGGGACATAGTTTATCTGCCTGCTTACAGGCCAGTGCTACTGAAGTTGGGGTTTGCCAGTCCATTCTCACTGGGTGCAAGATAGCCTCATTTGTTACCCAGGGTTCCGTGACCCAATGACTTTTAGTCTCCATGAAACGACATCAGGAAATAAACCAAAGGAAATGCAGTACCTCCATCTGCTATATGACTGGCACAGACAAGTCAAAACCAAGGGCTCTTAACTCTAAGCTTTACTTTACTGGTCTCCAGCAATTCCCATTGAAATTACTTTTACCAGAAGTCTCCACTTATTAGTCTTAAGCACATACAAATACAATAGGTGGTTAGAGTATCCCAAAAGTTGATAGTTACCCCACAAGTAAGGAGTCTTCAGGTGAATCACAAGGAGGGACGGCTCCAGCTGCCCTTGAAGCTCCACGCACATGCTGCGGTATATGAGGTGCTGCCAGCTCTTCGCCCCCTCAGTTCCTTCTTTCTATCTGTGATGGTTGCTGGAACTGCTACGACTTGCATCACAGGTGTTCTTGATCCCTTTTATTCTCCTTAATCATTTGTTGTTTGTCTTAGTTAGTTTGATTAGTCCTTAAGTGTTGTTAACAGTGGTAATTAGTCACTTAGGATAGTCCTGGCTGGGACTTCGCCAGGAGCAGGGCATGCGCCGGTCACCGGACTTCAAACCTTGTACCTCCAGTGGGAAGGCCTTTCCACTGAGCGACCCCCATGATAGTTGCCTGGGGGAAGCTCATTATATGGAAAAATGCAAGATTTGTAAGGCTTTCAGATCTCAAACCCCAAAAGATAGAGATCCACTTGAGAGCCTTACTAATGGAGGCAGCACTCAGATCGGCCTCCGAACCAACCCATTCTACCTTGGTACTGAGCGTGGCATTGGTGCAGAGCACGCCATCGGAACCATCCCTGCCTCAGCACTGGACTTCTTCCTCTCCATCGAGGAAGAATCAGCAAAAGCAGCATGCAGAGCAAGACTGCTCCCCTGCATTGTCCAAGAAAGCAGGGTTGAGCATGGGGTCACACTGAGGTCAGACAGTGGAGACTTGCTCGCCACCACTGCTGGAGTCTCCACTATGTCTCCAACCAGAGAGCCACCCCCGACTCCTGGGAGTGGGAAGGCGTCTCTGCACCTGCCAGCGCTGTCAACACCTTAGGCTTTTCATGAGGCATTTTTCATGAGACCTTGCTGGCCTTGCCCATGCCACCCACACCCTGGCCTCCGCCCAGAGAGAAGGTGCTGGTGTGGGGAAACCTGCGTTGGGACCCCCTGGTTGGCTTAGGTGATCCCCAGAGCCTGGGGGACAATCTTCAAGAGCCCGGTCACCTTGAGTGGAAGGGTTGACATGGTGCCGCTCCCCAAGAAGTTGCTCCAGGTCACAGTCACTGGAGCACCCTGCATCGGTGGGGTACAGAGTGAAGTCACCCTCTTGGTACTGGTTGCAGTCCCCGGCACCGTGCAAAACTCGTTCCAGGAGGTGGTGCCTGTCTGGGTTGCCTGCCAAGAGGCTGCTCCCCAGAAGGAAGGCGCTCTACCCAGTCGCTGGAGGCAGACTCGGCACGGAGGGGGAAACAGCACCGTCAGTCGTGAGTGCCCAGGTGCTGCTCCAGGCGTTCCAGTTTGTGGTTGGAGCATGAGTCCCTGTGCTGGCACCAGTTACGGCACCAGGACCGTGGCTCATTGTTGTCACTATCGACAATGCCAGAGGGTTTTCCACAGAGCTCTGGAGCATCCACAGATGGGGTCATCACTCTCCTCCACTCGGCACCATACAACAGGAACCACCAATTCAGCTCCATCGCAGTCATCTGACACCGAGTCAGCATACTCTGGCTGTTCTTCAAGATATGTTGCTCATGTCCATTCCATGAACCACCCCCCATCCCTGCTGCCAGAACTGGCGGCAAGAAGGACCCAAGGGAGCATAGGACCGGCAGCATCTCATATACTGCAGCATGTGCACGGGGCTCCAGGGGGTGCCAAAGCCAGTCTTACGGGTACTGCTAAAGGGAAAAATATTCTGGTAACCGTGCACGGAGGCACACACACCGACAATGGAATGGACATGAGCAACACATCTCGAAGAACAACCGTTACAAGATAAGTAACTGTCTATTTTCTGCAGAGGCCTAAAAATGGCTATAAGCAGCAAGCAGAATAATTGGTAGTCCATCCCAATATTTGGCAGCGGCTTGAACACATGGCTGATTGCTAATATGCCCATGTACACATTAATTGGGAGGGCGATCTTGGTGAAGGACAAGTGGTAGAGGATGTCCAGGAGCTGATGGTGGGTGTCCTTGACTTTCTCCAGTTGTATCTGGAGGGTGTCTGCCACCCTTTTTGCCAGCTCCTGGAAGAGGCAAAAGTTGTCCACCAGAGATGGTGAGGAAGTCAGGAAAACTTCAGGAGAGGAGCATATGGTCCTCAGGGTTACCTCTTCCCCTCAGCACCACCCTCCTGTTCCTTGAAAACATCCTGTGGAGGTCCAAAGCTCTAGAGGCTGTGGCTGAAGGGGTATCTCTTGAGGTCTCTCAGGCAGGTTTTGGCGTTTGAGAGGTCTGCTGGTGATGTGCTGCCCACGGGTCCTGTCTGTGAATAGAGAAAAAGACATTCAGTATATCACAAGATGGAGAAAGACACTCTGAATCTATTTACTGAGGAAGCACCTTGATGAATGTGGCTTCAATGGGCCTGATTCTCCACTCCTTTGTGTCTTGTGTGGTCATTTACATCGCTCCTAAGTGAATGTAAAACAATTCTAAATCAGAATGCAGTGTTTGGACTAACTTTGTACAGGTCTAAATGACAACACAAGGACAAAGGCAGAGGCGAATCCAGATCATTTTTATAGTGATGTGCTTATAATTTGCAGTAACTAATGGAAGAATTTTGTTTGTGTCTGAGTGAAGGTTGTATTGAGGAAATATGCATTTCTTTAGACTGGATGGGAGTAATGTGTTTGTTTATTGCATGGGCAGTGCCAGGTTTACACTGTCCTTTACTTTTCACTTTCTTGTTTTTAAGTGTAAAGGTTTTGTAAAGGTTGCAAGAGGTAATTACAGTGTTGTCATTGCTTCTGTCTCCTACTGAGTTTTTAAACTGCGGTTTATTGATTTGGGGATTAAATTAGAGGCAAACAATCCAAGCAACAGCATCTCATCAGCATGCCATGAAATTGTATGCACTCTATTCTCCCTTTTAGGCCAGTAATCTCCTCATGCTATCTGATCATTTATGCTTACCGTTCCATTGATATAGAAAATTCAAGATTATACACAAACTGAGCATATTGTGGCAATATGCATTATTATCCAGTTTGTATGAGATGTATGGATATGATTTCAATAAAAGATCCATTGTCTGAAAACAAAGTTCAATAAAGTTCACGCAAATTTAGATTCCAGCCTACAATGCCTGTTTCTTCTTTATAGCATTTAACTGCAAGTGTTTCTAGGGTGCAAGCACTCAGCAGGGTGGGGAATTTGTGAGGGTGGTACAAGGGGACTGAACTTCAAGTGAAGGGATGAAATCCAGCAAGACAAAGTGTAGGTCAAAGAACAGGGAAACATTTCTCTTTTTGTGCTGTAGCAAAATCCATTTAGGAAATATATTTTCTAAGAATGCAAGAAGAGGGGACATGTTATTTAAAGGTGAAATGAATAACTTAACTTTGCTAGGATATTCATTCATTCAGTCACATTTATTCTGGCTGTCCATATGGCATATACTTTCCAGTGCTTCAAAGCTTTCTGAAATGGTTTTCCAAAGTGGACTGTAATTTTAATGGACTAAATTTGCTAAGTTTGTAGATATCTTAACTGCTGTCCAATTGCTTCAGAAGCCTGTTTAAATTCAAACTTCTCATCATAAAACTTCTTGATAGAATAAGTGGGATAAAAATATAGTGATCCTGTTTCTCCACATTGTTTGTAAATACTGATATGGAGCCAAACTCCTTCCACTATATAAGATATTAGGAAGACAAATTGTTATGGAGAAATGGTGGTGTCATTACATGCCTTCGTTGAAACCTTACCTGTAATTCTTCAGCACTGAAGCTGCTTTATATAGACAGTACAGAATGCCTTCAGGATTCCTCTATTTGTTACAGAGGATTTCTCATTCATGGGATATTTGTTATAGAACTACGCAATTTCATTTCACAGTTCCATAGCCCAGCCCAGCTCTAATACAAATTCCAAATCCAAAAAACTTAAACCAGAGAAGTTTATAAGTGACAGTGTACCATAGTTACCTACTGCAGTGGCTCTCAACCTTTCCAGACTACTGGACAGTTTTCAGAAGTCTGATTTGTCTTGTGTTAACTCCCAAGTTTCACTTCACTTAACTACTTGCTTACAAAACCAGACAAAAAAATACAAAAATACACAGCACACTATTACTGAAAAATTGCGTACTTTCTCATTTTTACCATATAATTATCAAATAAATAATTTGGAATATAAATATTGTACTTACATTCAATGTATAGTACATAGAGCAGTAGAAACAAGTCATTTAAGAAATTTTAGTTTGTACTGACTTCACTAGTGCTTTTTATGTAGCCTGTTGTAAAATTAGGCAAATATCTGGATGAGTTGATATACCCCCTGAAAGACCTCTGCGTATCCCTGGTTGAGAACGATTGACCTATTGCACCTGTTAAAAAACCAAGCACTTAAAAGCAAGGAAATGAAAAGTTACTATTACTATCTTACACTAACCACATGATAAGCATAAAAATTCAGATCAGGTATCAAGAAATGCAAGTTTCTCATAACATATAGTTGTTGTTTTTAAATGCATCATTTATGTAATTTGGCAATGGTATCTAAATACATCTTTTTTCTATTTTCATTTACTGCTGTTTACGCCAAACACTGACAAACTCCACCCACAGTCTGCCAACAATAACAACCTTCCATAACCAAGCAAGATGCCAGAGGATTTATCCTGTTGCCCAATTTTCCTGCAAAGATACCACAGCAGATTGAGTAGGTGGCCCTCCAGGTCCAATCCATTCCGAACAGGATTTGTGGCCCCTTAGCAGGAGTTGCATTTGTCCCCACCTACCACCACAGAGCAACATTTGGGGACACTCCACCCGCTCCTCCATGCTATTTACGTGTATGTGTGTGCACGCAACCTTACTATAATGTTCCTTTTCCCTCATAACATTCATCCTAAAACAGTGATTAGTAATGTGGGCCTGGACCTTTTCTCCCCTGTCATCCCCACAAGGGATGGCTTCAGGCCAGATATGTCTACACTGGAGACAGCAGAATAAAAACCATAACTTAGATAATTTATAAAAACTTTACAACCGTAAAGTCTTGGGACTCATTCACTCCCCTGGCCTTTGTTACTGCCTTCCTTCAGCATTAGCGAGCCCTGGAGATTCTACTGTAGCTTTATCCAGCTTCTTCTCTCCTGCCTGCCCGCTGCCCAATTTGCTTCTTGCTGCTGCAGACTTGGGCTCCTCAGTTACCATCCTGCTTTGCTTCCTCCGGCAAGCCTGGTTATTTTTTGGGCTGCTCTCCTCTGCAGCATCTCATCTCTCCTGGTTCAGACCAGTGCTTTGGCTGGCTGAGAAGTGGTGATTTAATTTGTTTTTCCTTTGTTTGTGAAGCTCTGAAATGGACTAGTTACACTAACAAACAAGAATATTTTTAGAGAAAATGAGCCTGCAAGAGGGGAGAAACCATATACCTCCAAAAAGAGAAACAGAAATTTTACAAACTTTTCTACTTTAATTTTTAAAAATATTGTGATAGGACTAGTGCTGTTAAAGAAAATTACAAGCAAACTATCAACATTAACAATTACATACTTGTAATGGCCCCTCCCCACTATGTGCCATATTAATCCAAACCTGGGTCACCGCATTGTCTTTCTGCAAAAAATGCCTCATTATATGGAGTAACAAATGCGATTTCCATAGCAAGGTGTTCTATACTATTGCCATAGGACATTTTGACTGGAGAATAATCAAGCAAGTTCTTAGGTGGCTTTATAAAGAGTGAAAAACATCTTCAGTACAAGGTCTCAGAGTAGATCTGTTACGGCAGAACAAATCAATGACAATTGCTATGCTACTATTAAACAAAGCAATACTTTAAATTAATGAGACAGCTAAAAGACAAGCTGTCAAAAACAAGGAGATTCTGAAGTTTTACTGCTGCTCCCTTGCCTCAGCCTTTGTGTCTAGACATTACGGCAGAGGAGCTGGGTTAAAAAGAAATAAGTGCTACAGTTCCTCTGACAGAGGACACCAAAGTATATGCATTGTAAAGAACCTTGCTTCTTGCACAAAGCTGGGTGGCTACTACAACGGAACAGTAAGTTGACGTGAAGTGTTGAGCAGGTAAGTGGCTTTGGCTGGACTTGCAAGGTGCTGCAGCACAAGGTATCAAAACCCTGTAAGGTCTGGTCTCAGATAAGCCTGAAGATTGAGAAGTTACTCAAACAGCGGAGTTAGAATCTTTTATACATTAAAAGAAATTGACAGACTTAAGGAGACACCCTCTGGCCCTGAAAATTCATTTGCCCTTTTCACAACTACAACCTCAGCAGGAAAGGTTGTGGGGTATGATCATGCAGAATGCCACTGAAAACTGGAAGTAACATCTGAACGGGAGCTATTTATTTTGAGTAATTTTCACTTGTGTTGCCTAGCTGATCCCTGCATGGTGGGACATGGTTTTGAGCTATTTTGTTTTTAAAGTACAAAACTAAAGACACCAAAGGCTGCATCTACACTGGAAAATCCTACCGTTTTTGATACTTGATTCAAACACATCTGCTCTTACCACCCACGGTCAATTCAGCTGCCTGCAGCTCCAGGAAACATTTGAGGTGATCTGCTTTTGGGAACAGCCATGGCTCCCCAGCTCATGAGTGCAAAGAGAACAAGGGTCTGGAACAGGTGAAGGAGGCATAAAGAAGCCAGTAATTGATTGCTGAGCAATTAGATGATAGTGGAGTCAACTCAAGCAAGAAGCAGCCAAAAAGAAGCAGAGTGTTGAAAAGAGGAACAGCAGAAAGGATTGACACACAGGCAGGAAAAGGGAATACAATAGAAAATATAGGGCTGAATCCACAGACATGCTTTGGTGTGGCAGGGTCCTGAATTAGGCACCCAGGCTACGTATACAATGCATGGGGAGAGTCAGGCACCTAGAATGGTACTCACAGAAGCCAGCATGCTGAAGGAGGAGTTACCTAAGCTCGCCAGCAGGAAACAGAGAAGAGGGGTGGGGCCTAACCCCTATCCCTGAAATGTATTTAGGTGCCTAACTCTGGACTGGAGGGAGGCACCTATTTCCACTCAGGATTCACAGCTGTGAACCTAAATTAGGCACCTAAAACAGGTCAGCTCTTTCTCACATCAAAACAGAGACACCCACGCATTAGAGCCAATAGTCCAGTGATAAGTGTACTCAGATGGGATATGGGAGAACTATTTTCAAATCCCTACAGTGCCTGGTTCAAAGCAGGGACTGGAGCATGGATCTATTATATCCTAGGTGCATGCCCTACCCCACAATCTGCAGGGTTTATGGAGAGGACTGTCTCAATCTCAACTGTTGAAGCTGTCCTGCTTTGTATGAAATATTCATCGGGAGCACATGTCTGTGTGACTTGCCCAATGGCTAGGGCACTCACATGGCCTGGGTGATAATTAGGTTCAAGTCCCTACTCCAGTGAATAATCCCTTTCTACTAATGTATTTCAAAGTGTTGAATATGGTTCTTGCTATGGCACTATATGGCTATTGCTCCACACAGACAGGAATGAACTGTGCTCTAATTTAGGGACTCTCTAGCATCCTCCTTCCTACAATAAGGCCCAACAAAGCTCCCTCATGAACTGTTCTCCCCAGTTATAAAAATGCACTTAAGATTCTCTTTTCAGTTCCCCAAAAGATGCAGCCATGAAAGATGATGTCCTCTTTCAAGGTCTCCCTGCACCAGACTAGGATTTGACCATACCTGTTCTGGGATTGAATAGAAATGTTCCAGAGTGAAGAGCTATGGGGGTTAGACCAGCAAGAAAGTGTACAGTTAAAAGTGGGAAGGGTTTTTGTGTGAAAGGTCACAGTTGTTAGGAAAGTACTGGAGCAAGCTGACAAATGGGAAGCAAGTGAGAGTTCCCTGAAAGGAGCTGAGAGTATGGGGGTGGGGGTGGGGACCATGTAGGCTACTAGTGGAAGAGGGATGATTGATTATATGGGCTGCCAGAGCAGATAACAGAGGAATCCTGGAGTTGGCCTTTTGCTGTAAACAAGGGAAGACTGGAGCATGGCTTAAATCAGGAATATTTTGGAACAAAAGTTGGTCTGATTTGCTGCATGTTCTAGACCAAGTCACAACCTTTACTTCAGTTTTCCTAGGGGAACATGGGAGATTCTGACAGGAGTGGGATGAAGTTTAATGTTTGCACAGCACTTTGAAAATGCAATATAAATTTAACATGTTCAAAATATCCTGTAGGGAAAAGTTGCTAACACGTTGTCACATGAACTGACACTCATACTAAAGCTGTTAGTCACACCTACCAAAAGGTCAGTTTAAAGTCAATCTGAATTGCACACCCACACTTCTATAGCTTGTTGTAAAGTGCTGTGCTCTCTACCCACTCACTGTTGAGAAAGAAGATGTGGAAAAGACGTTTACTTACCTTGTAACTGTTGTTCTTCAAGATGCTCATGTCCATTCCATTGTAGGTGCATGCATGCCCCATGCACAGTTACCAGAAAACTTTTCTGCTTAGCAGATCCTGTAGGGTTGGCTTCGGCACCCCCTGAAGTCCCACGCGCATGGCGTGGTATATGAGGCGCTGCTGGCCCTACGCCCCCTCAGTTCCTTCTTGCCGTCAACTCTGACAGCGGGGATGGGGGGCAGGTCATGGAACGGACATGAGCAACACATCTCAAAGAACAACAGTTACAAGATACTGTCTTTACTTCTTTGAGTGCTTGCTCACGTCCATTCCATTGTAGGTGACTTGCAAGCAATACCTTTGAGGTGGATTCGGTGTTCATAGGCTGGTTGACTGCAACACCGCCCTACCGAATCTGGCGTCATCCCTAGCCTGTGGCACAATAGCATAGTGGGAAATAAAGGTATGAACCAACGACCATGTAACAGCTTTGTATATGTCTTGCATAGGAACCTGTTCCAAAAATGCTGCAGAAGATGCCTGTGCTCTGGTGTAACGAGCTGTGACGTTGCCTGGTAGTGGAACCTTCGCTTGCTCATAGCAGAAGCGTATGCAGGTGGTTATCCAGGAGGAGATTCATTGCGACGAGACAGGTAAGCCTTTCATTCTTTTGGCCACCGCGATGAGAAGCTGCATGGACTTACAGAACGACTTCGTCTTCTCCAGGTAGAAAGCCAGGGCTCTGTGTACATCCAGCATATGCCATCTCTTTTCCTTTTCGGAAGCGTGCAGCTTTGGGAAAAATACTGGCAGGAAAATGTCCTGGTTGGTGTGGAATTGTGATAGCACCTTGGGCAGGAAGCCTGGGTGAGACCTCAGCTGGACCTTATCCTTATAAAAAAAATTGTACAGGGTGGCTCCAAGGTGGGTGGCTCTGAAGTGAGTGAGAGGGATTTTAGACACCCTTCTCGCTGATGTGATAGCTACTAGGAAGGCCACCTTCCATGACAGCAGCAGAAGTGGGAAAGTTGCCATAGGCTGGAATGTCGCCCCTGATAGTCTAGAGAGGACCGAATTCAGGTCCCGGGGGGTACAGGATCCCTGACCTGTGGGTAGAAATCTCGCCGCCATGGCGTGAGGAAAAGCTGATTTTCCATGAATCCGGGGATGGAAGGCTGAGATGGCAGCCAGATGCACCTTTCATGAGGCAGTAGCTAGACCCTGAAGCTTGAGGTGCAACAGTTAGTCTAGGACCACCTGGATCGGTGACTGGTGGGGTGTAATCTGCCACACTGTGGCCCAGCAAGTGAACCTCTTCCACCGGGCCAAATATGATGACCTCGTGGAGGACTTCCTGCTACTCATCAGTATGGTTTGCACCTGAGACGAGCAAGCTTGCTCCTGCAAGTTCAGCCATTCAGCCTCTATTTTGTCAGGTGGAGAGACTCCATGTCCAGAAGGCATCCCTGGTCCTGGGAAAATAGATTGTTCCACGTTGGTAGCTCCAGGGGAGGGGCGACCGACAGCTCCAGGAGCGTCATGAACCAGTGCTGCCTGGGCCATGCAGGTGCAATAAGAATGACCCTTGCCTTGTCTTTCTTAATCTTTAATAGGACCTTGTGTATTAATAGAATGGAAGGGAAGGCGTACAGCAGCTCCCTGACCAGGGAATAAGGAAGGTGTCTGACATGGCCCTCTCATCCCATCCTTGAAAGGAGCAGAACTGGCTGCACTTCTTGCTGACCTTGGAGACGAAGAGATCCACTTGTGGAAACCTCCACCTCTGAAAGAGCATGTTGGCGACTGACAGGTGGAGAGACCACTCGTGAGAAGGTACAAAGGACCTGCTGAAGCCGGTCTGTTGTGGCATTCTTGATACCAGGGAGGTGAGAGGCCACTAAGTGAAAATCATGGCCTATCGCCAGATTCCAGAGACCCATGGCCTCCAGAGAGAGGGCTGAGGAACAAGACCTGCCCTGTCTGTTGATATAATACATTGCGGCGGTGTAGTCCATTAGGACCTGAAGCAAGGTCCCTTCAAGAAGGGAAGGAACACCGTGCATGCTAGCTGGATCACTCGGAGCTCCCTGACATTTATGTGGAGCCCCTGGTCTTCTTCTGACCAGACCCCTGGATACTGTGACTGGAGCTGATGTGCGCCATTCACCCCAGGTCCAAAGCATCTGACATGAGAGTCATTGTGGGGCTCCTGTCTGCAAAGAGCATTCCCCCCATCACCATTCAGGGGTCTATCCACCACTATAGGGAGGCCAGGAACCATGGGGTGCCTGCTTGGTGCATAAGCCGAGGCCAGCCATCACTGAGGTGGTCTGAGCTTCAGGCAGACGTGGGGGAGCACATAAGTGCATGCTGCTATATGGCCCAGTAGCTGTAGGCAGACTCGTGCCATTGTAAGGGAGAAGGCCCAGAAGTTCCTGATGAGCCTGGACATGGCCTTGACCTAGGCCTGCGGCAGGAATGCTCTGGCCTGTGTTGAGTCGAGGACTGCCCTGATAAACTCTATGCTTTGCACAGGCACCAGAGTAGACTTCTGCTTTATTAGCAGGCCCAATCTGGGACAGGTGGCTCACACAAGGTCCAGACTGGCTTGGGACTGAGCCCTCGACCTGCCTCTAATTAAACAGTCCAGATACAGATAGATCTGTACCCCTTGACGCCTGAGATACGCAGTCACCACTGCCATACACTTTGTGAACACCCTCAGGGCTGATGATAGGCCAAACAGGAGGGCTGTAAACTGGTAGTGGGAACCCCCCACCACGAACCTGAGGAACCTTCTGTGACCCAGAAAGACTGTTATGTGAAAATGTGTGTCCTTCAAACTGAGGGCAGCATACCAGTCTCCTGGATCCAGGGAGAGATAACAGAGACCAGGGAAACTATGTGCAATTTTTACCTTCTGATGTACCTGTTTAGGTCCTGCAAGTCCAGGATGGGTCTGTGTCCTCCTTTGGCCTTTGGGATGAGGAAATTTCAGGAGTAGAAACCTCATCCTCTCATATCCAGCAGGACCTCCTCTATGGCTCCTAGTATGAGAAGATTGCACAACTCTTGTAAGAGGAGCTCCTTGTGAGTGGGGTCCCTGAAGAGGGACAGAGATGGGAAGGTGCGGGGAGGAAGAGAGGAAAAAACAAGGTTACTTATCAGTAACTGATGTTCTTCAAGATGTGTTGCTCATGTTCATTCCACTATAGAGCATGCACGGCTTTGTGCACAGTTCCTGGAACTTTTTTCCCCTTAGCAGATCCCGTAGGGCCAGCTCCGGCACCCCCTGGAGCCCCACACATGTGGTATATGAGGCACTGTCGGCCCTATGCCCCCTCAGTCCCTTCTTTCTGCCAACTCCGGCAGCAGGGACGGGGGGCGGGTGTGGAATGGACATGAGCAATGCATCTCGAAGAACATCATTTAATGGTAAGTAATCTTGTTTTCTTCTTTGATTGCTCGCTCATGTCCATTCCACTATAGGTGACTGTAGAGCTGCTGGCCCAGTCTGGTCAGCAGCGTCGTGGCCCTTCCTCGGGCTCAGGTTCCGAGGCTGGGCCCAGCATCCTCTCTACAGGGAATCAGCGTCTCCGTGTGCTTACCACGCAGTTGGTTGCCCTGGCCCTCGGCAGGTCAGGCAGGAAAAGCCGTCTTTCGCCCCAGCCCTCAGCAGGGCGGGCAGGCAAAGCAGGGTGCCCTCTGGCTAGGGGTGTTGGGGGCTAGAAGCACTCCTTGGCTGGCTAAGGAAGGGGAGAGGGGGATGCAGGCCCACCCAACTCAGGGCCCTAACAGTGGCACGAGGGAGCTGCCACTGTGTCAGTGGGGCTCCAGCTACAACACACTGACCCAGGTTTGGCCTCTGTCTCAGCCACAGCCTGTGGCCTCCCTGGGCCACTTCCTCCCACTCAACCCCAGAGTACCTGCATCCACATGGGACCCTCTGGAGCACGGGGGGAGGCGGTGAGCAGGCGTCTATGGGTGCCTATAGGCAGCAGGTCCGGGAAGTCCTGGGGGTCATCAGCCAATGGCAGCTCCTCCAGGTCGCAGGGCTCTGGGGGCTCCCCATGTTGGGGAGGGGTCCTCCACCCCGGGCAGCTCCTCCAGGTCAGGATGGGCCTCTAAAGGCTTCTCTCCCTCCACGGGCTGGGGCGGCTGTCCCCAGCTAGTGGGGCCCAGCCACCCGCCCCCCTCCTGTGGACTGGGTGGCCTCCTCCAGCCACTCAGGTCTGGTGGCCCTACCTGGTCCCTTGGCTCCGGCAGCTCCCTCCAATCATCAGGGTCTGGCAGGTCAAGCAGGTCCCACAGGCTTTGATCGGCAGGCCGGCTATCCCAAGCAGTCTCGGGGCCCGGGTCAGGCCTGGGCCGCTGCTTCCAGTGGGGCACGCCTGTCTCCAGCGGCAGCTTCCCCCGACTGAGCTGCTGGGCCTGCCTTTTATACTTCCCTCCCGGGCTCTGGCCCACCCCTCTGCTTCCGGGTGGCTTGGCCCGCAGGTTCTGGTTCTGTCCAGCGGGGACAGAGTGAGTCCTCCTCGGACTCAGGCTCGGAGGCAGGCCATAGTGGCCTGCTACAGTGACTAGCAAGCAATACCTTTGGAGGTGGGTAGGAGTTACGGGTGAGCTGCCCTCAGCACTGCTCTGCCGAATCCTGCATCCTCTCTTGCCTGCTAGAGGATGGTGCAGTGGGTTGTGAAGTTATGCACCAATGACCAGGTGGCAGCTTTGCAGATGTCCTACTGGGGCACTCTCTCCAGGAAGGCTGTAGATGAGGCTTGAGCTCTAGTTGAGTGAGCTGTGATGGTTCCCGGAAGCGGCACCCTTGCCTGCTTGTATCAGAACTTGATGCATGATGCAATCCATGATGAGATGCCATCTCCTCCCCTTCTCTTAACCATGCAGTTTGGGAAAAAACACAGGGAGAAAAATATCTTGATTACAATGAAATTGGGAAACCACCTTGGGCAGAAAGCCCAGCTGCAGCCTCAGCTGGACCTTGTCCTTATAGAATGCTGTATAAGGAGGCTCCGAGGTCAAGGCCCTAATCTCCAAGACCCTCCTAGTTGAGGTAATGGCCACCAGGAAGGCTGCCTTCCATGAAAGCATGGGCAGAGGACATGAAGCCATGGGTTCAAAGGGGGGCCCTGTGAGTCTTGAGAGGACCAGGCTGAGATCCCAGGGAGGCACCGGGTCACGGATCTGCAGATAAAGCCTTTCCACCTCTTTGAGGAACCTGACTGACATGGGATGGGAGAACAGCGAACTCCCTTCTAATGGCTGATGGAAGGCCGAAATGACTGCCAGGATAACCTTCAGCGAGGCCAGCACCAGACCCTGGAGCTTTAGCTGGAGTAGGCACTCCAGGATTACCTGTATAGGTGAGAGGCTGGGCGGAATGCCCTGGGACTCCGCTCAAGAGGTAAACCGTTTCCACTTAGCTCGATACACAACCTGTAGAAGGTTTCCTGCTGCCAAGCAGGACTCGTTGGACCTGCACTGAGCAGACTCTCCCTCCATTAGCCACAGAGCCTCCAGGTTGAGAGGTGCAGGGAGTCCAGGTCTGGGTGCAACAGGTGATCATGGTCCTGGGATAGAAGGTTGTACTGCCTAGGAAGCTCCAGGGATAGGGTGATCAAAAGGTCCAGCAGCATGCTGAGCCAGTGCTGTCTTGGCCAGGCCGGAGTGATGAGTATGACGTCCGTCCTGTCCCTCTTTATTTTCAGCAGGACCTTGGGCAGGAGCGGAATGGGCGGAAACACATACATGAGTGTCCCCGTCCAGTCCATGAGAAATGTGTCGGAAATCAACCCAGTCTAGCGAAGTGAGCAGAACCTCGGACATTTCATGTTTCAGGCTGATGCAAATAGGCCCAGTTGGGGAATGCCCCACTTCTGGAAGATCTTAGCCACCACCTCTGGGTGCAATGACCAGTCATGGAGGGCTAGAAACAACCTGCTGAGGCAATTCACCTCATCGTTCCTCACTCCTGGGAGGTGAGAGGCAGTTGAGTGGAAATTGTGCCTCATGGCAAAGTCCCACAGATGGATGGCTTCCTCGCAGAGGGCCGAAGAACACACTTCCCCCTGCCTGTGTATGTAAAACAGGGCTGCGGTGTTGTCTGTCAGCATCTACACTACTTTGCCTGTCAGAAATTGGAGGAACACCTTGCACGTTAGGGGAATGGCCCTCAGCTTCTTCACATTGATGTGCAGGTGCCTCCTCTCCCCCGACCAGAGCTCTTGAGTGCCTAGGTTGGCGCTGATGTGGGCTCCCCAACCTACGTCCAAAGCATCAGAAATTAGGGTGCCCAGTGAGACCAGCTCCCTGAACAGAACGCCCTTCATCACTGCCCTGGGGGTCCGCCACCAGTTTAGGGAGGCTAAGACAGGTGGGGGAATTGTGACCACCTGGTCCAATGGGTGTCTGCTCGGCACATATACCGAGGACAACCATGCCTGAAGCAGTCTGAGCCTCAGGCGAGCTAGTCTCACTACCTACGTGCAGGCCGCCACGCAGCCTAACAGCTGTAGGCAGTGCCTGGCTGTTGTCATGGGGCATCGGTGCAGCTGGGAGATGATAGAGACCATCGCCTCGAAATGTGGCTGAGGCAGGAAGGCTCTGGCCTGGGAAGCATCCAGGGTGGCCCCAATGAATTCTGTGCATTGCACTGGGGTTAGTGTGGACTTGTTTATGAGCTTGTTTATGAGCAGTTCCAGCCTGATGCATGTGGAGCAAGTGAGGGTCACGCTCTCCTGCACTTGGGACCTGGACCTGCCCCTGATCAGCCAATTGTCCAGGTAAGGAAAAATTTGCACACTGTTTTGTCTCAGGTGGGCAGCCACTACTGCCATGCACTTGGTGAACACCCTTGGAGGGCTGTAAACTGGTAGTGGGAGCCAGCCACCGTGTGGCGATGAGGAAGTACCTCGAATAGAACCCCTTCCCCCTTCTGCCTTGAGGGACCATTTCCACTGCTCCTATTTTGAGGAGGGTGTCCACCTCCTGCAAGAGGAGTTGGTCGTGAGAGGGGTCCCTGAAAAGGGACGGAGGGGGATGTAAACTGTGGGGAATAGCCCCCTGAGACTATCCCAAGGACCCAATGATCCGACGTGATCTTTACCCATTCAGGATAGAAGGGCCTTACACTCTTTAGGAAGGGGCAGGATGGATCCAGGAGAGCAGTTGGGGCACCACCCTCGGACACATCATCAAAATTGTCTCCTCTATTTGCCCGACTTCCTGAGGGTCCCCTGCTGGGAAGCTGAGTCCGAGCTGGGGTACTGATTTCTTCTTCTAACCCCCCTATTCCTATAGGGTTGGAAAGGGCTGGGTGGGGGCCTTGGCTGCTGCTGTGCCTGGGTCTGTGACTGATGCCTGGAAAACTGGGGTGTGTACAGGCCCAGGGAGTGAAGCGTGGCCCAGGAGTCCTTCAGACCGTGCAACTTCGCATTGGTCTGGTCGGAGAATACAGCCGACCCATCAAAGGGGCGGTCCTGAATAGACTGCTGCATCTCCTGGGACAGGCCTGAGGTGCAGCCACAAGCACCTTCTCATGTAGATGGCAGAGACTATGGCCCTGCCCGCCGAGTCAGCAGCGTCACAGGACATCTGGAGCACTGCCCTAGCTACTGTGGTTCCTTCCTCCACGATGGTGCTAAAGTCTTCAGCCTGGTCCTGGGGCAGGGCCTTGGCGAACCGCCTGAGGGAGAGTCAAATTATGCCTGCCCAGGAGGGCCTGATGGTTGGCAATGCCGAACTGCAGGCTTGCCATGGAATAAACCTTTCTCCCAAACAAGTCAAGCTTTTTATTGTCTTTGTTCTTGGGAGTGGACCCTGGCTGACCTTGCCTATCCCGCTCGTTAGCCACATCTACCACCAGGGTTCCTGGGGTGGGGTAAGTGAACAAATACTCAAACCCTTCAGCCAGAACATAATACTTTTTCTCGGCCACCTTTGATGTAGGGGCGACCGAGGAAGGGATTTGCCACAGGGCCTTTACAATTTTAAGGACCCTTACGTGGACTAGGAGGGCCACTCTCGCTGGGGCAGCCACCGCCAATACATTAAAGAGGCTATCTTTGGCCTCTTCTAACTCCGTTATATACGGCGCTGGTGAGACCCCACCTGGAATATTGTGTGCAGTTCTGGTGTCCCATGTTTAAGAAGGATGAATTCAAACTGGAACAGGTTCAGAGATGGGCTACTAGGATGATCCGAGGAATGGAAAATCTGCCTTATGAAAGGAGACTCAAAGAGCTTGGCTTGTTTAGCCTGGCCAAAAGAAGGCTCCGGGGGGATATGCTTGCTATATATAAATATATCAGGGGGATTAACGTTAGGGAGGGAGAGGAATTATTTAAGTTTAGTACTATTATAGGCACGAGGACGAATGGGTACAAATTGGATATTAGGAAATTTAGACTAGAAATTAGACGAAGGTTTCTAACCATTAGGGGAGTGAAGTTCTGGAATAGCCTTCCGAGGGAAGTAGTGGGGGCAAATGACTTATCTGGCTTTAAGACTAAGCTTGATAAGTATATGGAGGGGATGTTATGATGGGATAGTTTAATTTGAGCAATTGATTTTGGATTATCCGCAGATAAGTCTGCTCAATGGTCTGTGGGAATGCTGGATGGGATGGGAACTGAGTTACTGCAGAGATCTTTTTTGGGTGCTGGCTGGTGAGTCTTGCCCACATGCCCAGGGTTTAGCTGATCGCCATATTTGGGGTCGGGAAGGAATTTTCCTCCGGGGCGGATTGGCAGGGGCCACGGAGGTTTTTCGCCTTCCTCTGCAGCATGGGGCATGAGTCGCTTGCTGGTGGATTCCCTGCAGCTTGAGGTCTTCAAATCTCACTTTTGAGGATTTCAA
The DNA here is from genome assembly GCA_007922155.1 of Mesoclemmys tuberculata. Classification (NCBI taxonomy): domain Eukaryota; kingdom Metazoa; phylum Chordata; order Testudines; family Chelidae; genus Mesoclemmys; species Mesoclemmys tuberculata. The sequence continues at coordinate 70,578,719 of ML675618.1, read as the reverse complement.
TAACTCAGTCATGGGTTCGGGGTTGTTATAAATGTGTATGGGTAGGGTTTTGTGGCCTGCCTTGTGCGGGAGGTCAGACTAGATGATCATATTGGTCCCTTCTGACCTATGAGTCTATGAGTCTATGAGTCCTTCACCTCCAGCCGCAAGTTGGAGGCCACCCTCTTGAGCAGCTCCTGGTGTGCCCTGAAATCCTCCAGTGGCACTGAGTAGTCCCTGGAGACTGCCTTATCCGGTGAGGAGGAAGAAGACTGCCGAGGCACATCCTGTGGGTGGCGCCCCCTCCTGGTGAAGGGTTGCATGGGGTCCAACTCCTTGTCCGAGGAGTGGAGTCTGTGGCCTTCTCCTGTGCCAGAGGCACAGATTGTACCCCCGATGACATGATGGATTGGGGCCCTGGCCCCATCTGGATACCCCATGGGGCCCAAGAAGGTCATTGTTGCGACCACTGACCCTGGGGCCAACCTGGGGTTGACTGCACCACAGGTTGTGATGCTTTGTGGGGACGTCAGCTCTCCCGATGACTGTCCCCCCTGGGAGACCCCAAGTCACTGGACGGGTGGTGCTGTGCATGTCCTCGGTCCTGGGCGCCCTTCCGTGACGGGGACCGCCCTATTGACACCTCTGACTTGGAGGATGATGAGGACTGCCTCCGTCACCGCGAGCGGTGCTGATGAACAGAGGTGCACTCCAAAGAGCTAGAGGTACCGGAGCATTGTCTCAGTACCGATGATTTCTGGTGCTGCTTGCCTTGCGACCCTGCAGACCCCTTTGGTGACCGAGGTCAGCACCGTTCCGCATTCCTTGGTGCCGAGCCGGACTCTGGTGACCGAGTTCCGCATCGTGGACTGTGCGGTGCCAGGTCCTCCAACGGTGACTGGGGTCTGCGCTGTCTAGGTACGGGCAAACTCCTCGATGCTGGGGATCTGGAATGGGAGCTGTCCGAGCTCCACCTGGCAGACCTCAACGGGGGCCGCTTCCTGGCATGCGCTGCCTCTGGTGCCAGGGATCGACGTCAGCGCTGAGAGGGAGACTCCAAATCCTGTGTCGAAGCAGGTCGGCTCAACGATGCCAAACTGGAGCAACTGCTGGGGGAGTGTCTCTGCTCTACCCCCGGAGGCCGTCCAGTAGGAGATCTTCCTCCCCATACCAGGGATCTCCACCACCCTTCAGGGGGATCCAACACGGGTTTCCCCTGTGACACTGACCCCTTCTCCCTCAGCTGAGGTGGCGTAGGCAAGGCCAACAAGGATTTTGTGGCCTGAAAAGCCTCCACTGTCGATGGCATTGGCAGGGGCACTCTCCCACTCCTGCTTGGAGATGCAGGCATTGGAGAAGACTCAAGGGGCTGGGGTCGGTACATCTCCACACTCGACCCTGCCCATACCGGCGCAGGGGAGTGTCCGCACTCTACACACTGCTTCTTCCTCTTTGGCACCAGTGATGTTGCTTGGTGCCAAGTCAAGGCTGGTGCCAGCGGTGTGCTCTGCACTGAGGTCACGCTCGGTGCCAAGGTGGAGCGGGCCGGCTCGGATGCCAGACAGAATGCTGCCTCCATGAGCAGGGCTTTTAACCGGATTTCTTGGTCCTTCTGAGTCCTCGGTTTAAAGTCTCTGCAGATCTTGCACTTTTCTTTTTTGTGTGCTTCCCCCAAGCACTTAAGGCACCGATCATGAGGGTTGCTGAGCGGGAAGGCCTTCCCGCAGGAGGCACCCAGCTGGAAGCCTGGCAACCGGGGTATAGCCTGGCTGCACTAAGTCCCCACAAGGACTTGTCCTTATCTCTAATTACTGTCTTTAACAACACTTAACAACTACTTAACTAGCTAAACTACTTAGAATAACAATAAGTTCAAAGATTAGGGGAAACAGTACTTGCAGAGAGTAAGGTTAGTTCCAGAAACCGTCATGGATGGAAAGAAGGAACTGAGGGGGTGTAGGGCCGGCAGTGCCTCATATACATGGGACTTCAGGGGGCGCTGGAGCTGGCCCTACAGGATCTGCTAAGGGGAAAAAAGTTATCATTTAAGTGATAAAAAGATCATGTGTAAGTGCCTCCTGTAACACCAGGAATTTGAAACTGAGACAGTCTTCCTGGTGCTGTGAATAAACCTCTTCAGTATTATCTTGTGTTGCCTGATTCTTGGAAAAATAACCCTTTTTGCTTCATAGAACTCAGAGACAAACATGGGCAGAAAATTTGTGTCAAGTCTAAGAGTAACCCTGTCTTTGTGACATACCGGACTGCATCTGATCTACCTTCTTAGCTGATGTAATGGCCAACAGAAAAGTAGCCCTCATTGACAGGTGGTAAAGGGAGGTACAGAGCTACCAGTGCAATTTCCTGCAAAAAAGACGCCCATAGACATGTAGTTTCTTGACAGAATGGGGATGATCTTGCTCCCCTGTGTCTGTTTATACGCTACATTGCTGTGGTGTTGTCCATCAGTACTTGAATTGCTGATATCTGAAGAGGCGGCAGGAAAGCCTTACATTCCTGGTGGACGGCTGCCTTGAGTTCTAAAATGTTTATGTGCAAGCAAGGTTCCTGAGAAGACCAGAGGCCCTGAATTTGAGGGTGACCTAGATAAGCCCTCCATCCTGGAGTGGAAGCTTCTGTTACTAAAGTCTTTGGAGGTAGAGGAGTGGAAGAGGATTCTTTTTTGTATACCCTAAGTGGTTCTGCCCACCAGGTTAATAAGGAAAGGACTTCTTGAAGGCAATTTATCAACAAAATTAGATAATTTATCCCAATTTAAAAAGTCATACTTCGACAGCAATGCTTGCTAATTTGCTGCTTTCGTTTAAAATCTTGCTGACAAGTAAACCTTCCAGCCAAAAAGATCCAGGGTTTTGGGATCTTTTCCCCTCAGGGTGGATTTTGGAGCACCTTGCAATTTTCTCCTCTATTGTACTACTTGCACAACTGAAGAGTTGGGTGAAGGATGAAAATAAAAATATTCAAATCCTGTTGCAGGGACTTGATATCTTATAACTGTTCTCTTGGAGGTGGCCGAAATCAAAGCAGGCATATGCCAGATGGATACAGCAGGTTCCAGCAAATCATCATTTGTCGTCACAGACTCATTGACTTTAAAATCAGAAGGGACTATTGTGATCATCTAATTTGACCTCCTGCACATTGCAGGCCACAGATCCTCAATCACTCGCTCCTGTAATAGACCCTAACCTCTGGTTGAGTTACTGAAGTTCTCAAATCATGGTTTAAAGACTTCAAGTTACAGAGAATCCACCATTCACACTAGTTTAAACCTGCAAATGACCAGTGCTAATCTCCTTGGTGTTGATGAGTGTGATATGTCCATGGACTGTTGTTTTTCCTTGAACAACCACCTGGGGAATATATAAGGTTTCTGTACTTTATTAAATCCTGGAAAACTTAAACTTTACTTTACTTACTTAAACTTTAAATTTATCTCATTACAAGAAGTAATTGTCACTATTCACACAGTCTCACCACCCTCTAATCAATGGTTGTGAATAGGCCTCATCTACTCTAACTGAATTGACTTTGTTACCACTTGTTCTCCCTATTGTTGTTTCTTACCCTTGGATGTATATGTGTGCGTGCGTGCACATACGCACACACACGCACGCACGCACGCACCTCTTCCTATCTGTGATTTCCACTTCATGCATCTGATGAAGTGGGTTGCAGCCCACGAAAGCTTATGCCCACAGAAATGTGTTAGTCTTTAAGGTGCTATAGGACTCTCCTTGTTTTTGCTATATACAGACTAACATGGCTACCCCTCTGAATCTTAAATTTGTTTGCCGAGGACAACGTAGGTAGAGTCACTGCATCTGGGACTGGATGCTCTTCCTCTGGAGGAGAATGTTTCTTTCCACCCTCCTCTTGCCTCTCTGGGAAGCTGTGGTCAAAGCAGCGAAGTTGACTGAAAGAAGCTGAATCTGTTTCTTAAGTGATGGAGACCTACTCCTGGACACAGTGGATGAATATGGCTTCTTGAACCCCCCAGGGGGTCCAGTAAGGCCATGACTGATAACAGTAGGGCACATGAGGGGACAAGGTCCTGACCTCTTCCTATCCCCTCTCAGATTCTTCCCTGGATTCTCTCCCTAACTTCACTGGAAGATATGAAGAATGAGAAGTGGATGTGTTCAGCAGAAGAGGAGGGAAGAAAGGTACATCTCCTCAAAGGAAGGGCAGTCCTATCTGGATTACCCTGTCTGCGAACAGGGGTGGATGGTATAAGACACACCTCTCTGGCCAAGCGTGGTGACTGGGGGCTTTGCAGTGACATGCTCAGGTAGTTGGTGCCACTGCATTGAGTATGATGGAGGTCATTGGTACCAAGGTGAAGGGTACCATCACTGACAAGGAATGGAAACAATTAGAATTAGAAATCTTCCTCAGACAATGTTCATACCCAATGCCCATAGAGATTTCTGTGAATAGTTCCCCAGATGCCGACCATGTCAACTGGTGCAGTTTTAACATCTTGCCTTCAGCAAATTTGATGCCTTAAGACTGTGGCCCTTTGGATGGAATAAGATGAACAACTGGCATGTGTACTTCATGTATTTGAGATACATCTTTAGAGGTCTGGGAATGCCCATTTATGCCACAACCTTCCAAAGGGGTGCTAAGAACTGGAATGAAATGATGGCAGAATTCTCTCTCGAGAATTGGGGTAAGTAGAACTTACATTGGGCTGATTTCTGAAGCTATAAGAATAACGTTTTCCTTATGACAGAAGCAATATGGTTCTTGTATAGATAAAGGAACTAATTCCAAAACAATGGCAACTAGAAAGACCAGACACAGGCTTATCTAATCTTTCATTCTGGTTAATCTTAGCATTTGATGATACTCACATGGAAAGGGCAATGTGCCTCCTTACAGAATGTGGCTAGGGCTGGTACCCATATTTCTATGGTGCTTGGTTTTAGGATGCCAATCAACCATTCTAGAGAAAAAAAAGTTACTGACCTTTTATAACAGTTGCTCTTAGAGATGTGTTGCTCATGTCCGTTCCATGTTAGGTGTGTCTGTGCCCATATGCACGGCTGCTGGAGATATTTTGTAGGGCCAGCTCTGGTACCCTCTGGAGCGCCATGCTCATGCTGCAGTATGTGAGGCGCTACTGGCCCAGCACCCGCTCAGTTCCTTCTTGCTATCAACTCCGATGGCAGGGACGGAGGGCAGGTTATGGAATGGACATGAGTAACATATCTTGAACTACAGTTACAAAAGGTCAATAACTTTTTTCTTCTTCAACTGCTTGCTTGTGTCAACTCCATGTTCGGTGATTCACAAGCAGTATCCCTGGAGGTGGGCTCAGAGTTCATGGATATGCTGCTTGTAATACTGCTCTGCCAAAGCTGGCGTCATTTTATGCTTGCTGGATGATGGCATAATGGGTCATGAAGGTATGGACAAAAGACCAGATAGTGGCCCTGCAGATATCTTGGATCAGTACCAGTGCCTGGAAGGCTGCCAGTTATGCTTATGGCCTGGTAGAGTGGGCTGTTACGATTGCTGGTGGGGGCATCTTAGTTTGCTCAATGCAAAGAACTTAATGCAAGAAATTATCCATGAGGAAATCCTCTGGGAGGAGACCAGCAAGCCTTTCACTCTTTCTATCTGTTACTGCAACAGAGTTGGGATGACCTGAGGAAAGGCTTAGTCCTTTTGACGTAGAAGGCCAAGGCTCATCTAACATCCAGGGTATGCAACCTATATTCCTCATTGGAATTGTGCAGTTTCAGGAAGAACACCAATAGAAATATTTTCTGGTTATTGTGGAACTGCGATACTACCTTTGGTAAGAAGGCTGAGTGGGGACACAGCTGGATCTTGTCCTTATAGAAGACCGTGTAGGGTGGTTCTGAAGTGAGCACCTGATCTTGGAGTCCCTTTGCACTGAAGTAACTGCCAACAGGAAAGAAATCTTCCAGGAGAGAAGCAGGAAAGAGGAGGAAGCTAACTGCTCAAAGAGGGGACCCAGGGGTCTGGATAGCACTACGTTCACAGACCAAGGTGGTAGCAGATCCCTGACCTCAGAGTAAAGCCTTTCCAGTCCTTTAAAGAACCTGATCATGTTATGGGAAAAGACTGATTTTCCGTGGATTGGAGGATGGAAAGGCAAAATAGCTGCCAAGTGGATGTTTAGAAACAAGAAGGCTAAACCTTGTTGCTTGAGGTGCAGTAGATAGTCCAATATGACTTGAACTGAGGTCTGGATGGGGGACAGGCTATTGTTTGTGGGCCAAAAGGAAAACCACCTCTAGTTGGGCAGGTATGTCGTTCTGGTGGAAGGTCTTCTGCTGCCCGTGAGGATCTGCTGAACTTACAATGAGCTAGCCTGCTCTTCCGCATTCAGCCATGCTAATAAGTGAACGGATGTCAGGTCCAGGTGTAACAACCAGCTATGAGCCTAGGAGAGAAGGACCAGCCAAAGTGCAAGCTTCCACGGGGCTGCTACTGAGAGCTCTCGCAATGTGCTGAACCAGTGTTGTCGGGCAACATGGGAGCTATCAGAATCACAGTCGCCCTATCCCACTTGATTTTCAGAAGAACCTTGTGAATCAAGGGTATTGGTGGGAAGGTGTACAACAGTGCTCCTTTCCATGGGAGCAGGAAGGCATTGGATGGACAGCCCTTGGTGAGCCTGCAGAGTGAGCAGAACCTGTTGTGCTTGGATGTAAATAGGTCCACTTGGGCAATTCCCCACCTTTGGAAGATCAAGGTGGCAACCTCTAAGAGCAGAGACCACTCATGGTGAGACGGGAAAGATCTGCTGAGGAGATCTGCCAGTGCATTCCTAGCACCCAGGAGATAGATGGCTATGATATGAATGTCATTTCACACACAAAAGTCCCAAAAGTGTACAGCTTCTTGGCACAAGGCTGATGAACAGGCCCCTCCTTGCTTGCTGATATAGAACGCTGTGGTGGTGTACGCTATAATCTGGAACACTCTGCCTGACAGGTAAGGGAAGAATGCCTGACAGGTCAGATGTACTGCCTTGAGCTCCCTGATATTTATATGGAGGGAGTGATCCTCTTGTGACCAGCACCCCTGAGTGCTGAAATTGTCGAGGTGGGCTCCCCACCCCAGATCCAAAGTGTCTGAGACTAGCATCACAGAGCGTGATAGACCTTTAGAAAAGGCATCCCCTTCAACATAGAATGAGGGCTTGTCCACCATGTAAAGGACGACAGGATGTGCAGGGGAATTGTGACCACAACGTCCAAGCTGTGTTGGCTGGGGGGGTACACCAACGCCAGCCACGATTGCAAGGGTCTCAGACGGAGATGCGTGTGTTGGACCATGTAAGTACAAGCTGCCATGTGGCCTTGAAGCTTGAGGAATGTCTGTGTGGTTGTGAGGGAATGAGCTTGCATATATGAGATGAGGTCTGTCATGACTCAGAACCTGGGTTTTGGAAGAAAGGCTTTAAGGATGGAAAGGCAAAATAGCTGCCAAGTGGACCCAGGCAGAGGCTTTGCTCTCTGCTGGAGCCAGGGGAGAGGAGCACTGATCTCTCCTCCCTCTGACTCCAGCAGGAACCCCAGTGCCTATGAACCTAGGTGGAGCGCTTTGCCATTCTCCCTGCTACAGCCAGGAAGAGGGGAGCGCTGATCTTCCATCCCCTTGGGTGCAACAAGGAGCCTGCCCTGGTCTTGTAGCCCTCAGCAATGTGCTCCACTTGGGTCATAGAATATTAGAGTTGGAAGAGACCTCAGGAGGTCATCTAGTCCAACCCTCTGCTCAAAGCAGGACTATCCTCAGCTAAATCATCCCGGCGAGGGTTTTGTCAAGCCTCAGCTTAAAAACCTCTAAAGATGGAAATGCTACCACTTCCCTAGGTAACCCATTCCAATGCTTCACCACTCCCCTAGTGAAAATCTTTTTCCTAAATGTCCACCCTAGACCTCCCCCACTGCAACTTTAGACCATTGCTCCTTGTTCTGTCATCTGCCACCACTGAAAACAGCCTAGCTCCATCCTCCCTGGAACCCCCTTTCAGGTAGTTAAAGGCTGCTATCAAATCCCCCCTCATTCTTATCTTCTGCAGACTAAACAGGCCTAGTTCTTTCAGCCTCTCCTCATAAGTCTTGTGCTCCAGCCCCCTAATCATTTTTGTTGCCCTCCACTGGACTCTCTCCAACTTGTCCATATCCTTTTTGTAGTGGGGGTCCCAAAACTGGACACAATACTCCAAATGCGGCCTCACCAATGCCGAATACATGGGAATAATCACTTCCCGCGATCTGCTGGCAATGCTCTTACTAATGCAGCTCAATATGCCATTAGCCTTCTTGGCAACCAGGGCACACTGCTGACTCATATCCAGCTTCTTATCCACTGTAACCCCCAGATCCTTTTCTGAAGAACTGCTGCCTAGCTTGTTGGTCCCATCTGTCTTTAGGCAGTGGGCTACTTTTGGCCCCCGGGAACCACTGACCTACACCATCCCTGGTAGACGTTTGTTCAACTTGATCTTAAAAACCTCTAATGATGGGGATTCCACAACCTCCCTTGAAAACCTGTTCCAGAGCTTAACTACCCTTACAGTTAGAAAGTTTCTTTTAATATCTAACCAAATAAGATTAAGTCTTCTTGTCCTACCTTCCATGGACATGGAGAACAATTGATTTTCCTCTTTATAAACAGCCCTTAACATACCTGAAGTCTTATCAGGTTCCTCTCAGTCTTTTTTTCTCAAATCTAAACATGCCCAGTTTTTAACCTTTCTTCAAAGGTCAGGTTTGCTAAACCTCTTATGATCTTTGCTGCTGTCCTCTAGCCTTTCAGTTTGTCCACATCTTTCCTACAGTGTGACACCAAGAATTGGACCCAGTATTCCAGCTGAGGCCTCACCATTGCCAAGCAGTGCAGGACAATTACCTCCCATGGTTAACATACAACACTCCTGTTAATACACCTCAGAATATTAGCCCTTTTCACAACTGCATCATTGTTGACTTTTTCAATTTGTGATCCACTGTAACCTCCAACTCCTTTTATGCAGCACTACCACCTAGCTAATTATTCCCCATTTTATAGTTGTGCATTTAATTTTTCTTTCCTATTTTTTACTTTGCACTTATCTTTATTGAATTTCATCTTGTTGAATTCAGACCAATTCTCCAACTTGTCAAGGTTATTTTGAATTCTGATCCTGTCCTCCAAAGTGCTTAAAACTTCTCCCAGGTTGGGCTCATCTGCAAATTTTACTAACATACTCTCACTTCCATTATCAAAGTCATCAATGAAAATATTGAATAGTACCAGACTGAGGATCCAGCAGTTCTCAAAAGATACCTGCTAATAGTTTTGAGATTACTTCAGATAGTTTCTTAAATGCCCTAGAATGAATTTCATCAGGCCCTCCCAAACTGAATATATCTAAATGTACTTTAACCTGTTCTTTCCCTATTTTGACTTGCATTCCTTCCATCAATGTTGTTAACATTGTGGTGACTGTTAACACTTTCAGTCTGAAGCAAAATAGGCATTAACCACCTTGGTCTTCTGATATCATCTGTTATTAGCTCTTCTTCCCAGCCGTATAGAGGACCCACACTCACTTCATCTTTCTCTTGCTTCTAATATATTTAAAGAATCTTGTCTTATTGCCTTTTATATCCCTTGCTAGGGCCTTTCTAATTTTGTCCCAACATCCTTGTGCTGTTCTTTTGTACTCCTTCTTGGCAATTTGTACGTTTCCACTTTTTGTAGGATTCGTTTTTGATTTTCAGGTCATTAAAGAGCGCCTGATGATGCCAGATTGGCCTCTTACTATTCTTCTGCTTTCTTTCGTAATGGGATAGTTTTCAGTTATGCTTTTAATACTGTCTCCCTGAGAAACAGTCAGCTCTCCTGAACGCCTTTTATTGCCTTAGATTTCCTTCCTATGAGATCTTTCCTACAAGTTCTGTGTTTGTTAAAGTGCATTATCTTTATTCTGATGCTCTCCTTCATTTCTTTAGAATCAAGAAAGCTATAATTTCATGATCATTTTAATTCAAATTGCTTTCAGTTTCAATACAAATTCCTCCCTTTTGGTCAACATGAAGTCTAAAACAGTGTCCCCATGCTTACTTCATCCACCTTCTGAAACAAAACTGTCTCCAATACACTCCAAGAACTTATTGAAAATTTTGTGTTTTCCCATTTTATTTTTCCAACAGACGTCTGGGTAGTTAGTCTCCCATTACTACTTGGTATAGTGTATCGGATATTGCTGCTGTTTGCTCTAGAAATGCCTCTTTCACCTCTTCTTCCTGATTTAGTTGTCTATATTAAACCCCTACCATGATGTCACCCCTATTTTTTACCCCTTTTATCTTTACCCAGAGACTTTAAACTGTTCTCCTTTTCACCTCCTTCTGGACCTCAAAACAAGTGTATATATTATTGTATTATGCAACACCTCCTCCTTTTTCATTATGCCTGTCCTTTCTGAACATTGATGGGTATAACACAATTTCCTTGAAGCCATTCAGCTAGCAGCCATTGATTTTGTCTCAAATCACATCAAGACCCAGGAAAAATTGCCAAGAATATTTTACACATGTCTGCAAGGATCTGATCTGAATGAGAATTCAAGACTTCACACCCAAAGCAAGATTCATATCCCTAGGTGATGATGAGCCATTTGATTGCCAAATAGTAAGTTTTCCTTACTAAGTACATGGACTATTTCTGGCCTGAACTGACAGTTGCAGCTTTGAAATTTTGGTGTGCTGTCCTAATTCTTATGGTCTTTGGGATCTTTTGGAAGGTTTGACTGTATCTTTTACTGGTGAGACTAGTGCTGTACCAAACTTAGGTTCTCAAACTTAAGAAATTTAAGGTTTTACATCATATTTCAGTTTAGCATTTGGTTTTAATCAGCATCCCCGTTTTGGATCTGATACTCTAATTTTGCTTAAGTGGAAGCAATTTTATTATTAATATTAATGAGTTCCTCACCTGCAACTGGTTTCCTGTCTCATGGGACTCTTGTTTTTAGTTTTTTGGGGGGGATGAGGATTTCCTCTCTTTCTCTGAGAGTAGTGTGTATGTTACTTACCTTTCTCCTGTAAACAGCCAGTAACAGGGTAACACATTATACATAGCTCATCCTCTGAAGACCCATGCCCTGGAAGAGCAAGAGTCAGTGGCTTGTTGGAAGTAGTGCATCGCTCCCCTTCTGAGACTCCTGAAAAGCAGTGTACAGCACATCTTGAACTTGGGTCAATGCTTATAGGGGTTCTTTGCTGCTGTGGTGCAAGGAAGAGAGTGTCCAGTCAAGAAGTACTATACTGGAGGAACTAGAGGGTTAGAGCCTCAATGCTCCAGTGAGTCCTCGGCTCAGAAGCGGGGGAGAAAAACTAGAAGCTGAAATGAAGTCACCACTGCACCAAAAATAAATAAAGTTAAAACAAATTAGTTGGGAGAAATGGAACTACCAACTTGTTTCTCTGCCTGAGGCAGCAATTTTGGTGGGCTAAGCCAAAAGGAATAAGAGCCTTCAGCAACAGTGGACTGCCTCCAAATTCTAGAGGTAGAGGAATTAACCATTTGTTATGAATAAGGAGAGAAACTGTGCAACAGAAGTCTGCTGCCTATAACACTCAGAGTTGCCTCTTGCTAGCATTTTCCTTTCAAATCAGCACAGGTAGTTACCTCTGTATCAGACTGCTTTTCAGGGACAGGATTTAAGTAGTTCTTTCTTATAGGTTTTCCTGCTTGTAATGCCTTTCAGGCCCCATTATGGATAACAAAGCCTCTGCAAATAAGGACTACTTGGGAGGAGACTGCTGGAATTCTGGCTGATAATCATAAACCATTCATCACTTCACATGGACCAAAAGTGATGTGATTAGGAATCATATTTTCAAAAATACGTTAAAACAATTCTGAATTTAACAACTATATTTCATAGCATAAGTGTCTCTCTAAAGTGGATCAAACATTTAACACCTCCTAGAGTCTTTTACAAAATGTTTTTCAATATAGTTTTCTCATTTCATCTTCATCTCGTCTCTCTCCCCCACAAAGAGAGAACCAATTTCTTAGTGTATGTGCATAAGCAGTTTCTTATTTAGAAACTGTTTATGTAACACTGTATTTATTCCTCTTTCCAGTTCTCCACAGTCATTGGAGTGGCTCAACTTCCTGGTTACAGACAACTAGACAGGTATTCTAAGAAAATAAATGCTAATAAATAAAATAAATAAATAAATGCTAATAAATAAAATAAATGCTTCTGACAAGATGTATAATGTAAGTGAAAGATTTAGAGATTTTACTTTCTAAGGCAGCATACTGAAGTCTCAGTTCAGTGTATTATCTGAACCATCCTCTTAGTTCTAGAGTACTGCACAAATAAGTGTAAGCAGACCGAAATAATCGTATGGAATATGTTTCACCAGTTCTGAATTAACTGAAGGATTAACACACCCCAAAAACTTTTTGAAACAGATTATCACAAACATAGAAATGTAGCACAAATATATTTTTGACAATGCTTTATTTTAATATGAGATTTAATACAAATTGTTAATTAAAATGATTTTACTCCCCCCAGGTCCTGTGTCTAACAAGTTCTTTTTTTCTTGTCTCCCCAACTTCCAAGTTTGCAATTAATGCCATGGAGAAGTATTTTGTTGAAGAAAGGTAAAGTTATGAAAACATACATCTCTTTTCCATGCAAGTTTTGCAGAACTAGTTCCTTTGGACTTGCTGAAAGTTATTAGAAATTGAGATAGTGATTATATATAGGTCTTTTTTCCTTGATTTTCTATTTCTTCCAACTTTGAGATCTGTCAGACTCAGAAGATCCGTGAATGTGGATCAAAATCCAGAACCATACCCAGCTCTCTCTCAAACATTTGGTTTGATAGATTCAGAATATCCTTTGCAACTATATCCAGAACAGAAGTTCATTTAGCATTTCAGTAGCATCTTCAACAAAGAAAACTAAATTTGTTGGTTCCAACAGAAAGCCTTTGAAAGAGGTATTTCTTTTTAAATCTTGCTTGACAAGGAAAAAGTCCAGCTAAATTAAAGCTTTATTCTATATGATACAGTACTAGGGTGGATCCCAATTTCAAAACATACTAGCTGAAGTAGCAAGCTGTTCTTTGTCTTATTCAGGAGTCTCATGAATATTGTGGCAAGATGGACTTAACTCTGAAGCAGACTTGTCTTTTCCTCACCAATACCCTGAAATCTGTACCAAATACAAGTTTAGTATCAGAGTAAGAAACAAAACACAATACAGAACACTAAAGCAGAAGAATATCATCCTGTGTGAGATATCCATAGTACATCAAAGTTATTTGTCATAAATAATTTATCCTTTTCCTGATCAATCTGAACAGGATTTTTACTAATTTATGGATTATGCAGAGTTGCTCAGATATGTTGTGCAAACCTGTTTCAGCCTATGGATTGTTTACAAACTGTTTGCTGCAAGCATCTGAGTGTTCAAAATTCGCTATTTCGACTGAGAGACTGGTCATTTAAGTCACAGGTTGTTTTTGTTCCCTGGTTTCAATGACCTAACCTTGAACAGAAGAATGTCTGAAGAAATCATTGGGGGCTTTGGTTCTCAAGGAGTGGGCAAAGAGCCCTTGAAGAAAGAAAAGATAAACAGCTATAGAGTTTTATGACACTAATTTTTTTCCTGTCCTCCTTTGTACAAGAATGAGCATTAGATTTGATGAAGTCCCAGGATTGCACATTGAAATGGTATTTAGGTTCCTTTCTGATTAAGAAAGTTGTAAGCAGTATTTCTTGACTGTTTACATTCTTCATATTCAATGCTTTCAGTCATGAAGTAATTGTATTAGTGTGCATATACACATGCTTTTGGGAAGGGTGCAGTAATCTGTGCTATGTCTTCTTTAATTATTAGATAGCCAGAGTTCTGGTCACGTAGTATGGGAAGCTGCTGTGTATTTCCCATCACGTATAGCACACACTTTAGTACATTTGCCAGGTCACAACCTCTTCATTTCTGATAGTTCTATAGTTGCACACGATCTTTTTAAATTGTCTGAATTTATTCTGACTATTTATCAAAAATGAAGTTATTAGTTGTACACATATAGTTGTATGAATTACAGACCAAGTAAAAAAGGAACCTTAAGACAGTCGCCATAAATACCATGCCAAATATTGGACATTTATTCAGACACAAAAAAGAAGGGTGGTTTTGGTATCTGATCTGAGAGCATTAATTTCTAAATGAATATACCTTCTCCAGATATACTCCCCTAAATTAAATCAATTCTATTTCTTTACTACATGTGGGGGTTTCACTCTCACCTGTTCTCTTTGTTGTAACAATCTGGGATATTCCTTTCAAATCTTTTAGCAATTCCTGTTCTGGTTTCCAATTTCATTATTTTAGGTGTATCTGTTTTTGGATTATATTTTGATAATATCTAAAATAAAACAACATTAAAGGGATTAAAGAGGATTATCTGAGCAAGAATTCAGAGCATGACTATGGTTTATGCATTTTCAATTTAAAGCAGCAATGTATTTCCAAATTCAATTCTGTTAAAACGAAGTCGTCTTTCCATACCACTGTTCTGATAACAGAATGCAGATTCCATAGACACAAACACACAGAAGAAGTAAGTAAAAACAACCTGCAGAATATCTTCTGGTATTGTTGTTATTTCTGGAGGTGGAGGAGTATTAAGGAGATTTTCATAGTCAGATATTTTAGGAGGAGAGGGTCCTCTAAAATGTTCAAGATACTTGTCAGAACTTAACATAGAAGGAGCACAATCTTCTATGTGTTGTTTATCTGTCACATCAGTTTTTGGCAGTGATTCAGCTTTGTTCCCCTTCTTTAATGGCTGTATAAAAGATAACCATATTCAAACTTATAGAAAAATATCTTCAACTAGTTTAGTTTTGTTAGACAAATGAAGTAATTAATAGCATTCTTAAAACTAATGTTAAGGAGGTTGGTTCTACGATGATACACTTGCCCACAAAAGCACTGTGAGAAGGGAATCCCATTACTGACTCACTTTAAAAATTATATCTACATACATTCTCACCTGTCCCAGAATAAATATTGTTACTAAATTGATATTTAGCACTTACTTTAGTTTCTGTTTTTAGCCAGCCTGTTTCAAAGTCTGGCAGAGTGGGTGTTGCTGTATGATTAGAAGTATTTGATTCTTTCATCTTTGGGAATTTGGGTAAAATGGTATTGTCCTTTCTGGAAGGAATTTTCAAACCAGGCGTGCAGAACACAGGTATCAAAGGAGAATCTATGCAATCAACAACTGAAATAGATATGAGTAATAATTTCACATGCTTGAATAGATAGTGCATCTAGAATAATTTAATTTACTAGAGTTTCTAATACTGAATTGTGAGTCATTTTTGTGTATTTACACCTATCAAAACAGCATGAAAGTATCATACTAGCTGACTATTTTACCACTGTAAAGACATAACTAAATTAGAAGCACCTTAGTCCATCTACGGGATACAATTACGAATTTTAGGTTGAAATCCATAGCAATATCCACATTCAAGAACCAGTTCTCTTCCTTAAAAACATCTACATCGTATTTCTGAACAAATCTTTTATACAAACATAGGTTAAATTTTTCCAAATACTAAGTACCTGTCAGTATATAATTCTGCTCTAAGATCTTCAAACACCTTCTGAAGTATTTCTCATTCTTCTCTTTTAAGATACCATAAGAACAAGCTGATCAGATATTATAATGTAACTTCATTCCCGTTCTTTTAATATTTTAACAAATAAATTTAAAATTATTGAAGCAATGATTAAATTCTGAAGGTGACAGAGTCACAGAGATAACATGTTTGGTCTCTGTGGATGGTGCTGGAGATGGGTAGGAGAGAAAGCAAATATTTATCTTTGTCTGGATGCTAGATTTATACATCACCAAACCCACCTACCTCTGTATCCTTTAAAAATAATTTTCTGAACCCTTATAATTCAAACAAATATTGTGCCTGACCTGTCAATACAGCAAGTTTACTTCAGCATTAATTGAAAATAATCACTATTCATTCCAAATAGTTTTAATTTACCATTCCCGCTAGGTGTTTTCATCTCTGGCCCAGGAGTAACCATGATTTCCCTGGATTTCGATGATGTTTCTGCTGCTACATGCATTTCGTTACTGTCTTCCTTAGGCAAACTAAAGATTGGGATTAAAAAATACATCAAAGTGATATTAGGAAACCGTGACTACAGTTCTAGGATTAAAGATATACAATCAACTTATTCAACATTTATATAGTAATAGCACCCAGAGGCCTGATCAGGATCAGGTGGGCCACACCGGGCTAGGCACTTTATAAATACATAAGACGACTACACCCATTCTGCTCCTCACAAATATCTATGGTTCAAATTCTACAGTTCATAGCAAGCAAGTGCAGCAATCCATCCAACCCTTTATCAATTGCCCAAGAGATTTGAAACCTAGTCATTCTGAAAAAAATAAATATTAATTAAAAGTAGTTGCAGGTGGTCTTGTATCAGACTTTATCTGATTTTGGAGTCCACATTTCCATTTTATTTGATATTGTGTCTCTCTCGTGTGAAATCTATACAGCAAAAGAAGACTGGCAATAATGAAAAGGACAGACGAAGTTGCTTCCCAGCTCTGTTTTCCCTATGGGCAGGGATTCCACAATTGTCCGACAGAGATTCTTGAACTTTCCTCTGAAACATCGGGTACTGACAGCTCTGAGTCCTGGTATGGGAATTCCCATGACAATACCTGAAGTGCTGTTGTATGATTTTAAGTTCACTGTCCTTTAAGGTTGCAGCCAGGTTCCATTATTAACCCCATATCTCTCTCTCTCTCTAATACTTTAGATAGGCAAGTTAGTTTGGCTTGAAAATTGCCAAGGTTACTCAGAAGACTAAGGAGAATTTTCTTCCTAAAGCTTGAGAAAAGTTGATCAAGCTATTTGAGTTATAGGTTACGTTACACTGATTAGCCACTTAATAGCAGTTCCATGAATCTTGCAACTAGAGTTTCATTACAAAACGCATTTTCATATCCCTCATAGCTTTGCACAGGAAAAGTACTTGTAGCTAAAAAATTGGGGAAATACTTTAAGTATGGTAGAATTATTTTTAAATGCAATTAGTCAAACCATTTTAAGTTATAGGCATTTAAAAATGACATTTAATAAGTCTACTTTGTATCACTGGCTACATACACATTTCAAACTTTATATATTTTATTCCCATTAAATTAATAAACTAATTAAATTTTAAACAGTCTTATTTACAACAGTTAGCCTGTTTACAAAGCATGCAAACTCTTTCTGCATACTTTATGCACTCTATGCACGACAAGAAAGAGTCCAGGAAAGAGAGAGTGCAAGAATAGGATTGTTATCCTGCAATGGAAATGAAACAAAGATTAATTAAGCTAATCTAAACTCTACAAAGCAGGGCATATTATATATATATACGCACACACATCCGCCACACAAGAAAAATGTGTTGATAGTATATGCAGTATAACACCCCAACTTAAAGTTTGCAAACTGTAAGGAGCAAGGAAATACAAAGTTAAGCCATTCAAACACCTCATGTAGTTCCTTTTCAAATTAAACCATTTTCACAATTCACATATCACTCTCACTCTGACCACCACCAATGTGCAGTCCTAACTCCAGTCATGATTACTGGTTTTGTGTTAATCTACTTTGATTTAATATGTAGCTCATGTGTCTAGCACAATTTATACTGTATATAGTTCTCTAAGCAATTTTGAGTTGGTTTTGTAAGTAAGAGAAGTATGTTGTCATATTGCCAATGGTGGCTGTGGTTTGTTTTTTTTTTAAATATATATGTTTAAGGAAAAGGTGATCTGTGTCAACAATTGTTCTAAATGTAGTTAGTTACAGAACTGAAGTCTGAATTTATGGATGCATTGGTATATTATATTTATGGACACAGTTAAGATGGCAGATCATTGTTAAGCAGTTTTGATCTTTCTACACAGCAAAAGGAGATAGAAGCAAAAGAAGTGTGAGGTTCACTAGCTGAAACTACTTTCAGCATATTATATGAAACTGACTAGATTTTGAATTAGTGTCCCTTTAACAGAGTACATGGAAAAAACAGCCACAAAAAAGTCACACCAGTCACAGCATAGCGAGCACTCTCCTTATTAAAAATTAAATATTTTGAAATATGAATACAAGAGGCATGTTTGTGCCATTTACAGAATGATCTGGACATGAGTTGAGGCTGGTTCCTTTACAAGTCCACAGAGTAGGAAGAGGGAGAATAGCCATAGAATACCCAATGGGTAGAATATTTGTGGGAGGTTTTCATGTCAATTTTTCACATCTATAGAAAAAGACAAAATAACTGAATTGCCTGTACTTGTAATATTTGCAATTAGAGGCACTGGTTCCAGCATAAATTGGTATCATATCTTAATGAGCACAATGTCTGTCTGGAGATTAGATTTTTAAAATGTTTCATTTTAAAATTGACCAATACAAATAAAAAATTCCACCTACACAACAAATGTGAAGAAAAACAGCCAGCTGTGCTGTGATTTCTGTTTAATTCTACTATAAACTTTCCATTTGAGTTTTAAAACATAATAGAGAAAGGATGGATGAAAATCAACTATAACAGTCCTATAGAACTAACATTGACTTCATAATTAAAGTTGTGGCAGTTTTCATTATCAGCCCTTTTTTGTCACTCCGTATGCTAACTCTTACATTAAATGAAATAAATTGTTAAGAGAAACTGTTTGAGTTGTAGAATTTAAAAGGGTATTGTGGAATTTTTTTTATTACCTATTATAATATCATCATTTAGATTACTACAACTAAAATTATTATAAAAATGTAATTTACTTATTATGCTGTGCATTTAATCAATTTTATTGAGCTAGAGACAATGAAGGCTTGACTTTTAAAACTGGGTGTACCCATTTTAGAAAGTCAGGCCCTGAAAAAAAATCAGTTTGACTTTGAAGTTCCTCATGCTGCAGTGTTTGTGTTACAGCTACTCCATGAGTATCTTAATCTGATCAAAACAACTGTTTCCATGACTATTAAAAATTTTGAACATTTTTATTAGTCTTTGGTTTTGTAAAAATCTTAGTTTAAAAAACTGGATTACATTACAGCTGTAACTGCTTTTAAAAATGCTAACTTAAAAAAGTCACCTTTTATTGCCCATCCATAACTCAGACAGCATTATCAAGAAATCTTTAAATAGCTTTAAATCAGTTCTCTGATGACTAATGCATAGGACAATATTTATTAATGTCTGAACTCAAATCTGAGGTTAGTGAAAGCCAAAGGTTTTCAGACAGTCATTGTCTGACTTTCTCTGCCACGTGGAATCTACTAAAACTGGAAAATTTAAAATCTTTAGAAGGCACAAAATTTACCAGAAGAAGCAGTTTATCTATGTTATGCAACACAGCAGTGTCTGGCACAGCAAAGAGGTACAGTGTATATAGCGAGCTGGCTACTAAAGGTGTTTTTTAAAAAAATGCAATACTACCAAAGCTGGAAATCAATATGAAAGACAGGAGTGTCTACCATCAGAAAATAAATAAGAAACTAGGACAATCATAGAAGAAACTAATACAGAGAACACAGAGTAGCAACCTGAAGTTAAAAACATCTACTTACTTTTTTTTTGTCTGAACATTTTTATGAATAAGTGCCATTGTATAGTCTTCATTCAAACACATGGTATGTTCACTAATACCAAAATGTTCAAGCTTTGGAGTTAAACACTCATAATCATCCATTTTTAATGTACATTTTGGAGTTTTAGGCACTATATATGGGAGCTGTTTGGGAGCTGGAATTCTATTTCTTGAATCTTCTTTATGCATATTTGTCTGGGATTGTACATTCATCATATCCCAAGTTCTGGAGAAAGCGTACTGTGAAAGACCAAAATCTGAAAGCCGTGGGTTACGCAGGGGATCCTTAGGCACAGGTGGTTTCCCAACACAAGCAGGAAAGCTAGATAGGTCTTCCATTTTCTCATGATCAGGATTAGCTTGGTCAGATATCTTAGATGCATGATTAATTTCCTCTTCCTCTGCCACTGTTTTATTAAAAACAAAGGATACTTAGAAATTTCAGTACATCACTTAAGAACTGTTTTCTAGACTAAGAAAACAAGACATTTTGTAATCCTAGGCTAAATATGGTATAAAATAGATTTATTTTCATTTTACTTCTTAATCTCTAAAATCAGATCTGCTGGCACAGTCCCCTGCTCTTGTACAGTGGCGCCATGCAATCAAGGGCTATGTCTGTAAAATTGAAATATTGGTAAATATAACAGGAATACAAAGGAACTCCTGGTGTACTTATTTCAATAAAAAACAGTTAAGAGACAAGAATATTCAACTCTCCTACATAATAAATCACTAAAATCTGAAAACTATGAAAAGCAAATTAATATGTAGAAAAATATTGAGGGCTATGGAGGGAGAGGGAATAGTGTTTACTGTTAAACAAAATGGTAATTCATTTGAAAAATGAAGTAAATATTTTCTTGA
This sequence comes from Mesoclemmys tuberculata, assembly GCA_007922155.1. Lineage (NCBI taxonomy): Eukaryota > Metazoa > Chordata > Testudines > Chelidae > Mesoclemmys > Mesoclemmys tuberculata. The sequence goes on along the minus strand of ML675618.1, from coordinate 70,558,152 downwards.
TACCAGTGGGTGCCACTGAAAAACTACATGAAACCCTACAATGGAAAGGGGATTAGAAACAGATATTTTCTCAAATTCAGGGAATATATTTGAAGAAAAAGAAAGATTACAGAAGAAAGTGCAGCAACAGCTGGACTGCCCTTGGGAAAAAACAGCACTTACAAAGAGTTAATAGAAAACTGTGAAAACATGCACAAGACACATTGTAAAAAAACCTAGAGGAAGTAAGAAAAGTTTACTGTAAAGCTACCTCACGGCTCGACAAATTTGCTTCCGAGTTAGGAGCCAGCCTAAAAATTAAGGAGCCAGACAACATGGGCCCAGTGACAAGGTGCCCTGTCTGGAGCACAGCAGCCACTCTCCCTGGAAAAAAATCTAGGCGCCAGATTTAAATTTCTAGGCTCCATGGCAACCTGGTGCCCGGCATTTGTTGAGCCCTGGGGTAACTGAATGCCCAAATCCTACACTGTTATGTTCAGAAACTAACACACACCAGGAAAACACCACTTGCAAAGTCCTACAAATTACAGCAACTAAAGGAAAGCCATTCAATTGTTGGTATAAATAGCAGGCGGATTTGCCAGTGGTGACACTTCTGAAAATGCTTTAATATTACACTTACTGACTTTTTTCCTAATTTAATACAATTAATATAAACCATTAAATGTATCCTCAAGCGTTACTGGGATTTTTGTATCACTATCACTTAAGAGTAGACTGGGGAAAGTTGAGACAACATTAAACAGAAGGAGACACCACTACATAATCCTTTGGTTTTGTCTAAGGCCTTTATCTATGCAAAACAGTTGCACGAGTTTAACAGTGTGATTGTAAACCAATTTAGTTAAACAGGTGCGAACCCCTGGGTTGACACTTATTTTGGTTTAAACCAGCTTTATTTCAGTTTGATTTAAGCTAAACTGAAAAAAACCACTCAAACCAACATAAGAGTACATAGAGGTATGAACTGATCTAAGTGAAACTAGTGCAGTAGCTCATGTAGACAAAGCCTCTTCTAGGATAATGAATTGGGTTACGAAGATGTTTTAACACACTATTAAATACCAGGTAGTATACCATATAGGTCAAGACAGTTACGCTTAAAAACCACATCACCCAGCACAGTAGGACACCAAATCTTTTGGTATGACTGTAAAACAAATACTACTAGAATCCACATAAATGACACCTGAAATGAAAGCTAGATTACAAGGTCAGGGAGTGTAATTTTATGCATGTTACTGTGATATTTAACTTGTCCATGCAACAAGGGGAAAAAAAGTCAGGTTACATACTATTTCAAGAATTTATGAATAGGCCTGCTGTTTGAAATTTTAATGCAAAGCATACTGGCCTAAGCCTGTATTATGTTTTGTAGCTAGTTCATAATATTAAACACATTTGGCTTGTTCTTTAATATAGAGATGCTCACAATTATGGCAATATTTTAACAGAAATCACATTTTTAGTCTTCCAAAGGCTCTATTTTCAAGAAGCATTACCTGAGTTATCTTTAACAAGTGGTTTATAACCATATTTCTGAAACAGTTCTCTTATTTTTTCAAGATCTGTTGTATTTCTTTGCATCAGTACTTTAATGGCTTTCATGGAATCATAAGTTTCTTGTCTTTCAGAGTGACTCTGATCCAGGCTAGCGTTAACATCACCCTTTGAAGGAAAGAAGTAGAGATGTGAGTTTTAAAATTATACTAATTTACAACCATCAGGAATGGAAAGTCTCTTCTTCCCTAGCTTTGTTCATGGATCTGTGGAGAATAAAATACACTATATTTATTGTACGCTTCATCAAATGGGTGAGGGTATTTGATCTTTAATAAAGGCTTCTTTTATTCAAAAAGCCAGTCACTGATGATAAACATGTGTAAAACACAAAAGCAAAAGGTTTTAAACAGTCTGACTAAGCCCTGTTCTATACTTGCCTGGCAATTCGACAGCAGTCGACGGGAGTTACGCAAGCTATGCAGAGTAGCTTGCGTAATTCTCGTCCACTGCTGTGTTTCCCTTCTGTGCGGCGTCTTCACTGTACTGAGCCGACGGGAACCATCAATGCAGTGCTACGTCACTTGAGGGGCTGGTTTACCAATGGCAACTTTAGCGGTGACTTCGCTGTGTCAGCATAGAAGTACCCTTAGTATCTTCCCTTCTGAACATACTGGGCTTTGGTTGAAATTTTCTTGGGTCATCTGAACTTTCATTATTGATTGATATCTTTGAAAAAGCTTTTTGTACCACCGAATTTAGTAGAGAGGTCTAATCTTGACTATATGCAGGCTGGATAAAAACAGAAGTTTGACAAGGAAATTGGATATTTAAAATGAAATATATTTTTCTTTTTAAAAACAAACCTGTTTAAAATGAAGACAACGTATGTTAAGGCCTAAACATACTATAATTTATTAAAATCATTCAAATGAGTACAAAATATGCTGCATCAATGACCTCTTAAATTTTAACAAGGGAGTGTTGCATTTTTATTATGTACAGAATCAGGGAGAAGACATCTAATTTTTGACATCAACTCAAGTTTTATAAATATGTCACAATGTCATGTACTGCATTAAATATCTACATGATTTTCTGTCTTTGCAATGGAGCTAAATTAATTATTTCCACAGGTAAAGAAGTTTCTGTAGCGTGGAAAAGTTTTTGCTTTCAGTTTAGCCAGTGCAGGCAAACTGTTTTCTTTGTTTGGATTAGTTCATTCAAAGTAGAGAAAGTGACAGAGTTAAAACATGAAAGCCTGTTTTCTTCTTCCAATCTGTGGGGTGGTTTGGGGCCAGACGCTGACTGCTGGGCAAACCCTGGTCTTGGCTGGCTTCCAGATGACCTTGCAGGTGCTGTTCTGGGAACAGCGAAGCATGGAGTGTTTATGGGAACTGCGAAGCGCATCTCTGATTACGGCCTCCCCCTGTGCTTGTTGGCCAGTCCTAGCCATCAGATTAGGGTGTGTGAGAAAGCTCTCACTGCTGTGAGAGCTTGTTTACTGCTGTAAGAACTGCATGTGGAAGGGGATGTTGGGATAAGCTATAAGAGAAGGTGCTTGCAGCACAATAAGGAAGAACCCTGCTTTCAGCCACCATGGTGTCTTGTGAATAATTGCATTGGGGAAACCCAACACCAATCTATGAATAAAAAACAGGTATCAGAGGATGAGATCTACTAATTCTAAAAACTTGAAGGACATAGGGCCAGATATTCAAAGGTATTCAGGCACTTAAGATGAAGACAGCTGCTTAATGGGATTTTCAAAAGCATGACTGAACTTAATGGAAGTTGGCCTAAACAGGTTAGGAGTCTCTTTTGAAAAGCTTAGAAGGCAACTAACTGTTTCTTTAGACACCTATATATCTTTGACCATTTGGACCATGGTGACCAGAAACACACTATTAATTCACTAACTGAAATTAATACTTCCTTTGTTTAATAAATCAGTTTTAAATGCAAAATGTATTTTGAGAAACTTACTTTTTTCCTTATATATGCAGAATATTTGATGTAGATTTCTTTACAAGTAAACAATTTTAAAATGCTAGTTTTGTACCTTTTAATTGAATTTCAACTTTCATTTAAATGACGCTTACTACAAATCTCAAGTAAAAAAAATCAAGTAAAATATACGAAATCTAAATAAATGTATGTGAAGCTATATAATTGCTTAAATAAATGTGTACAGATATATTGAATTCCTCTGGTTAGCAAAAAAAAAAAAAAAAAAAAAGAAGTACCAATTTAGTATAAAGGCTATATCTGTTTGAAAATTAACAGGTTTTAAATGTTTAGACCAACCAATCTCTCTTTTGGAAAAAAATTAAAAGGTACCAATGCAAACCATGATTCAAATAAATGATTTAAATCAAGGTTTCCTGATTTAAATCATGATTCAAATTATTGATATAAACCAATCAACCCTGGGTAGATCCTGTACAATGTGTAGTTTTTTAATGGAAAAAAATTGGTTTCATTTATATAGATTTAAAAAAATAAAGGTGTCTATCCAGGGCACTAGACATCATAACATCATTATAGAAAAAATGTACACACTTTTTTTTTGTTGCTTTGCAGATTACCTTTGATAATGGGAAGGAAGTGGAACACAATATTCACCACCTTCCATTTCTACCAGTTATCTTGCTATATGGAACAATGTGCATTATGTCCGAAAGCATACCCTATAGCAGAAGCATAAAAAGGATGTGCCAAGTTATGGTAGCAATAAAACATGTTGGAATTTTGAGGACTGGAAGGCTCAGACTTTCCCCGACAAAACAGCAATTCAAATAGTCTAATCTGGTTCAAATTCAATCTCAGTGTGCAGAAATGAAAAGTCATTAAAACTTGCTAGCAGGACAGAACAGTATAGCACAGTTGTCACCATATTTTACACTAAACAGTGGATAGTGGAAGCTCTTAAAAACATTTTAATCTCATATGTTCAGTAGTTAATTTTAGACAGATTTGTAATTCTCAGTCCGTGTCTCTACTTCCTCACTGAGGAAAGGTCCTGGGATGTTGCTGCTCTGATATTATGGGAGACAAAAGATCAGAGCATTGCCGATATAGCAGATAAGTAGAGTTACAGTTTCAGATTGTGGGAAGGAAGCGTTTCTCCTCATCTAAGGTTCCAGGATTGAATACTGCCCTTTTGCACACATCAGCCAGAATGCAACTTGCTAGAATGTCAGATAGTGGGGAAGGAAAAACATTTAAGAGTGATGGAACTGAGAAACAAATGAGAATGCTAGAAGATTTTAATTGCTTAGGGTCTGCTCATGTTCTTATTGAAGTCATGATAAAAAATACCCATTGAGTACTTTGACCAGACCATTAGACAATAAGTTTCTTCCATAGTTCCATTGTATTTTTATATCGTTCACCATAAAACTCTATAGCAAGGTAACATGTTTATGGAGCTATATATTAGTACATCTAACCTGAACCCTATCAAGGCTATAATTTACTCCCTATCTGAACATTTTTTGTTAGAAAACATGGGCTGTGGAATACTTCAGAACACTGTCAATTCAAATGTCAATTTAACCATTGGAATAATTTACCAAACGGTCAAGGTGGATTCTCTATCACTGACCATTTTTAAGTCACGTTTGTATGTTTTTCTAAAAGATACGCGCCAGGAATTATTTGGGGGAAGCTCTATGGCCTGTGTCATACAGGAGGTCAAACTAGATGATCACAATGGTTGCGTCTGGCCTTGGAATCTATGAAGTCAATATCTAAGTACCAGAATGATAGACAGTAGACATAATATTTTCATATTTAAAAATCTTTACACCATTTTTAACCACCATCTGAAAGCCTGAAACTGGGATCGGTTTGCTTATTGAAATTGGTCTCCCTTCCATTATGTGCACAAACTCGTTTATTATAAATTCAATTCCAGCAACAAAAAAAATGTATTAAAACTATTAGTTTGGAAAACAGATCATTAAGACTTGCAAACCAAAAGAAAACAAGTCAAATTCTGACTTGTTAATCATGAATATATATATGTGAATGGTAAAATTATGGAAAATAAAAAGATAAGTTACTGTATAATTTGACAAGGAAGTGATGAGTCAGTCATTACCTTTAGAGTCCTGACTTCACAATGCAGATCATGCAAAACTCTCATTGGAGATTCATCTTCATATTCTTCAATATGGAAAAGGATTTTGGAAGAAAAACAGAGGTCATTATTTTTTCATTGAAGTAGTCTAATCTCAATTATTTCTACCATAGACATATATTTCTATTAGCATCAACATGAAAAACAAAACAAAAAACAAAGAGCCAAGTTTAAAATTATAAACCAAATGTCCCACACAGCAGGTGACTGCAGTGGGACAACTGCCAGGATGCACAGCCACAGGGGAAGAGGATAGAAATTAATAAGGATCAATTTAGGTTCACTCCATTATTGCTCCAGTGAATGCTGCTAGAAAGTTCTATTTATAGAAGCAGTACACCACCAATATAATCCACTCCTATAGCAATGTCCCATGAAAACATGGGATACCTGTGCCAAATTTAATCTCTTATCGTGGGGTTAACCTGCAATTAAGTTTGGCAGAAACATGGATACAAACACCCTTTCAACATCTATACCTGCAAAAAGCAGAATCTACTGTCAATTCATCTGACTTGTTTGCTTGCTCTCAGATGCCAGTGTTTCTCACTTATGCATGCAGAAGTCAAAAGCAGACTTTGTCTCTTATACTGAAAATTGAGGTTAATGTGAATAGAAGAAGCAGGAAAGATCCTCTGCTATGTGACAAGATGCAGCAATATATAGACCAGGAAAGGTATTAGGTGATAAATCAAATTAAAACCTTGAGTCAAACGTGCAGATAGACAAATAGCATAGGACAGATTGTATCAATAAGGACAGTAAAAGCAGCAACTGTTTTACAGTGAAACAGAAAACATAAGTAAAACCTAGTCTTTAAAGCGCTACAGAACTCTCGTTGTTTTTGCTGTATACAGACTGTAAGGATTAGAGTTAATGGAACAAGGTATTGAATTGTCAAAGATTAAATGGCAAAAAGCTTTGTTAATGCAGAGTTAAAGTTGCCTGGTGGTTTATCATGCCCCTCCAAAACGTCAAGTTCAGCAAACTTATGAAAACCAGGAAATACAAAGCTGAGATTCCTGCTGATGCAATCTTAACTCTGTTCACCTGGAGCTGGCAATAACCACCGGGAATTATCTGCATGCACCCCAGCTACATTTGCTGTATTAGATGTAGCTATACTGAATGGTGGAAAAATTAGTTGGAGCAGTCTGGAAGAGCTGCAATTGTGATATGAGATAATATAGGAGGCTGTGGCCTCTAGGGGGTTGAGAGTCCCTCTCCCTGATCCCTGGGTGTGAGATCAAAGAAATGCAAGTGTACCATGAGAAATCCAGTATCCTTCATTTCAGCACTGCATCATGTAGATTAAGCCGGCCTGCTGCACTTTAATCTGATTGCCCATCCCAAGCATGAATAATGGAGAGGGCTGAGTGCAAGGCTAAATGCCTGATCATGTAAAAAAATCTTAATGATCATAGAAACAGAACCAAGGTATCATGCTGGTTAAAATGGCTTCTCAGCAGAGAACACTGCTGAGCCCTCATGCTGTATGAAGGCTCCTGGTGAAAGCAAGTCTGTGGAAACCATGACCTTGAAAAGTTTGATACTAGCAGCAAAAAACCACTTCAAACTTTCTGAGAAGTAGGTTAAAGCCCACGAAAGCTTATGCCTGCAAAAATTAAATTGGTTAGTCTTTAAAGTGCTATAGAACTCTCGTTGTTTTTGCTGTATACAGACTGACACGGCTACCCCTCTGGAACTTCAAACTTTGTCACTGAAACATCAGAACCATGTTTTAAACATCAAAGATCTCACAGATTATGAGGGAGATGTACAATCTTAGACTCGAAATTCTGGGCATCACTGAGAGCAGATTGACAGGTGAGGCTAAGAAGCACTTCAAGCAAGAGAAGCTGCATGTTGTTAATTCAGGTTGTAGTGACAAAAACAATTAAGAGGGAGTAGTGCTCATTATGATAGATTCCAAACGAGAACAACTCATCAACTGGGACCCTATACACTAATGCATCATATACACCAGACTCCAAAACAGATTCCTAAAGATGTCAATCATGAAATGCTATGCTCTGACAGAGAAACATGGCAATGATGATAAAGCTGAGCTCTATAATTGCCTCTAGAAGAGGACTGGCAAAACACTAAAAAATTATTTATTCTTGTGATGGGTGATTTTAATGCTTAAGTAGGATATGACAGATGAGAAATGGAAAGAGGAATGGAGAAGTATGGGTTGGGAGTCATTAATCAAAATGGTGAGACTCATTGAATTATGCTTCGTGTCAAACCTAGTTCTTGCAAGCAAGCACTGGTTCTCTTACAAATACATACACAAAGAAACATGGAATAACTAGATGGCATAATGACAAACTGGATCTATCATAGCCGCACTAGTTCAAGAGTCAGGTCATCTGTCCAAGACTAGCAAAAGATGTCAGTAGCAACCAAAACCTTTGCATTTTTAAACTGAAATTTAAATGGACAAAGATCAACTTTAAACAAAAAGCAGTAAAGAAACAGAAAACAAAAGACTACAGTGAGAAATTTCAGTCTGACCTGAGAAACAGATTTGGAAATTACCAGAGGCAGAGGAAGGTAAGAGACAACAGACCTGAAGAAAAATTGGCACTGCTCAAAGACGATGTGATTCAACCTGCAGCAGCCACAGCTGGATATCAGTGTGGACAGAGCAAGAACAGGGTAAGCCAAGAAATATGGCCTCTCATCCAGGAAAGAAAAGTACTGACAGGAAAACTCCTGAATGCTAAGACCAATGAAATACTGGAAAAAAACAAAGGAGGAGTGCAAGAAAGCAGATAAAGCAGTGAAAAGCAGCACAAGAAAAGATACATGGAGATAGGTTGAAGACCTAGCAGCTGAAGCTGAATCTGCTGCTATGATAGGAAGCCACAGAGTTGTTTTCCAAGTGACTAAAACCCATGTGAAAATTTCAAAAGAGGAAATGCCTATAAAAAGCAAAATTGAAAAAACGTTTATAACTGAGGTAGACTAGAAAAATAGGTGGGCAGAACATTTCAAAGAAGTTCTCAACAGACCAAGCCCCTTTCAGCACCAGATTTCAATGAAACATGCAAACTAGATAGTAACATTGGCCCAACAGAGATGTCAAAAATATAGGTTGCAATCAAGAAACTAAAAAATAAATCAGTGAGACATGATCAAAATGGTAGAAATGCATCAGAAACGATAAAAGAATGTGATTCCATCACCATAACAAAACAGACAGAGTTGTTCAATAAAAAGTTGGGAGAGAGAGACCCCCCCTCATGACCAGTGAAAAGATGGAATCGTCAGACTATCCAAAAAAGTGATCTTACTCACTGCAACAATGAAGGAAGTGAGATGAAGGATAGGAAGGCAACATAGTATTTACTAAACTTAACAACATATGGAAATCAAAGATGCACATAGGTTTGGCAGCAGTTTTTGTTTTATATAATTTCAACAGAAATATCAATGTTTATTTTTAAGCATTTTTAATTTTATTGATTTAAACTTTCACAGTTGTGGGAAGTTATAGGGGGTGTCAGACAATTCTTTAATGACAGTAGATGTTGAGATTCAAAAGGTTAAAGCTTTATAACCATTAAAACACAAATTGTCAACATCAAATGTCAAAATATATAAAATAAATACCCTTAAATGAAGTTCTCAAGTAGCATTTCTTACCTTGCCTATCTGTACACTTCAATTATCAATTGGCAATATTTTTACATCAGTTCCTGTGCGTATAATGAAATTGACATTTACTGACACATACCAATAAAAATGTAATCCTTTCGAGCCTAGATATATATCATCAGAACAAAACTGAGCAGTTTCAGTTCAAACATAATCTCTGTGCTAATGTATGGCTTTGAGAGCTGGCTACCTACCAGAACATTAGACATAAAATTAGATGCATTCAAAAATAAGTGCCTACGAAAGATTCTGAGCATTGGCTGGAAAGACTTCATTAACAACTAAAAGGCCCAAGAAATTATCAATCAGCAGCTCGTTTCCATCAGAATCAGAAGAAAGCACTGCACATATTTGGGACATGTAATCTGGATGCCAGTGCACAGATTCCCACATAAAGATGTCAAGTGGAAACCAGTAGGTTTGAGGAAACAAGGTTGCTCAAGAGAAACCTTAAGAAGAACCCTGAGCAGGGCAGGCAAAACAGTTGATCAGCACCTTAGAGCAGACGGAAGCAGCAGTAAATGATAAAGAACGGAAGAGATTAATTTCCACCCTGTGTGCCAACACTGGTGTGGGAAGTGTGTAATGTAATTTTCTTGTGTAATTAGCATCACTAGTGGGGCTCTGGGAATTGTCAGCAGTTAAGTGGGAGAGGACTGTGATCTGAGTATAATGAAGGGTAAATGAAAGTATACCATTAGTTGGCATCATGTGCACAAGGATGAAGGGTTTGTAAAAAAGAGGTTGAAGGAGTTGTGAAATTTAGCAGATATGGTATTCTTTCCGTAGGCTACGTATACTAGTGTAGAGCAGGTTAGGTAGCTCCTGTTCAGTATAGTGAAAGGGCAGAGTGAGAGGATGTGGTGTGGATGTGTACCATAACTGTTTTCATAAGTTTAAGTTTTGCTGAATTTGACATTCTGGAACCTCAAGATACCATTGGGCAATTTTAACTTGGCATTAAAGCGTTTTGCCATTTCAATTCCTCTTAGAAAGAAAGGAATGCTGGTAGGAGTTAGTAGTTATTTAAGCAGTTGTGATCATGTAGATGTGCAGTTCAGATGCTACTGTAACCAGACAATGATGTATCTCAAGGAGGGGAACAGTATCCCCATTGTACGGATGGGGAAACTGAGGCAGAGAGCGGTTAAAGTGACTTGATCAAAGTCCCACAGGCCAGTGGCAGAGTCAGGAATAGAGCTCAGGTTTTCTGAGTCAAGTTCACTTGCAATGGGAGTCTTACGTATGCCTGCAGCTTTTTTGCTCAGCTCAGCTGAGATTTTGGTTGTCAGGATCAGGTAAATGTCTATACTGACAAACAAATTGGCAGTAATCAGCAAAAACTCCAGTGTTGTCTGTGTGTCACGTGGTGATTCCAAGTTTTCAACAATGAAAACTACCTTGGTGTACCACAGAATCTGGCAGCTGTTTTGGTTATTTGCAGCTCTCTTCAGTTTCTGCTTTAGTATCAACAAACTCAGGATGATCTAGAAGACGCAATAGTACAGTCCTCGCATTTACATGACAGGCAGTGAAGTAAAAGTTGATCCACTGATGTGGCACAACGGGGTAGGTAATCAGCAGTCAGCTCTTCATTCATCTCGCACTGTGTAAAACAAAGCCTTCAACTTGTTTGCATGCTTGAAAACAGCTATTGAATCCAATGATGAAAGGCATGAAGTCTTGCATTTCTTCTGTAGCAGTAGCTGCTAATAGCATAGTGTTAATCAGAGGAGCAGGAGAGGTAATGTGTAGTAGTTCCGGATTTTGATTTGAGTTTAATTTCCTGTGCAAACTTAGGCATGCTGGAAGTAGAATTTGTGTTAGTTGTGGCCTCATTTTCAAAATTAGTTAGTTCACCTCAAAAGTGTCAGTTATTGCTGCATCAACAAAATGGGTGTCAGCAGAGATGAATCAAGTTGTCCAGTGAAATACAGAACGCACACATTCATTGACACAATCATGCTTGCTCTTTCAATAAAGCCCTGGCAACAGTCCTGATATTGACTGTATCTCCTGAACCTCACTTTCTTCTTTAAGCTTCTTATGTCACTTACTTTTGAAATGCTCCTTTATTCTGTCAGCACGAGCACTGACCTCAATGCTGCAGTACTTGCAGTGCAATGCATCCTCTTCACTCGCATCTGTACTTTTACTTTCCTGTCCGGTACATTAGTATGCCTTTAGACCTTTTATTATTTTATGTTTCCTCTGTAAGGCTTTTATCCTAAAATGAATATACTTTGCTTTGGAAAAGCTGTTTGGTCACTGAGCTTCAATGTCACAGCCTCGGCTGCACCCTAAAATCTGGGCAGGAGGGAGAAGGATGTGGGCTCCTTGCCCAGAGAGAGGGACAGCATTCTTTGAGCAGACCATGGAGGTGTAGTCAAAGGTGTAGCCACCCCAATGTGTGACAAGTACCATCAGCAATCAGGACACACAGACCAAAATCAGTTGAAGATGCTAAGAATTTGCAGAAGAGATCATATAGTGATAATAGTATTTTCAGATAACAAAGAACAGTCCATAACTTATATATGAGCAAATGTGGTTAACAAAATAAGTTTAAGCAAATTTTTCACATGTAGGTAATGCTGCATCACTATTATTTTCTAGAAGAGAGGTGTCACATTTTTAAACAATTTGCCAGTTTCCACAACTGATCATCATAAATTTTTCTTTTCTCATACTAAATGTTAAAAAAGTCCATCTAGGAACATATAATTCAGGATTTATCCCATGACATAGACATATTAACAAAGAAAAATAATTGCAAGTCAAAAAAATTAAGGTTTTGAATAAGATGTGTGGCTTTCAAAGACTACAGATCCCAGCAATCAACATTCCATTTTAATCCAAATAAATACTTTGACCACTCTTGTAATGTGTTTTTCTTGCTGAGATCACAAAGTTAACAGCTTTCACTGAAGTACCAGATTTGAGGTGCAGCCTCTCACACTTACGTGTATCTTCCCTATTTAATGCTTGTTCAAGCTGCTCAGCCTCTTTCTCCAGAGTGACAGTTAAAGCACGTAGTTTGCTGAAGAAATTTCCTGTCACATTCATGGTGAAGAAAATCACTAGAGAAGACAAAGCAAACACCTATCAGCAACATAATAGTTGACATTTACATAGGCCATTTCTTACTCAAACTACCCAGGGCTAACAAATTACATCTTGATGCATAGCAGTGAGGTAGGTACGAGGGAAATTTTACTCATTAATACCACAGGAAAACCATATTCCTACGAGGTGCCATAAGTGGTTTCAAGAGACAAGGTAGGTGAGGTAATATCTTTTATTGGACCTACTTCTGTTGGTGAGAGACACAAGCTTCCGGTCCTGAAGAAGAGTTCTTTATGGCTTGAAAGCTTGTCTTCCTCACTAACAGAAGTGGGTCTGATAAAAGACCAACTCACCCACTCCCTCTAATATCCTGGGACTTACACAGCCACAAACTACACAGCATATAAATGATTTAAGGTAATCTCTGAAAGACACAATTGTATAGAACTCCATATATCCGCTAGGATAAAGAATACCAAACTGTGACTTTGTTGGAAAGGGGATGCCAAAAACATTCAGTTTCAAATGAATAGTTGTTGCATGCACTGCAGTGCACCAGAATACGCCCATGAAGCAAAATGCACTCCTGGCCCTATTCACCTATAATGGTGAATAACATTACCGACCATGCTGGCATAGTTCTATTTAGCACCATATTTGCACTGTGGCTGGGCAGATGGGTGTTATACTCTCATGTGGCACCCACCTGGCTGGCTTCCTGCTATGCCTAGCTTTAGCTTGTACCTGTGATGCTGTATAAAAAGGAAGATATCAGTTACACTAATACAGTCACCACTGTTACAAAATTGCAATAAGTCTTGTACAAAGTACGTAAGGTATCAATGGAAAAGTTATAATCTATTTAGTATGACTACCCTGTTTAAATGCATCATTGTATCTGAAGTTATGAACATTGCCTGTGTTCGTATCTCAAATATGTTTTGTTCTGGGGTGACGCTCACAGGGCAAATTTCATCCAGACTAGCCACCCCTAACGTTGATGGGCCATTGAAGAGACTCAACTCGGCCAGTGAATCCCTCTTTAAGACATTTCAGAGAGCATGAGGCACCTGCCCCTTGACTCAATGGGGCATGTAAGGACATGTGATCTAAAATGCCATCTTTTTGCCACTAACTTTCCAGGCATATGGGTTAAGGGTATAAGAGGAGACCATGGCTATGTCTTCACTGACAGCTGCAAATTCACCACCATCAGCTCGATCTATCCAGATCGACTGAGCAGTCAATGAAGACCTGCTCAATTGATCTAGAAGTTGATGCATTAAAACCACCCCAAGTGGCGCAGTGCAGCAAAGATGCCGCTTGCGTAACTCCCATCAACTGCTGCCAAATTTCCAGGTAAGTGTAGACCTGGCCTGTAACATCACTGCTTTGTCTTCTTTCCTGCTCCACTTCTCTTGACTGATTTCTAACAAGGAAGCTTTAAAAAAAGAACTGATGATCCCCTAATCTTTTTGGGTGATCAAAAGAAACTTATTGTCAGCTAGCAGAATTACCAGTACTGCTATTATCCTGACCTAGACTCTGAAATCAATTGTAATGTATATGATCCCTTCAACAACTCTCTTCTATTAATAGACCTTTAGTTTTTAAGTTACTAAAGGAATTGGCTGCAGTGTGGTATTTGGTAAGATTCCAAAAGCATATACTGACCTGGGGAAGTGGCTGGTCCTTTGAAATTGTAATAACTTTATATGTGATTTCTGGTTTTAATAATCGTTTATCACACACATCCAGTTATCTGGGTGGTAAGCCAGGGGCTGGAATGCATAAGGGCTTTTGGCTTTTTTTTGTTTTGGCTTTTTATTAACCACTGTGGTGATACAGGAGCTCACTATTGTTACACGCTTGGTGTAATCTAATTATAAAATAAACCACCAGTTTTGGAGTGTGTCTGGCCTGTTTCTTGCAGTCTGTCCTGAGTCCGGCATTAACCGTGGTGACCCATAGCAGGCATAGTGACAGTACCAAACTGCACAGCTTAAGCTGCTGAGGTGAGCTCATGAAGTTCCATATCATGCTGCCAGAGCTCCTCTCATCCGAAAAGACATGCATAAGGGACAGTTCAGAGCAACTGCAAAATCTGCAGCCACAAGGAAACCTGACAGCAAAGTGCTCCCACACAGAAATCCATTGCAGAAGCTGCAGCCTTGCCACAACAGGGCTAGGAGGCCGGGGAATTTCCTCCTGTCTCTCCAGGGAAATTGGAGGTTGAAGGTGGTCATCTGTCTCCAACAAATAAAGCCTGGCTACAGAATTAAAGAAAGCCACCTGGTTCTTCAGCTAAAGAGCTAGCTGGCTGAAATTCCTTCCAGCAGGGGGAACAGCTGTGCAATTTACCCAGCAATCACTGATAGGAGCCCTGCTTAGTTGGGAGGTGCAGAGAAGCAAGACAAACTTCAGGAGGGCAGCAAGCCTCACTAAAGCTCCCACTTTCAGCCAAACCTCCCCCACTTTACTCCCCTGCTCATTAATACTTTCCCCCCCATCTTCTCTGAGAGCTAATTAATGGTCTGTATTGTCCTTGCCATTCAGAGGGAAGCCAAGGGGAATGTAGCTTATGTTTAACAGCAGGCCAACAACAATTAGCAGGAACTTAGTTCAAACATCAGTTAGACAAGTTAATAAGGCAAGCCCCTGACAATTCGGCAGGGTGGACGAAGATGTTTATCACACATTTGTGTCTTATAACTTGAGAAACGTACAAGTTTTAACAGCAGCTGCAGTGTTTCTTTCTGATACACTGTCTAGAGAGCAGAGACGTTTACAGAGGTTGTTATAATCACACCTTTCTGCTTCTTGAGGCACTTATTTTACTAGGAGCCCATAAATACTTAAGCCTATTGAACCCCAATAAATGCACCGAGAGGAGCAATGCGCCTCTGGCCTGTCACACATCAGTTGCAGGAGGGGTACCAGAAGCCTGGGAACTCTGGCAGCAGGAAAAGCACACATTTCCTGGGACTTGCACCTCCGTGGTGGCACCGGCTGACCAGACAGCGGGTGTGAAAAATCAGGACAGGAGGCGGAGCGGTCAGAGGCGCCCATGTAAGACAAAGGCCCCAATACGGGGGCTGTCCCTGTACAATCAGGAGACGCTGGGGGACAGCGAACCCAGCGTTTCAGACGGACACACGGGTCCCTCCGCCGTCCTGAGGCCACCGTCAGGTTCCGTTGCCAGGGACACAGAAATATTGTAGCTGTGGGGCGGGGCCCGGCCTGGGATGGGGGAGGGGCTCAGCTAATAACGACCCCCCCCGGGCCCAGCCCCCCCTCGCCACAGCGTCTGTCTCCGGGCCGGGCCGTCCGTCTCCCTAGGCGGCTCAGGAGAGTAGGGCCCGCCCGCCGTGCGCAGACGGGCAGAGACCAGGCCGCCCCGCCCCGCCCCGCCCGACAGCGCGCTGCGCTGGTCCCCGCGCGGCCGGGCCGGGCCGTTACCCGCCGTCGCTCCGGTTCCGCTCACCCAGGTCCGCGCCCGCCTCCCACGGCTAGAAAACGGAGACAAAGGCCCAACCCCCTCCCGCTCGCCGCCGGCGCGCCTCGCGCTTCGAATCCCGGAGCAGGACGAACGCCATTGGACGCTGAGATTCGCCCCGCCCCGCCCGCGGAGCGTACCCCACCCCGTGTCTCGCGATGGAAGCCGGGCCGTTGGTGATGGCCCCGCCCGCGCCGCCGGTCGCGCCGTGATGACGCTGACTGAGGGCGGGTCAGGTTGGGGGTTTAGCCGCGGGAGCGAACGCGAGCGACAGGCCGCTGCCATCTTGTCCCTGGCCCGTGCGGACGCCGGGAACGCCCGAACTTGTGTGCGCCAAGGCCGTGGCCGGGCGGTTGGGGCTGGCGGTGAGTCTTGGGGCCGCGCCGGGCCTTCCCATAGGGTAAAAGGCTTCAGGCGCGGACAGCCCCTCCCCCCGTGGCCTGTCAGTCACCCCCCCACCCTGCGCGTGGCCCGGGCCCGCCTCAGCCCGCAGCTATCGTCCCGCTGCCCGCGGTGCAGCCTGATACGTGGCTGCCCCCCCGAGACCCAGCGTCCGTCTCCTGCCTTCCGGGGAAAGCGAGGCTCCGGGGGCCTAAAACGTCGCTGCTGAGCTTCGAGTCGCGTCCCGGGGCGGTAAAGGCGGAGGTGGGGGCTGGGAACTGGCTAGTCCCACAGAGCGACACGGGGCGCGTCCCCTGGGCCCGTGCACATGACACCCGTGGGCCCGAGGAGCCAGCCTGGGGCCTGCGTGGCTCAGGACGGGGGGCAAACAGCGAACGGGTAATTCAAGACGAGCGCCCGGTGCAGTGCTGCGGCACAAAGGGACGGTGAGCGCTGAATGGCTGCACGGGCGCAGTGAGGTTGTTCTACGTGCCCTTTTGAGTGGCACGGGTGAGAGCGGTGGTGGAGTCCAGTCCTGGGGTCCCCATAGTCAAAAAGGTATTGGAGAGGATGCAGAGAGCCAAAAAATGAGTCAAGGGCTGGAAAAAGTGCCTTACAGCGAGACACTTAATGTTTAAGTGGATTAGAAAGTAAATAAAAATCAGGAGGTGAGTTGATTATGGTGTGTAAGTACCTACACAGGGAGACAATACCAGGTACTAAAGGGCTCTTATACCATAACCAATGAGTTAATGCTGGACAAATATCAATTAGAAATAAGGCATGATTAACAGGGTGGGTGATTAACCATTCACGTTAAGACTGGTGCCTTTCTGGAAAACAAGCTTTAGTCAAACAGAAATTACTGGCCTTGATGCAGGAATAACAGTGAAATTCAATAGCCAGCGTTGCACAGGACATCAGATTACCAGGAGAAATGAGACAGAGCACCATTGAGAATCGAAGCCAGAAAATACTTTACTGATGGATTGTATATACTGAGGGACAAGCTCTCCTAAAATTCTCAATCAAAAAGGGACAATCTACACCCATTGCTATATTTGCTTTCCACAAGCTATTCTTAGTATAACTTTTTGAGTGATGTACCCAAATACCTGGATGTTAATATTTAAGCCATATCATTAAATGCATTAACCTTAATTTGGGATATTACAGTTTATGTACTAAATGTATTTCATGACTTTTAAACCAAACTGTATTTTTGGACAATGAAAGCATTATACCAAAAAGTATAGAAAGTCTTTCCTTAACCTGAGTATTAGATAATTTTAACATTAGCTTTAATAAAATTTGTTATATCTAATGGTCCATTCTGGCTTTTAAAAAAATCTTATGACCCTTGGATGTGTCCATCACTGTGTGGAATCTCTCTGAATGATGAAAAATTCCAGAGGGGAACTGTCTGACGGTTATTTCAGGGTACCAAGTTTGTAAATGTTCAGCTTTGTAACAGTTTACTCTAACGCAGTGTTTCCCAATGTGCCCTGGAATTCTTTTTTAAAAGTACATATTTTGGAGTGGGAGATGGAAGCTGCTTTCTGATTGGTTGCTCTGCCCTAGACAAGGCAGGGTGGTGAGGTAGGTAGAGCACAAATTAGCTATCTCCCTCTCTTTCCTGCTGTGTGAGCAATGGGGGTTAATTCTTGCCCTTCCTCTTCCCACCTGCAGCACTGTTCTGGGGCAGAGGGAAGAACCCCCCGAGCTCTTCTCTACCACTGTAGAGAAAAGGTTGGGAACCACTATAGTAGCTTAAAAGCTGGGGCATGTGCAGGAATATTAATGTGAATGTTTTTTGGGGGGTTAAACACACCAAAGAAGTTCATGTGATACCCCCCCCCTTAATTTCTTGGGATGCCTCTGGAGGGGATGCCCAACAAAGAGCCTGTGGCTCCCCCTGGCCTCTCCCTGTGTCCCTGCAGCCTAGGGAGGGAGGAAGCAAGCAGCAGGATGGCAGGCTGAGCTCCTTCCCTCCCCCACCTGCTGCTGGAGTCCCAGTGCTACTGCCTACTTTGTAGCTGCCTGCTGATGTGAGTCAGAGGGGGGAGGCATAGGCAATGTGTTGGACCCCAGCAGCAGGTTGCAGATGTAGGGTTCAGAGGTGGAGGAGCTCAGCTGGCAGCCAACCACCCTGCTGCTTCCTCCCTCCCAGGGTTGCAGGGACACATGGAGATTTGGTGGGGGGCAGTGCTCTTGCTTGTGTTTTGAGCAAGTGTTTTAAGTGTACAGAAACCCTCTCGTTATTTCTAACCTAGCTCTAATGATCCATAATGAAAACACATTATATTATTTACTTTAAGGTATAATGTTTCTGACCATAGCACTACTCCGAAAAAGGATTCCTGGGCACCAATGGATTGGAAAATACAGACGCCCAAGAGTGGTGACCCTTTCAATGAAACGTTCAATGATTCAAAGGCTGGAAATTGAAGCAGAGAATGAATATTGGCTGAGTCAACCGTACATGACACGAGAGCAGGAATATAAACATAATACAGAGCGGAGATGTGCAAAATGGGAGGCCTTCAAAAGCCAGCTGACAGCTAAGTTTCCTGGACATGTATATGTTACGGATCATTTGAACCACTTGGATGTGAACAAAAAATGGACACGCTCTTAAATCTTATTTTTGCATATTTGCAGTGCTCTACCAGCGGATCTATTAGACCGTTCAACACCCATTATGAAAATTCTGTACTTGCTATAAAAATGTGGGGATGATGTGAATCAGATGAACATTTGTCTTTTGTTAATATATGTAGTTAGTGACATTAAAATTGCTCCTACAGGAAAAATGTGATTTTTTCCCCCTTATTCTTAGCTCACCACAGAGCAAAAAGCTTTTTCTAGGCATCTCCAATCTCTATTTGTCTTGTTATAAATTAAGGGTTTTGTTATAGGGCCATGCTGCATTTGGGCAGTGAGAGTTGCTATGAGCAGGTCACTATAAACCAGTTTTTCCTTCATTCACTTCCTCCTCAAGTGGCGGGGGAGGGTGTGTGTGTGTGGAGGGAAAACATCCTTAGTAGGGTAACCGGTGTTCCTGCTGGCTCTGACTAGAGTCACTGTGCTTTATGATGACATGTGCTTCCATAAATAACTATAAATGGTGTGGACATGATAAGGTATGACTACACTACTCCTGGCACATGGATATGCAAGAATGGTATCTGGGCCAAAGAATTTATAATCTGGAGAAGCAAAAGGCATTGAGGCCATGTTTGTATTAAGTGTGTCTCATAATTAAATTTAAGGATTTAGTCACATTTATGGGTATAAGTAGTATTTGATCCTGTCTTTCCAGCTGTTATATTCCTTTGCAGAACAGAATTCTATGGCTGAGGAAGCCAAAGCCTTTTTGTCAACACCATCTGTGCAGAAATGCATTTGTTTCTAGCGTGCATGTGTCCCTGCCTGGTCCTCCACTTTCAACAGGGATGATGTATGAGACCACCACCCCTATCCCTACCTTCTTCCTCCTCGCTCCCACACCGCTGTAGTCACTGTCCTTTTACATATCTCCTTTCCTTGTGGTGCTGTGCAGTTTGGTTCTCCTTAACTTAAATTATGAATGCTGTAGAGCAGGGAATCTGTCAGTTATTGTGAGAACCCATTTTTTTCTACAGTGAATTTAAATGACTTATTACTATGCATTAATTACCATTTTTTGTTATGGTACCTGGAACACCAGGTAATATCAGGGCTGAATTGTACAATCATCACTTCATGGTTCCATGGCACAGGCACGGGGCCCAATAAACTCAAGTTATAAATTAACTGGTTAAAGTAGCTGAAAGCCATCAAATACAAACTCAATTTTAAAAGGAAGTATTTCAGGAAAACCTGTTTAATGTGCAACAGCTGCCACCCTGGCATATTTCAAAGGGATAAGTTCTGTTAAAAAAGACACAGGACTAGACTGTCTCACAAAATATAGGCTTTCAGTTTACACTCCCTACCCCTGAAAAAAATTGGTGACAAACGTGTTGAGTATCCTGCAGAAAACACATCTGAGCTACCCATGATAGACTATTCTGAATGCATGATTGTTTTAATTCTTTGAGCTACAGCTAGTGCCTCAAATTGCAGAACCAGATTTTCCTTTAGACAGGGATCAGGATGGGTTAAAGCTAACAACCCCCATATTGGTATTTGCTCCTGTAATTTCAGAGTGTAAACTCTTTGGGGCAGGTAAGATTATCTGTACTGCAAAGCACACCATACATATTCCTGTCTCTAACAAAATTACATAGGAGAATCTTGGCTGCCCTTTACAAATGGCATAGCTTTCCCTCAACAGTCAAACAAGTTTCCTACCCCTTTTCACTCCCCCTCCAAAAAAAATGCACTACATATAAACAGTTCATTTTCAGAATATTTCACATTCTTTATTTAGTCACTTTTGCATTCAATGAAGTGAGGTGTCTTAACCCATTAATATTTTACCACTGTGGAAAAGAGGGCCCCAAAAGGTGCAAGTTTTGCCTAAAACATGAACTGTAATTCTGATAATATATGTAGGTCTCAACTTTTTTACAAAAGTCTGAATGCAAACATTCAACATTAAGTAATGGCCTAAGATTACATTGGTGAAAAAATACACTTATGGAGAAGTTACAAGGTACCATTAAAAATACAAAGGAACTTGGGCAAAATTTATATTGTATATTTTTCATTTATAAAAGCCCATTTAAAAAAATCACCTCAGGATATTAACTATAAATGGCAACGTGTTTTCTTTGTGTGTAGGAATATTCCTACCTGCAACATACAAAAAATACAATAAGTGGGTCATTTATTACATATTTATCCTTGTATAATTAACCTCATAGAAACTCAGACAATTCATTTCAAGTGTACACAGCACACTGAAGATAACTACCTGAAAGTAAGATACTGGCAGACACCCAGGGCTTTTAACAGTGCAATGTAGATGACATACCATCTGGCAAATACAGGCGGTGCAGTGATAACCCAGGGATGTCTATTTAACAATTTAAATCAGGCAAATTCTTGATAAAGAACTAGCATACATCAAGCCTATCTAGCCTCTGTCTGAACCATAACATAGATTGATCCTAAAAATGCTACTGTGAGATCTAATTTTCTCAGAATACCTGATTAGAGCTGATGCAGCAGGACAAGAGCTCAACGGAGGCACGTTGAGCACTTATTTTATTGTAACCTAAATAATGTAAACAGTATGTAGTCTGCAGGTCCCCATTAATTCTTTGGTGCTAGCAAGCAGGAGATCCCAATACTCATTTCCCAACACACTTGCATGGGTGCTAATCACTCATCTGAATTTCTGTTGGCAAATCTCATCGTCTGAAAACCAAGAAATTAAAATAATCCTGTAAACATGGTCAGATTCTGCTACCGATTAGAAACAAGATTCAAGTAACATCTGCAAAAATCACTATTTTATTAAATCTAATCTAAAACAAATTTTATCATTGTTAAGATGCACTATAACTAGAGTCTACATTTTCATTACATATTATGGCAGCTATGCACTTAAGAAAATATGTATACAAAAAGCTGTCCCTACATACAAAATAAATGGATAGACATGAACTTAAACATATTCAGTATTACACTAAACTTTACTACTGCAGCTTCTCTTTAGTATCCATTAGTGATACTAACAAGATGCCCTATGTGTTGAGTATCTGATTATATTTCAGGTACTGTTAACAATGGGTCCCTGCTGATCTCCGTTTACAGATATTTCAGTAATTGAAATATTTGGTGTCTTTTTAAATGGATATCTAAATCCCTAAAACTTTTAGGGGTTCCAGAAACTATATTGTAGTATAAAATTTCATATTCAAAAGATACTACTTTGAATTTAGTTGTTTGCTACTCAGTCAGAAGACTGATTGCACTAGCCTGTTAGATGCTCATGCTTCATTAGACAGTATGGCAAGACCTTAATTGTTACGTAAAAATGCTACTTCCGTTCCACTGGTGAGGCTCCAGTGGGCCGAAACTGTGGTGCTTCAATGGTGCAGACAAATGTCCACAAATACTTTAAATACTTTAAACTGAGATACTAAAGTCTCTTTCAGAGAAACCAAGAACCCAAAAGGCAAAAGATTTACTGGGCCAAACAGCCCCATAAAAATATTAAGAAAAAAGTACCTGAAAAATGTAGATACTTAACACTAATAGAAGTGCAAGTGTTAGTCAGTGTGCCTAATTGTGAAATACTGTACTGAGTAGCTTGTTACCTATGCATTCCACACAGTTTGGGGGTATGTTTACTAACACATTAGTGTACCTCCTTAATCAGTCAGCTAAAAAACATTAGTAATGTCAAGAACATTTCTTCTAGAATTGCCTACTAAAAATCAGTCAAAATGGAAGTCTTGGCTCAAAGATTTTTTTTTTAAATAACTACCAATGTCAGATTCAGAGAGTATTCTAAGAATTTGGTTGATAAGAGACAGCATGTCTCCTTTCCTCCATTCATCATACACATTTGCCTAGAATCAAAAGACCACTTTGTAAAACAGTCTCATTATATGGTAAATGTAAATTGCAAATGAAGCTATAAGAAAAAGCATTAGCTGAAATTTCCAAAGTGGATTCAGTTATTCTCTCAGGAATTCACTTGTTTCATCTTTCCCTCTTAAGGGACTGCTTTATTATCTTAAGATATTCAAAAATGGGAGGAAACCTTTACATAGGAAAAGAGAAGAGCTTTGTGTCAGACTTTTGTCCTCACAAAACTTCTAAAGGTTAAAGCATATTATATATATTGAATACAAAAAAGCTTTAAGAAACATTAAGCACACTGATTCTAATGGTACCCATGTACTTCAGCAATCAAATAACTGGAATGCTATTTATGTCTGCACTGCTAAGCTTTTTGAGGGATCTGAAGGCTTAAGCAGAGGAGCTGCTGTTTCTTAGCTATCACCTCAGTATTTCTGTACTTGTACATATGGAACAGCTTTTATAAAACAACCCAACACTTCTTATAATCACATCTCAAGAACACATCCACTGATCCTGAATGGGTGAGGTTCCCTTGATGCAGTGACTGGAAGCCTCGAGTGGTTCAATAGGGAGGGCTGAAAGGACTTCTTCACTCTGTTGCCCACACAGAATGTCCTGCTCTGTTAGGCAAAGCTTGGAAGCAATGAGATTACAACTCCACTCAGCTATAAAACAGCTTTTTCCCACTTCCATCTCTTTCTTGCCAAATTTATTTTTATTCCTGGCTTTTGTGCCTTCTGCTTTTAATTCTCTTTCCTTCACCCCAACACAAAGTGCCCTTGCCTATGCATGGGGAACTGCCAGTTGAACTACTGTCAAAATGACAGACCTGAAGACTTGATCCTGTCTCAGATTCAGTACCTATTGTACATGTAGTGCTCCTGTATCAGTTCTCAAAAAAGACAGCAAAGGTGAGTCCCTGTTCCATAGATACCACTTTGGCCAGCGGATTCTATTTAATTCTATGAGTCCATACTTGGGCACCCTTTAAGATCAGTTTCGTGGTATTTCCTTTCCATCAAAGTGGTCTTTTTTGTGGCAATCACTTCTCCAAGCAGGGTGGACTGAACCAGGAGGAT
The DNA here is from genome assembly GCA_007922155.1 of Mesoclemmys tuberculata. Taxonomy (NCBI): domain Eukaryota; kingdom Metazoa; phylum Chordata; order Testudines; family Chelidae; genus Mesoclemmys; species Mesoclemmys tuberculata. The sequence goes on along the minus strand of ML675618.1, from coordinate 70,534,298 downwards.
TCTTTGTTGAACCACCTGATGATGTTTTACATTCTGTAACAGTGGCCTCTCAGATACTACCTGCTTTTACATCCAAGTACAATTCCTCCTTCACCAGAATCAAAAGTATATTGCTCTCATACCAGTCTTATGCAAAATGTCAGAAAATCTGGCAAATTATGGCACTAAAAATCTATCTACATCTGTATCTAGATCTATATATCAGGAATACCAGTTCTGTATGGAAGTCTCAATTCGTTGTTAATGGCTTATCTGATAAAGAGGAAGGAATGCTCACAGAGAAACTTTTGCTCACTGGAGACCACACACAGATATTTTGGCCTGATCTCTGAGGGTTTCTCTACACACAGCTTTTGTACTGCTTTAAATTGCAGCAGTTTAGAAACCAATATAGGTAAATTGGGATTAGCATCTAGTGTGGATGCAATTATACTGGTATACTAAACAGATACAATTATAGCAGTGTTTAGCCTCTTAAAGGCACCACGGGTAAGCAGGAGAGCTTGCTACAGTAGAGACCTGGGTTCTATTCCTGGCTCTGCCAGAAATGACGATCTGCAACCTCTCAGACCTTCAGTTAGCGCCTCTCTAAGAAGCAAGGGGGAATACCCATGGTCATTTTCTACACTCATAGCTTTGGGTGCTTCACAGCCCTTACTTAACAGTCAGTGGAAAAGAGGAGGTGAAGTTAGGATCTTCTGGTTCTCAACCCAATGTATCTTTCCCCAAGCCAAAACTCTGATGAGGCAATCTCTCTTTCTAAGCCTAACAAGTTGATTGCTAGAATTTGGTGACTTTGGGGTTTTTTTATTTTCAGTTAATCAGAAGTTGCCAATATTTGAGACAGGCTGAAAGATTTCAGGATTTGTAGTTCAAAAGAAGGCAGATGAGGTTTTTGTGAATGTTGACATTTAGGTGCTATACTTTTTGTATAAAAGGAATAAAAAATTTGGTGAGAGACTTTGCAAGACTTCTGAAAAAGTACTATTTTGGACCATTAATTTCCTTTCACAGGTATACTTGCTAGTGACCAGGGCATGCTCACAAATTCACAGATTCCTTCCACTTTCAACAGTACTTAAAAGTATAAAGGAATAGGCACTGATTTAACTCCAGAGATGATTTAAGGTCCCTGTTAGAGGCTTTGCCTCAACTTTAACCTTAATGTGTATTTTATGGAGACACTTAATTTTGGAAGTAATCAGTCCAGGAACAAAAACATATAGGGATGTTCCTTCAGCCTTAATGAACTGCTCTGCTGCCTCCAGTCCCAGTTTCAAGAGGACAGAATTGCACCTCTTTAGGATCAGCAGATACCATATACTGGAATAAAGACATTGACAAGTAAGGGATATTTTTCAAGTTTGTTGGGTGCAATATGTAAATATCACTGGAAAATAAATAGCATTAGTAGTCTTTTCTAAATGGGGAGTAAGAAATGTGGACATGTTTGCTGTGGGCCTTGAGTTTTGGATGGACTATATTTCCTACGTAGGAAACAAACCGCTTGCCTTTCATGAACAAGGTAAAGAACTATGTAAAGTGCTCATTTCAGCTATTTTTCAGTCACTTCCACTTAAAATGGAAGTTAAAACTAACAGACTAAAGCATACAACAAACTTTCAATGCATTCCCCAAGTGCATGATCCAGCATTTACATATAACAGTCAGATACTTGAACTATGTCTAAAAGGTACTTTAGAACCAAAAATTAAAAAAAAAAAACCTGCTATCTTTATTAAAAAGTTAAAACAAGTATAAAACAATGTTTATAAACCATCAAGTGTCCAATATTAAAAAGCAATAATCTCTTCCAGTTCCATTTTCTAATACAGTACAAAACTTACAATAAGATTTCTGCTGCCATTAGGACTTCACTGCTCTGTTACTGCCTTGTACATACCATCCTGCACCCGTTAACAGAAAAGTGTACTAGTTTGTTAGCTCCTTTTTGGATTGGTAATTTTTTGTATGTTGAAAGGCAATTGTTGGAAAGTAAAGTTGTTGTTCAGGTTAATATCTCTAAATTAAAATTCACTTTATGGAGTTACATTCCTGATATGATTGAAGAAATCAAATTATGAGAGGGCCCAATCCTGAAGCAAACAAGTGAAACTTAAGTGAAAGGGCTTTATTTGCTTGGCATTATGTTGCAACAAAGCAGGGCTGAGAGAAGGAGCACTGCAGAGCCAAGGTACTGGGGTAGTAACTGTGACCAGCTACCACTGGGCACTAGGAAGAAGTGAAGATATATCATGCTGCTCTTCCCCTACCCGATGTTTGGGCCACATGTAGCTACATTGTGGAGACTCACTGATCGTGCTCCATGTTTGTGGGCAACACATCCACTTTTCCCCTTTCTTGGTCCCCTGGAGACCTGCTGTGGAAGTAACATCTGTAGTGCACAGCAAAGTGGGATCTGCCTACTTGGGGTCTTGGCAGATCTATCCTCCCACAGCAGCAATGCATAGTTTCCGCTCTGTTTTGGGCCTTGCTCACCCACACAGGACACTTCAGGATTTGGCTCTTTTGTAGCAGTATATAAGTCAATGTTGCATAAATGCACATTAATAATCTTAAGGCATCTGTCTTACTTCCCTGCTCTGCAGCAGTGCTTACAAGCATCCATTGTACTGTACAAAAACAATTTCTCGAATCTTCTTGAACATGTTCACACGGTTCTGTTTACTGAGCAATGTCTTCCAAACAAAATTAAGTAATATTCAAGCACAAATGTGTTGCAGAAACCTAATTAAAGGAAATAAGTTAATTAGCAGAATTATAACATTAAGTTTAGTTCAGTTTCTATTTAAAAATTATATCTACCTACCTTATAATTAATTCAACAAATAAGATTTTAAAAACATGTAATTTCAAGCTGTCTGCATATGGTAAGGTCCTGATTCAGAAAAGTACTTAAGCATGTATTTAAGTATGTACTCATCCCTATTCAGGGCAACATTTAAGCACAAGCTTACGTGCTGTCCTAAATTGCGTTGCTTTCCTGAATCAGGCCTAAAGTAGTAGTGTCCACTTATGCAGCTATACATCTACAGTATGTTGGGAAACATTACAGTCCATCTTGACCCAAACCTTCAGACTTGAATATTTTACTCAAGGCATCATTTTTTCTTTTGTCATCATCTTTGCCCGTGTTCAACTGGATGAGTAGATTCTGTGTCTTTGCTGCTAAGTCCTCATGCACTTTTACAAGGCTGAACTAAGCTAACAAGAGTTTACATTAAGCAGTTCTGAATGACTGAATTACAGACTATCACCAGCTGAAAGACTTTAAGAGGAACATTTACCTTTTAACATTGGCTGTAGGCTCATGTTAAATACTTAAGACTTTAATTGGAGGATTGTTAGATGGTTTTGTTAAAATGAGACAACTAAATGCAATGATTTAACGTCATATTCTCTTCCTACAACAATTGGCCAGCTCCCTGCAAGGATCCTTGGTCTCTCTATTTCTCCTGCATGGTAACAGTCTCTGGCAACCAGGGAAGTGCAATGTGGATGCCAGTAGATGGTCCCTCTAAATTCTCTTTGACAACATAAAATGGTTCCTCATAACTAATACAAATAACAGTTTTGCAACTGTATACAATCTGTTGCTCTTACAAATACTTCCTCATTGCATTTTCCTTACAGAATGTCACCAGCTTTTTCTTAGTCAATATTACAGTCTAAATTAGTCATGGTAAATATACCCAGGAAATAGTAAGTTTTCATGTGTGTAGCAGCACACCTCTTATTTCTCAAAATATCAAATAAGAAAAGTATACACAGAAACCCTTTCATATGTAGAAAAATAACGTTACTGTCAATTTGAAGTGTGACTAATTTGTTCTGTGTACAGACTGCTCACTGAAGCAGCATTTACCTTACTATCTCAGGCTGGGTCTACACTGACGGCGGCAAATTCGCCACCGTCACATCAATTGCTCTGGATTGACTGAGCGGTCTGTATAGACGCGCTCAGTCGATCCAGGAAGCGATGCAGGAAAACCACCCCCGTAAACTGTTCCCTTTGACGCAGCGCAGTATGGACGCCATGTGGAGGAGACGCTGCAAAGTCGACAGGAGATATGTAAGTGATTTACGTCACTTGCGTATCTCCTGTCAACTGCTGCCGAATTGCCAAGGTAAGTGCAGACCGGGCCTCTCACTCACCACTTTTCTTACTTCATAAGCAAGAGCAAGACAAATCAATACATTGTTTAGGAAAAGTTGCTCCAGAACATCAAAAAGGTGTTTAGCCTGGAATTGCCTCTGCAGCGAGTTCCTTCCACTGGTTGGCAAGGTTGGAATTCTTTGGCTTGCCCACAGACCAAACAGTGGGGAAGGGCTAAGTCTTCTCACCCCACAAATCCACTGCTACAGGTCTGCTCCTACCTGCTTCTCCAGGTCCTTCCCGCTCCATCAACAGCAGTTATGGCTCTGTCCCAGGAACCTCATGCTCATCTCTATAAATGGGACCAGTTCATTTAACCACGGGGTCCTTACCCTTAAATCCACTCTTACTTAACTAGGGAAGACTGAACTGAGTTACTATCAAACCCTAATTCCTTGTGAAGCAAATTAACCAGAGGATGGTACTATTAAGGGGCAACGTTCTCTGCTAGTGCCTGTTTAATCAGAGAGAGGAAGAGATCAGTGATCCCCCATATTACTCTGAAGATGGAATGCTATGTAGAGCTACACCTCAAGCATTGCTGATGCACCAAAGAGTGAACTTTTAATTAAGAAACTTTGAGAAGGTGTCTGAATTCACAGACTGGCTATTTTATGGCCTCAGACAGCCAGAAGTAATTTATTTGCTGTTTCTGTGTAAAATAATCAATTATACTGATTTTACCTTTTTCTCATTGAGATAGTTGGTCATTAACAGACTGAGATCAGCTTTCCAGTGAAACTATAACATGCTTTTTTGCACCTAAAAAGTGAGAGGATCACAATATAAAGTATGTGTTGCACAAGAGAACAGTGATAATGGTGTCATTGGCTTTAAACCACAAACAAAGTTTATGGTACTGTATCTATTTGTGTCTCTCTAACAAAAGTTAGTTGCTCCAGTAAAAGATATAACCTCACCCACCTTCTCTCTCTATTTTATAGAAATAATTTTTTCTCTCCCTTTAAACCAAAGCACAAACCCATCCCAAACTAAAATATCCACAACAGGAGACTAGGAAGTTGGAATTCTTCAATTACCTTAACAAATTAGTTGGATTAGATTATGAGTAAGGATAAATTTGGTCACAGAAGTCATGGATTCCATGACTTTTCAGGACCTCTGAGACTTCTGGGGCAGGGTTGAAGCACTTCTCAGCCCCCCCCCCCCCCAAAACTAATCATCTGGTCCCCCTTTGGCCCCTCCTGCTGAACAGCTGATTGGCTGCCTGCCCCAAGCCAAATAGCTGATCCCCCAGCCAGCCCTCTGGAGCAGCAGGGCTAGAGCAGCTGCAAGCCCCTGCAGCTGTTTTCCCTCCTCCCTCAAGACATTTTTTTAACAGTCAAGGACAAGTTGCAGCTTCTGTGAATTTTTGTTTATTGCCCGTGACCTGTCTTTGACTTTTACTAAAAATACCTATGACAGAATCTTAACCTTAATTATGAGATACAAATTAGCCTCATTCCAGATATAAAATATTGATTTGATTCCATTTGACAATTTTCCACCCCTTATTAATATTTTTTTTCTAAACTTTATAGTTCAGCTCTGTTTTCCTAAGGGATTTTTAAAGCATCATACCAACTGAGAATTGTGACCTTCTACATTATAAATTCTACCTGATTTAACATTGTCTTCTGAGCCAGCTTCCACCCACTGACTTTCATTGTCCAACAGCCGATTTTGTGACTCACTAAGTGGCCTGGCAGGAAAGGGCTGACTGGCTCCAGAGCTGAAAACAGGGTACACAGAAGTATTGTCCACAGCTAAATTTTGTAATAAGTGTACAAGTCATAGGTTATTTCAAAATTTAATAAAAGTCACTTAAAAGTAAAACAAAAACACTAAACAGCCCAGGCAATATAACTATAACTTAAATATATTTTTGTATGTTTGAAACCCAATTCATGCATAGACTTGCTTCAATAAAAATAGCAACTGTCTAGACTCTAGAGTGGTGGAAGCCATTTACTATTCTCATGGGGAAAATGCAAAATTGTCCACTAAGCAATGCCTTGTCCAGAACTCCATGCTGCACTCATCTTGTGACATGGTTGCCATATAAATTACAAAAACAACAAACAGCACTTGCTGAAAAAGAAAAAGCAGCATATAACAATGGCAAAAATTAATGTTAGGGGGGCGCCACTCAGCATCTGCCTAATGCAGTAGACTACTGCATTATTTGTGCCATGATCCTGGTCTCTTGTTTAAGATTAAGCAAGTTAGTTATGTTACATAAAAAAGTATCTAATTTATTTTACAAGAGTTGCCTTTTCTCCAAAGCCCATCTACACTAGAAAACTGTTGCCAACAATGATTTTAAGCCCTGGGTCCCCCTGAAGTGCTAGTGTAGACTGGACACCACCACTTCAGAAAGGCTTAGTTCCATGCACAGGTACAAATCTTCAACAAATCTGAATCTAGCTTTCTCAAGATATACTGAAGACTATTTTGTCCTCTCTAAACTAGCACACTTTTCAATATCAGCAAACTACTGGAAATCATTGCCAGCAACAGCTGAATTTCCTCAGATAGGCAGGGCTTAAGTTTCCCCTTGTTTATGCATTTATGGAGGAAAGTGAAATGGTAAAAACACACCAGTGTCATTTGTTACTTTATACATGTCTACCTCTTTCTTATCCTTCTCTAAAAGTATATTATTTCAGTCTTTTCAAATCCCTTCTCATAGGCCTTCAAATTATATTACTTGCTAATCTTTGCAACTTTTCTATTATGTTCTTCTTGAGAGGTAACCAAATCTGAAAGTGCTCAAGGTGAAGATGCATCATCAGTCCATTCATTTATATTTTTTGTATTAGTCTCTATCCCCTTAATTCTCTAAATAACTTATTCCTGGCTTTTTCTTTTTTTAATCACTGCTTTGCACTGAGGAGACATCTTTAGTGCGCTGTCCACTATGATTCCTCAAGCTACCCCATCCACCTATGAAGAAAGGATTACAAACTAATTCAGGACCTAGCAGTGGAGGATACTAGTTTAACTAGTTTAAAGTGGCCTTGCAAACTTGCATTTAGTTTATTTGCCAGATGAAAGATGAAATGAGACAAATAAAAGCAAAAAAGTATAAAAATTAACAGTGGAAACAAAATACCTTTTGGCAGGTTCATTTTGGGTTGAGACAGTAAGTTGCTCTGGATCCATAATCACCAGACGAGTTGGAAAATTACACCCATCACCCAAGCTACATGATGAAGGAAACATCAAGTAAATCAATATTAGAGGTTTATTAAAATGAGCCAGGTAAATTCAGTTTAATAGGAACTCGCATGGAAGTTAAAAGTCACAGGTCTGAACTAGTTAGTGTAAGTGCCATGGTGCAGACCCAACCCCAGTGAAGTCAGAACATAGGTTTCTTGCATGTCACTGCAAAGTTTTAGCTTGGGGGCAGGCCTATGAAATAATTTTTGCCCTTCTCTGCCCAAAGAGACTACTGGCCGTCATGAATGAATTGTAGCAACAGCCTACGGATTTTAGGAAAAACAAGTGGGATGATTCTTTGGGACATGACCTAAACGGAACTGATTCCTTTTGTATAAAATTATGTGTGAGCATGAGAGTGACAGAAATTCACACAATGCTTCGTACAGACACTCGCAGGTGATCTGGAATTTAAACTGGTGAGAACTGTAGTGTAGACAAGGCTCCATGGCCAGACTTATTTTTACTACAGCTTTGATAAACCTGCTTATGAAGCAAGTCTAAATTAAAACGATAGGAAAAAAACTGGTCCAGCTGCCAGAGCCTCCTTTATGCTATATCTCCCAGTGGTTTTAAACACCCATTCTAACACAGATTCAGCCGAAACAGTATTAAAACTGGTGGGAACTGTCAATTTCTTTACACAGACAGAGTCTTGTATTGTGTAGTCTAAGGACATTTTCTCAAAACACATTTAATCTAATTATGTGCTGTCCACACTGAAGGCAAAATGGTGCCAGATGTAGCTCTTTTTAAAATTATTTCAAAAAAATGTCATCATAAATCAGTGTTTTTGTAGCATAAATGAAGCCTGAGAGTTCACTGGTCTGGTCCTTTGTGTTGCTGGGTTCTTGGTCTATATAAGGCACCACGTATGCTGTCATTTGAAACTGTTAGCATCTTTCTAAACATCATCCTCCAGAAATGTTTTCATAATCTCAGATTGACAAGAAAATTTCAGTGAAATTTGTTCAGCTGTTTACTACTGTATACACGTCCCCCCACCAACCCCTAAATTCCAGAAGTTATGCATTGTTTGATTTTTGAAGTAAAGTAGTGGAATCCATGATTCCTATAAGTGATATCAAGTTTTAGTACCTTGTAAAAACAGGCAGCAACCAATACTTCTTTTCATCTCCAAAAACCTCTCTCAGATTTTTGCTGCATCCGAGAGAGAAGCCATTTTTGTCCGGGCCATTTCGAAATGTGGGTGCCCGGAATGCTTCTGTTTCAAACAGGAAATTAACAATTAAACTAAGCAACGTACTTAGAAAGCATGGAAATGAATAAATACAGTTTCTCTTCATTACTCTGATTACAGTAGGCAACAGAAAGATACATGGCATTCAGACAGTGAGTTTAATAAAACAAATATCAGCAATGCTGTTAAATGCATTACAGTAAAACACTGATGTCAAGCTTTAGCTATAAGACAAATCTAACAAAGAAAGTGACAACACCAATGAAGGGTAAATTTTAAATTTGATATGGGATATGCATTCATAACATGTCTATTTTATTTTATTTACATTTGACAGTAAAAAGAATACTCAGACAAAATCTGAGGCCCTGACTATAATTAGGGTTATAACAACTATCCTGCAGCATTAATGCTAATGTACAAATCAATGAACCACTAGGCAGTCAGTGCAGATCTTGGAGCACCAGTGTCACATACTCCTAGTGAGATGCATTTTGATAAGGGAGTCGCTGCATTCTGTACTCGCTCCAAACAGTTTTGAAGTGTAGCCCCTTGTACAGCACACTGCAATACTCTAACCTTGATGTGATAAGGCCTGTATAACAGAAGCAAAGCCCACATCCAGAAGGAAAGGCTGCATCTAAAGCTGAGTAAGAAAAATCCCCAAAATCAAATGCAAGTCAACAGGACTTGAGATCCTAAGTCACGTAAACACTTTTGAAAATGTTATCCAAGTTCTTTAACTTGAACACGTTAAAAAAAATACCCTTTATGCCGACCAGTAAGACTCAATTTACACCGGGCCAGGGAAGCCTCATTATATTAATTAGGAAATATTTGTCAGTGTTTCCATTTTTCCCTATTATTTTGAATGCTTTACAAAACACTTTCTAGTACCAAATTCCCCGTTTTTATTCCCTATCTACCTCATAAGATTTTGGGGACCATGAATCGTGTCTTACTACATCTATGTACAGCACCTAGCACAACGGGGCCCTGATCGCGGTTGGAGCTTTGAGGTACTACTGTAATACAAATAATTTGTACTGTGGTGCCGTCTATGAGTTCCAACCAGTGACTAAGGCCCTATTATGCTAGGCACCATACAAAAATACAACAAAAAGATGGGCCCTGTCCCAAAGATTTCAAAATAAATAACTGACATCCATTATGTACCCACACCTTTGGCTCTAGACATAACTTATTGCAGTCAATTATCTCACACCAGAACCTGCAATAAAATCTCTCTGTTAAATTACTGCCACTGAAAATGTTCCAATCTCCACAGGATTTTAGAATTTTCTTTAAACATTACGTCACTTCCTGCAGAACTAATACTCATATCAATATCAGTTTTCTGGTCAAATAGCAACTACATATTCCAATTAACTGACCTATTGTTGATCTGTTTTTGCTGACTAGCCAGCAGTGGTAGCTGAAAAGTGACAGTATGCTGATGAAGAACATGGCAGCCACAAAGAAAAGGAAAAGTACATGGAATTTTGCATGAGAGTCTGGCAGATCATTCTAGGGGAGAAAAAAAATGAAAATTAATATTAACCCTTTTTAGGAAATATTCCAGCATCATAGAAGATTAGGGTTGGAAAGGACCTCAGGAGGTCATCTAGTCCAAACCCAACTAAATCATCCCAGCTAGAGCTTTGTCAAGCCAGGCCTTAAAAACCTCTACGGATGGAGATTCCACCACCTCCTTAGGTAACCCATTCCAGTGCTTCACCACCCTCCTAGTGCAAACCCTCTCAGAATGTTTAGCATCCTCACTAAACATTCTACTCTACACTTCTTCCCCTATGAAGCTTTTTTCCCTTCACTTTGCATAATGTGGATCATCACTAATAAGCCTCTCTTCCATATTATCTGAAGCTGGGTCACACCAGTGGGTCACAGTGACTAGGTTGATGGTAACCCCATTCTGTCTGAATTTTACCTACTGTTCCTTGTAAACAGCAACATAACTGGAGGCGAACAGTGTTTGCTTTGTACATTTGACAGCACTTTTGATATAATCTGTTTCATGTTTAGGTGGCTGTTCCATACAGCAACAGGGAAAACTGTTTTAGAAACTTGAAAATTTGGACTGTGAAATAAGAATCAACAGAGGGACTCAGGGAAGGTGCTGAAACTACTTTTAATTTAAAAACTGACTAAATTTTAAGTCAACTGTGTCCCTGTTGACATGCCCCCAAACTGGCAGTGAAAGTAGAAAGGAATTGGCCTAGTTACACAATGTCTTGTCTAAAATATTTTCAAATCTTGGAAACACTACATCCACCAAGGGATTTAGGTGCCTACGTCCAAAGTTTAGATCCTCAAACTCTCTGCTCAGCTGCTGCCTAACCCTGAAAGTACTTAAATTCTCTGGGTGCCTAAATTTCTGCCAGTGGGCATGTGCAAATTTGTGTAAGTCTTGATGCCACTGAGTTGCTCAACATCTAAGACCCAGTGGGATCTTCAAACTGAGAATTCCAACATCTAGGTTGCCTACAATACCCAGATCCTAGGTGTTCTCAAAGACCACCTACAAGCACACTTACTTATTGGGCCCTGCACAAAACAGAGGAGGAGGACTTGATAGTGCCCGTGGCTCCCCCCAATAGGCCAGAGCTCAAGGCATTCACTGGGAGGTGGGAGACCTGGGTTCTAGATCAAAAGGAATGATTTGGGGGAAGTTCTATGGCCTGTGTTATACAGGTGGTCAGACTAGATGATCAAAGGGGTCCTTTCTGACCTTGGAATCTATGAGAAAGTTCATGGTTAAGAATGCCAAAAGGAGGTGCCTAAGCCCTCTCCTCAGCATCCCCTGCTGGCTAGCTTAGCAGGGCTAAGTCCTCTTTGTGGATCCAGCCCTAGTTGCTTGAGTTAAACCAGGTTAAAACAAAGCCAGTACTTACATAGCAAACACTATAGGCATGTGCTCATGGCAAAATTACAGTAATCTCATTTTTATATAGATCAACTTTTCTTGAACAACAATTTCAGTGTATGAGGTACAAAACATGATTTTAAAAACAAAAATATTAGGCATTCACATTCTTCCCTATCTACTTTTAGGCTTTTTCAAACAGGCCAGTAGGTTTTTAAAACAATTAATAGTTTAATTAGATAAACTCAAAACCTCCATACTTTTAAGAAGTTTACCTTTAACAGCATTCGGAAATTAGAGTGTCTATTTTTATTAAGATGTGTAAGTTGGCATTATTTCCATTAGTCCATCCAACACATACTTATCAAATGTTGGTTTCTTTTCTAGGTTATTGGTCATACATTTCAATTAAATCAAACCACAAACACACTTTACCACCTGTCCTATATAGAGAAAGGATTACAGGTTTCTTTCAATTAGGTAACAGTGTAAACAGTTATCACAAATGAATGGACTTGAAAAAGCACAGTAGGGACAATTTCTATATTAAGGACATCAACACTGGATTTTACCTTTGGACAATTCTCTGCAGATTTCCTGCGGCAAAGCTTTGCGCAAACAAAGACAATTTATTATATATCAATATTACTTCAAGACAAGTGTTTGAAAATTGCACACTCTTTGTTCGGAAAGCAATGGTTAGTGCTCACACATGCTCTAAAACATGCAGAGTTCCAATGCCCATCAGAAGTCCTATCTTTCATTCACAAAGAAAATGGGAGTAAACTGCATAGGAGCAGATTGCCAACTCTTTTCTGAAAACCTAAAGTGCTCTGCTTGTGTATGTAACTGGCAGTATTTATACCAAGTACAGGGAGCTTCCACCATGTTTTCTCAGCTTTCCCAATACACTTGCATCAGACGCTCTCTCCATAAGCAGTTTTCATCCAGCTGTCTTTTATTTTGTAATTAAGGCTTAATAAAACATTGAATGTGAACAGAATATTCAGAGGTCAGGAAAATAACCAAAGCTCAGCATACCTCAGAAGCGTAAACCAAATGCTGTACTGCTTAGTGCAGTGGCCCTCAAACTATTGGGTAAGTACGTATCCCCTATCCCCTCCTGGGAAGGAGTGGAGGAACGTTTGAGAGGGTGTGCAGCAAGGCCCAGGCTGGCCCCCATGGTGGGCAGGGAGGGAGCACCACACTTCTAACCTTGCTCTGTTTCCAGACTAGCTCCACCCCCAGCCTCACTCCTCCACCTACCCTGTTCAGCCCCCAGTCCTGCTCCGCCTCCAGGCCTGCGCCAATCCCTATAAGGGGCGGGGAAGAAACACCAGGCTTCCCACCCCCAGACCAGCTCCACCCCCAATCCCATTCAGCTCCCAGTCCTGCTCTGCCTCCATTTTGTAGTTTTCTTCTTAAGTGTAGTATTTTGCACTTGGTCTTTACTGACTTTCACTTTATGTTTTCAGACCAATTCTCCAATTGGTTAAGATCATTTTGAATTCTAATCCTGTCTTCCAAAGTGGTAGTAACCCCTCCCAGCTTCAAATCCTCTGCAAATTTTATGGGCGTACTCTACATTATCCAATTCATTACTGAAAATATTGAATAGTAGCAGACCCAGGACAGACCCCTGGAGAACTTAAGTAGATACATCATCCCACTTTGACAGTAAAACATTGATAAGTACTACTCTTTGAGTATGGTCTTTCAACAAGTTTTACCCTTTTTATAGTAAATTTAATCTAGACCACGTTTCCTTAGTTGGCTTTTGAGAATGTCATGTGGGACTGTGTTAAAAGCCTTACTAAAAATCAAGATATTGCATCTACAGCTTCCCCCCATCCACTAGGCCAGCAACCCTGCCAACAAAGTAAATTAGTTTGACTTGGTTTGGCATGATATGTTCTTGACAAATCCATGTTGGCTGTCACTTACAATCCTACTATATGCTGGGTATTTTCAGATTGATTGTCTAATAGTTTGTTCCAGTATCTTTCCAGGTATCAAAGGTAGCAGGCTGACTGGTCCAGTATTCCCAATCCTCCGTGAGTTTTCAAAGACAATTACTAATGGTTCTGAGATTGCTTTAGCTAGTTCCTTAAATATCCTGGGTTGAATTTCATCAGGCCCTGCCAACTTGAATATGTCTAACTTATCTACATATTCTTTAACCTGTTCTTTCCCTATTCTGGCTTGTGGTCCTTTCCCCTTGAAGTTAATATTAATATTAGGTACCTGGGCACAATTTACTTTTTTAATGAACACTGAAGCAAAAGAGGCATTAAGTACTTCAGGCTTTCCTGATATTCATTATTTGCTTTCCTTCCCTGTTAGAGTAGGAAAGAACCTATGCTTTCCTTTGTCTCTCTCTTGCTCCTAATGTATTTAAAGAGCCTCTTCTTTTATGTCCCTTTGGTCAGCATAACTAATTTTGTGCCTTACCCTTTCTGATTCTTTCCCTACATGCGTGTACTATTATTTTGTACTCATCTTTAGCATTTTGTCCATGTTTCAGCTTGATGGAGTCATACCGGCCTCTTACTATTCTTCCTATCTTTCCTTTGTATCAGGTAGTTGGCTGTTGCACCTTTAATATTCTCTTTAGAAACTACCAGCTCTCCTGATGTCCTTTTACCCTTAGATTTCCTTCCCAAGGGAATTTCTCTACTAGTTCTGAAGTCTGTTGTCCTTATTCTGCTGCTCTCATGCCTTCCTTTCTTTAGAATAATGAAATCTATCATTTCATGATCACTTTCACCCAAATCAGCACACAATGTAATTATGTGTTCTAGTAGTACCTTTATATATATACATTAAGTGATATTATAACCAAGTATTGAGCCAATTAGACAATTTTAATTTACCTTAAATGAGTCTTCACATAAAAAAGAAATAATCTAAATCTAAAGACTTATTTATGAGTTAACTATACCCACAAAGCCTCTCTGCAGGAACCTGACTGGTCATTTGCCTTGGCTGATGATCTAACTTCAGCCCTAGATTATAAACCCATAAAAACAAATCTTTGGAACTCAGAACTCCTGAGGGATCCCTTTCCCCTGGTCAGAAGTACCTCTATACTCAGGTTTTCTAAATAATTGTTGTGTAGGGATGCACATATGACAGACTGAAAGTACTGAGAACAGCTGAAAATATATACAATGATGAGGGCAAAACATGCAACTAGAATGGATCCAGCTATGAATAAACAAATTACAGTAAATGCAGAGTATAAACAAGTGAGGGTATTCAAGTTTATAAATGATGACTGGACTCTAGCCAATGCTATCACTTCAGATATATGCTATGAGTGTCAGATGAATTTCATTAAACTGAGGTCCTATCTGCTCATCTCTGGTGGCTTCTTAGATAGAAATGAAAGTTCTTAAGGAAACAGGAAAAGAACAGGAGATTACCCTAGTGTCATCAAGCTTCCTCTGAGCTATAAAAGGGATTCTAACATCCATATCAATGTATAAGCATGTAGTAACTGCTACATCTGCCCTGCCACTGCATTAGCAATATCTAGAAATGTTTTATCCATCACATTGCTACAGTTACAGCATAGATGCTATATAAAAACCCTATCCTTCACGTACAGGTGAGGGCATATATAAATTCTTTCAACAAAGGAGATAACTGGAACTTACACTGTCATCTGCCCTCCCCCAGGAGCAATGCCTCAATAAAAGTTTGTTTTCCAGCTGCACTCAACCCCCTAGCTAAGTAAGGCAATTCAGGCCCAATGATCGGTATATGCCTTCCCCTGAAAGCTTCACAGAGCAGAAAAAGCAACACTACT
Source organism: Mesoclemmys tuberculata (assembly GCA_007922155.1). Lineage (NCBI taxonomy): Eukaryota > Metazoa > Chordata > Testudines > Chelidae > Mesoclemmys > Mesoclemmys tuberculata. The sequence goes on along the minus strand of ML675618.1, from coordinate 70,519,003 downwards.
GGCTGGCAACAGACTATAAGCTGGAAGGAATTAAACATCACTAATAAGCAGAGCTTGAAAAAATTTACCACTAACCCCATTAGTTCAAGACTAAACTGCCTAGCCAGGGTGAAAAATACACGTGCTGCCATTTCCTTTGTAATAGAAGGGGGGACAAACAGAAACACAACTGTGCTCTCTGTATTGTACACTACATTTAATGGCAATTTTGACAATCAGCTTTCTACTGAATAAAATTTAAAAATATAACTTATTGCTATCTTACTTTCGGTATTTCCTCTTTCCTTTTCTGGTTCTCCCACCACTCCCCCCTTCTCTTTTCACAATATCGTGTTGTTTTTAGTGTCAGTTTCTTCTCCTCCCCTCATTCTGTGCTCTACCTCGTACACACTGTAAGCTCTTCAGGATAGGGACTGTCTCCTGTGTTTGGAGTGCCAATCCTGAGATAAATATTTACTATCCCTCCTCCTCTCCTGTTACTTCTATTCATCTTCCCCATGGAATATTTTCTTATCCCTTACTCGTTTTTCTCTCCTTAGTCACCTCATTCCACACAGTCACACACACTTATATATATGGATTTTATAAACATCTAATAGCCTGAGAACTCAACAAAAATGAAGGTCCCTACTGGCTAGGAGTAATACCCATGTGAGAACCTAAGATCCTCCCAGTATCCTCCTATCCCTGCCTGCAGCTATTGCAAAAGGAGATTTGGGATTTCTACTAGAATGTTGTCCCTAGACATTGTTCAAAGGTTCCATTTGCATAGCCTCCAGATAATGTATGTTTGGTAAGTTTGAAGCTCTCACCCCCCCACTTACTGCTGTAAGAAAAAAAAAAGCTCTGTTCTCCAACTCCAGTCCCAGAGCCTACTGCCTGTTGCAAGGTTGGTGCCGTCTAACCTATCCTATCTATGTACCTATATATGACCTAATCACTTTAAAAGGCAAGAACCTCTGTACAGGCTCTGTTTCTGAATCATTCATCCTGCCTTTGCTCAGAGATTTCCCAAGCTTCAGCTGAGTAAGTTTCATCTGCAACTTGTCCAAGTCAAGTCAGTGTTGTCTCAAAGGTCCCCAACAGCATCAGTGAAAACTAACAAGACTGATGACTCTTCACTTTGTTTTGTGGGAAAGATATGAGCAGCAGCAGAGACTGTCTTCAAACAGTCAGTATTATACTTGGTTCATACCTGGAAGGTTTCCTTTCCAACTACGGAGACTAGAATATTTGAAAGAAAACAAACAGCAATCAAGGCTTAGATTCTGCAGAAGTTGATGGCATTCATCTAGAAAATCTTCCTGCACACCACAGGAAGTTAATTTTGCAAGGCAAGCTGATGAAGGTGCCACCACCTCTCTATAGAAGTCTGATTAAAATGGTTTACTATTTTAGTCTCATTATAATTTATTTTAGGTATATAAAATGAAGAAGTGTTGTAAGAGGCTTGAATACAGGTATAAAGTATAGTTTTACTCTGAAAAGTGATTGTAAGAATAGCATTGTAAGAATTCAGGTTTCTGTCTCAACTTCCATAACTAGTGTGTGCAAGTTTACAATTAAAAGATGTTTTTTCTGCTGCAGGTCCAACAAACTCATTTTGAAATCTGGTAGTCAAGATGGGTTCTTCCCTTCTTGCATATCATGAAAGTTCTGCATGCAAAATTGGGCCCAATCTCATCATCAGAACAGTTCCGCTCTTCATGCCCTGAATCCTGCTGTGCCACCAGATATAAGCAGCATTGCATACCTGTCTTAAATCATTAAAGCAAGCACATATGATTGAATACACAAATGACGCAGTACTGCTGAGTAAGAAAAGACCTCTTTTTTTTTTTAAACAGTCAATTGTCAGAAGTGATGCACATTTGCTGGGAAGAGTGAAGTCTAATGATTACATAAGAAAGTTCCCTCTCCCTCTCCCTCCAGTATTGGGTCTGATGGGCTTTGGAAGAGATTTTCTATTAATGGGTGGTATTAAATGATGCTCATTATGGCCCAGTGTCCAAACACGGGACTTGCACTGTAATAAGAATTATGAAACGAGGTGACAAAGCAAATCCGTTCTTTCCTGCATGTCTGCTCCCCTACTGATCTACACTGAGCCACATTCAAACAAATTAAAGAGTAAGTAGTTTATATTCAATACGATTGAATGTCAGACAGACCATTTAATTTTGAGAAATTTTCCAAGCCAATGTTTTAATGAGGAAATGAGCAACATGTCTGATTGAATACAAACTTAGGGCCTGATCCTGCAAGGCGCTGACGCTCAATTCCCAATGAGTTCTTTGGCTCTACACTGACGGATTGCAATGCACAATTGATATATTAGATTGATAGATAGCACTTTGTAGCATTGGGTGTATCAGCCTGAATGACCACTATCGCCCTTTGTCTCTCTTAGAAATCAAAAGAACCACTGTCAAGTGTAACTACTCTGTAGACATCATGTAGCTTCTCTTATACAACAGAGATCCTGAGAAAGCGACATTGTTTAGCCCCCAGAACGGTCACCCTTACAGCTATGAGAATAGTTACTGTTTTGCACAGTTGTACAGATGGCAGCTTATGTCTAAGAAGCAGACACAAGTTTTAAAAGTTACCAGTTTTTAAAGATGTAAAGAAGAGCCTTTCACTAATGACAAATCTTCCAGTCAATTATTTTTCTGTAGCATTAACTGAATTCTGAAGGTAACGATATTTAGTCTTCTGTATTAGGAAGGATAGTAGGCAAAATGCAAGGCTTTAATATTAGGAGAGGGAATGAAATAGAAGATACTCTGTTGAATCTGGAATGTGCATGTCTCTCTTGAAGAAGACTGGTATAAAATATAATGTATAAGGATGCTTCCAGTGACAAGGCTCTATTCGAATGGATTTATGTAATAGAATAAGTGCATATTGTCCATTTGAACACTGAAAACAATTGCAGTTAAAGTAAACAGTATTAACACTATGCATAACTTCTTATGATGGCCATGTCTGCTCAGTAAAAGCTACTAACCTCAAATTGAAATTTGCTATTATAAGCATTCAGTATTACAGCACAGCAAATTCACCATGAATAGGCAAATTTAACTGCCTCTACTTCTAGCAGAATATCCACACAGATTTCTGTTTACTTGAATTTGTTTTTCAAATCTGACAATATTTTCCATCATTTGTTTTACTCCATGGTTTGATTATAAAGCAGTTCTCTGTAAATATCCAACACATGTATTTGAAAAACTGTGCTGCTCAATTTTGGACAGAGAAGTTGAACATTATTGTTTTTGAATTTCCACACCCTCTATACAGCTCCAGTATTTATCCAGCTCTACTCAATGTACAACTTTAATTAATTAATTTCTGACGATTCATTTGCTTCAGTCACCTCGAGTGATGCTGTTGCTGACGGTACTGATCCATGAAACACACAAAAATGGATGACATGAAGCTCTGATACAGACTTCAATAATGCATGCAAGTTTAACAAAAAATAAAACAAAACTTACTGTCCAAAACTTTATAAAGTACTGCAAGACCGTAGCGGCAACAAAGAGACAGTACAATAAGGAGTACAATAAAAACAGGAGGAAGAATTTGTAGTTAGAAAATCCCACACAGTTATTCACCCTAGAAAATAGAGAGAGAGAGAGAGATCACTCTGTTATAAAGATTAATCAAACGGTATTTCTGGGAGCACCACTGAATGTGCATGGCTTCAGCAATCTGTCAATTGAGACAACAATCAATGAAAAGGTTAGATTTAACATTTTAAAATCCCCATTTTAAAGAATATTTCCTTCAGTCAGATGATTTGGGCCGCTCCCATCACTCCTGCCACAAACAATTTTGCTGAACAAAGAAGAGTCTGATGACCAGCACAATTTCTGGCAAGATTTCTTATATAAAAATATGAAGTCTTGCCAGATGTTCGGGGCCTGGTCCACTGGGAGTCTTTCCACTGACTTTAATGAGTGTCACATTAGGTCCTAGAACATCTACTAATGTTTATCATAACTAGCAATATCTGCTGGAATGGCATATTATGTGTAGGGGAATAAAAACTGCACGGTATTCAATAGGTACTACAAATATAGGTTGCAATTCCACATACTGAAATGAATCCTGGATGGGGGGAAAAAAAAGTAATACCTGTTAGTGAACTGATCAACTAGATATGTGAGTGCATTCATGTAGAAGTTGACTTTACAATTTACTAAAATTGATTCTTATCTCCTGATACACATAGTATTGAACGAAACACAATGAAGCAGCATCTCAGCATGTCTCATTTCTTTTAACCTAATCAGTTCTGATGTGTATCTGCACATAAATACATATTTAGGTTTTTTAGACCTACAATTCTGGCTTGAAATAAACATTAAAACGTCTGGAGAAATTCCACTAAACATCAATGGATTTAATACATATTTACTTTGGTGTAAGAGTGCAGAATCTGATCAATTTTTTCAATATTATTTATATTCATTTTTTAAAAAACAAACATACCAAGGACAGTGATGGTCCATTTTTAGTACACATCTGAAAGAGAAAAAGTCCATTTTCAATTAATTAAAATAAAAATTAAAGTATAAAATCCATTTACTTTCTAATTCAAATATTTGGTTTCAAACTTTCTAAAGCTGTGAAACAACTTTTTAATTACCATTATTTCAGCTTTTCAACTCTGCCCCTCCAGGCAGAGGCCTCATATTAAAGCTGTCAGACCTCCTGCCTAGGAGAAGTGTATAGGACACAAAAAATCCCATTAATCAGAAAAAGGGAATATTACTGAGCTGCACAAGGCACTCAGTGTCTCCATGGACCATTATGTGCTGTTTTCACAGTACATCAGCTTACTTCAGCGTTAGCATTTTGGGGGGGAAGAGGGGGTTACCATTGAGAATTGCTTTAATACCCCGCATGCCTGACACCTGGTGTGGATAGTATGGGAAGTATGGTAATCTGGCATTCAATTTAATCAAGCCGATCAAAATGCTGGACAGAAAAGATAACTTTGGGGTGGCATGGAAGAAGACGGAAAAATATATGTGGATTGTTCCAATGGTCTATATTCCATTTTCTCCCAACTTTAGTATAGTCATTCCAGACAGACATGCATTCATCAGATTTCTTAATTAATAGATCCAACCACACACAGTCACTGAAGTCTAATTTCCAATTTATTTCCCAGTCTTAAGTGGCCTGTAAGAATAGATTTTGTGGGTGGGACAGAATGTGTCTGGAGGATAACAATAGTACTTCTGAAGCTCTGAAGACCTGCAATGCTCCTGTAACCCTCCTGAAACAAAGCTGTTACTACCACAGGATGCTTGTGCCTGAGAGCTAGGGAAGCAAGCTAGCTTCCATTAATAGAAGTTTCTGTTGGCATGTGTATCACAGCCCAGACCCACTTCATTATCCAGTTCTGATCCACCAGAATGAACACATTTCACAATGCTAGAGCCACATTTAGGACAAATCCTGCCCCATTCTCCATGGTGCACGGGGCCCCATCTGCAGTAGAACTGTTGCAGTTACAGCAGAGGGAAAGGCAGAGATTTGCACGTCTTACACGAAGCCCAGGCTCTGTGGACTGGGAGAGGGACATTATGCAGTTCCATTGGCAAGCAGTAAAATAAGGCACAAATATTCAAGATGAGATTTTAAACAAAGATCATCACAGCTACTTACAGGTCACAGGCAGAACAGTGGTGACAGCGGTCAGGCTTGATTAGTTGGCATCTATCACAATATCTGATTGCTATGTTCAAATTTTAAAAGTCAATCTGTTAAACAGGTCTTTGTAAAATTAAATTACATACACAGAGACTCCCTAATGTTCAAGAGACTGTCTCAAGGACATCTCCCCTCCCACTTCCATTCTGAATCGCATAAGGCTCCTGTGGCAACTACAACAATAGCTTACAGAGAAATGTAATAACATGAAAGTATTTAGCATAGCTGTATCTGTTTCTATTGTAATAAATAAATACTTTTTGAACTTTTCTTCATTTAATCTGTTCTGTTCCTCAATCTCCTCTCCCCTGATCTTCTAGCACATGCTTCCCTGCCACTTGGTTTCCTTCTCTTCTGGACATACTACCCAGATACCTGGTCCTCTTCTCCCCATGTGCCTCTTGACATACTGCCCAATTGCCTTAGTCCTCTTCTCCTGGGAACATTCCTCTCTCACCAGTGACTCTAGTCCTTGAGGGTGGCTATTCTACTGAAGTGGAATCTAGCAGTTAGGCTTGCTCCGCCTCCTTCTCTGCAGTTGCTTTTAACAGGCCTCCAGGCTCTTCTTGATAAAAAGATGGCACACCTGTAAAGGCAGCTAAAAAGGAGGAGGAAAGCCACCACCATGAGACCAGGCAGCTCTGTGCTGACAACCTGCAAGTGCTCCACAGACCACCAGTGGCCCAGGAACTATAGTTTGGGATCACTTAAATACAAAATGAATATACTCAAGATAACCATTAACAAATCTCATGACTTACTATTCAGTGGTAAGAGACACATGGTGGGTGAGGTAATATCTTTTATTGGACCAACTTCTGTTGGTGAGAGACACAAAAGAAGTTGGTCCAATAAAAGAACTTACCTGACCCACCTGCTCCCTCTAATATCCTGGGACCATCGTGGCTACAACAACACTGCATATTTAAGTGAATTGACATTTGTAACTTCTACCACAGGTCTTGGGAGTAACCTACAATACCACTAGTTTTAGAGTAATAACTCGGTTATAGAAATCTAGCTATATTGTATTTAGGCATCAGAGTAAGTCATTTAACACTCATACAATATTTTCAGAGAAATTGCAATAGCGTTGCTTAAAAATACTGAAGGTAAAAGACAGAAGTAGCTGAAGGATCATAAACATAATGATTAAACAGGTCTTCCTGAGAGCTATAGCTGATATTGGAAGAAGCATTTACAGGCATTTTACCTTCCATAGTCTCAATTCTGAGGCTGCAGTGGAAGTAAATTCAAAACTTTAAAAGTGCATACTTAGGGCAAATTATTTGAGGCAATAATTGGGATTAAATAGAAATGAAGATTAAAAGTTAATCTTTCCAGATTGTTTCTTTTGTCCATTTAAGATTATTACAAGAAGAGTGCAAGATAAATATTTTCATCCTAAACTTATTTTGCAACGAGGATATTTTGAGGAAACTGTTCTATTTATTGGCTCTCTGTAGAGATCCACAGGAACAAAGTAGTCTGGCATCTCATGGGGAAATATGACATCATGGCCTTTTGCAGTATTTGCTTAGCAGATGGTTCACAAAGCAACATTAAATAAATCTTATGAATTAGGCTATCAGCTTTTGGACTACTGGATTTGTCTGCATGCCTCACCCCTTGATGCAGTTGTGGTATATATAGGCAAGTCTTTAGCAGCTCTTCTCAAAATGTCCTGCTGTGATTCTGGTCTCTCTTCTCTTTCATATTGTTCTTTATCAGATTTTGATAAGCAGAACTGCAAGAGGGAGACAGAATAGTTTTTAACCACATGGACCTATCAAGGTTTAGTTTGAGAGAACTGTTTGAATGCTTTACCCCTAAAGAAGCAGCAATAGCTGCCTATCATCTTACCAAACACAGGAGAAAAAGTAGTCAATGATAGGAGGTACAGCAAGAATTGTCCCCCACACATTCTGAAATTACATGATTGAGCCTTTGTAACTAATCTATGACTTGTTAAATTTAAATGAAATGTCTTTGTCCCACTTTCAGCCACTTGATTTTCCTTTGCTATACAAGATAAGATATAGGCATAGGCTTGTACTTAGTGGAGTTTTATGAAGATGTAAATTTTCCATGAAACCATGGGAGTAAAACCCTGTCCCAGTGGTGCTTGGGGATCCATAATTTCAGAGGGCTCTGCAGAACCACTGTTGCTACAAGGAGTAGAGTCAGGCTCTAGTGCTGCCACTCTCTATCTCTGATTGGCCTGCAGAGGGAGGGGGTCCAGCAGGATCAAGGAAATCTTTCTTAAAGTGTAGAATAAGCAACTTTTTAGTCATAGCTCACAAGCTGAACGGATATGACTGGTAACTTTAATGAGACCATCTCAAGTTCCATTAGCTATACTGTCAGAGCTAGTAACTTCAGTGAAGCCTCAAATGTAGTTCTCAGGGAGAGTTACAAACTTCTATAAGGCATGAGAAGAACTATACTTAAGGCTCACCAGTTAGAAGCTTTGCCAGAATAACCTAGAGAGTTTGTATGCTCCTAGAATATCCATGTTTTAGTAATGACTAAAATTATAAGCTTCACTCCCACCACATCCACAAGGCCCAAGGCAGTTACAAGCTTCTCTGGCAGAAGGCTTGGGATAGAACTTATTGGTCCCCTAGGGAGCTCTAGGTTCTGAACTGTGTGAAATTTTTTAAACTCTGAGCTCCCAGCAGGTGCCCTTTCCTGCCTATATGCACTACTCAGTGTCTCCACACTCACACCAGTGAAGAAAAGAGGCAAACGGGATTAAGGCTGCATCATTTTAACCATGTTATACTTCTAGTTCATGTGGGTTTTCCTTGGGCCCAACTTCCCCTTCTTTTGGAATTCACCAGAGTCTAAGTCATTGGAAAGGGAGTAGTTTAGGAACATGTCTATGAAATGGCACTACCTCTCCTACCACAGGGTGAGGATGAGAGACTTCTGTTGCCTCCCCATGGTACTTCCTAAACACAGAAGGCTGAAGGTTCAACTCATGTCCCCAAGTAGTCAGGCAAGATTCCACTGCTGTATGCAGTACTGCCAACTCCATTTTTAAAGAAGTCATAAAAAGACAGTTTCCAGAAAATTATGAAAAAGGCTTCAGGTCATGAGTTTTAAAAAAGAATGAATATATCTTGTGTTCTTTTTATTTGCCTTCAATGTTTTGAGGCATCTGGGTGCACTTGGGTCATGTTTTCAAGTTTTTCTCCACAACCATGAGGGCTAGAAATTTACTTTAAAAAAATAAAAGCAAAGATTCTCACATAATTATTTACCTCAAGGAGATGGGGCTTTAAGTAAAATAACAAATATTGTGAAAGTTGGCAACACTAGTAGGACGCATTCACGCATTCACTTCTAGGAGGAGTCTGCTTGGTGTCTTCAACTCAGGGCCAGATTAGTGGGGAATTAAAGACAGTAAAACTACCTTTAAAACACTGTTCAGCAGACACAGCTAAACAAGCACAGACAAACCCTAAACCTCTAAAACCATGCGGTTTTACATTTTTTCTGTTGTCCTGTAATCATAACAAATTGACTAACACACCTTCAATTTCCCAAGAGAGTTATGTTTACATAAATATATCTATTGAATATTAATAGGGTCACAAGTCTACCCTCTCTTTGGACAACAGATGCAAATGTTCCAGATCAACAAAACGCTAACAGTATCATGACAAAGTTCCAGCAGCTCTTAATGTAAATAGTAACAAAGAGCCCTTTTGTTTCCTTCCTCTCTCTCTGGAATCTCACATAATGTTGATTGTTCTTTCTTATTATAAAATGTGCAGGGATTACACTTGCACAACAACAGGTGTGAAATCTTTTTTTAGTATATTAGTAAGATCACAAGATAGCACTCATTTTACAAGACTGGGTACTTAAAATAAGAAAGGACTTGAAAAATATATACATTTATGTTTTAGAACAATTGGAAAAAATTAACTTGGGTTGTTTCTAAACAATGGAACATCTTATAGAAAATACTATATTCTTCCCTGGTGTCTGAACACAAATGATAGCTAGAGGCTGTGGAAGAAGAGCGCTCTAAGGAGATTATGGCTTTTGGATAAACTCACATGCAGAAATTTTCTAATTACTTACATTTCAGACCTGATTTTATCATCAGTTAAAATGGGCACTCTCTCTTTTTAGTTGTCTGCTCCAAATTCAAACTATCACTCACTGAAAGTTGAAGCCTTGCTGCAGCTTCCATTACAGTTAGTTATAAATAGGTGTTGGCAGGCGGAAGATTTCAGGCAAGCAACAAAAATTATAAAATACACTGATGCTTAAAATAAGTTCATGTGGCTCTACAAATCTTGAAGCAGCTGATTGGTTGAGATAACTGTTTGATCTGCCAAGTGTTTTATCATTATCACACACAACAGGCTCCAGTTAAGCCAGTCATATGATTTGAAGGCCAGCCTCCCCAATGACTTTATAACTTAAAATATTCAACACTACTTCCTTTGATCAGCTAACCAGCAGAACTCTCTCTCTAACTTCTTTTCCTAACCTACTGTAAATTGCTGTGATATATTATAGATATGTATTATAGAACCATAGTGTTTGCTTTTCCATTGCAAGCATGTTTTGAGCTGTAAAAATCCGCTTCAGGCTAAATGTTGGCTTTGAGAGTTATCCCTGCCAAAAATAGAATTAAAAAATCTGTTTAACCAGTTTTAAAGTTACAGAAAATAGAGGGACAGCTTTAATTGTAATTTTGATATTAAGCCTATAGATCAACCAACTTATGGAGAAAAAATAAAAGCCATCAGGTTATAGGTTGATTCCTAATAGATTTCTTGTAGAGATGATTATACTACAATTACCTCTGCCAATAAAGCAAGCACCTTTCATATCACTGGGTAGAGATTTTTTTCTATATTGACTTAATAGTGCTCCTAAAAACAGACTTATCATTGAGCACTACAGACGTCTTAAAGTTATGAATATTTATCGTATCATATCCTTATCCAAAGAAACGTCATTGAGAAGGTTCAAATAAGAGTGTATAATGCAAATGCAAACAGATTGAGTCACTGAGTTTGTTGGGTCCTATATTTAGTTTTGGCAGAATTCAATTTTTTTTAGATAATTTCAACAGGTAATATTGTTTATTTTAAAGTATTTTTCAATTTCTATTGATGTAAATTTTTCACAGTTGTACAAATTATGGGTTGTCAGCGTTTTCCTCTCTTTTAAAATCTATTTAAATTTTCACAGTTGTGGGAAATTAGGGGGGGGGTGTCAAACAATTAATGACAGACTGATAGAAGGGTTGGTGGGTGGTCTAATGCATCTGTCCTCCAACCCCTTGTCTCTTCGTTCGGGAGTGGATTAGCAGTGCCTGGTTCCTGACCTCATATCAAGAGTGTTTGGGCATCCTCTGCTGCATCTGGACCTTTGCCCTTAAATGGGTCATGGTAAGGGGAACCTGGCCCCTCCCTCTCCACTGGCTCCCAGCCCAGTGCTCTTTGGCAGGTTCTTCCCTGTAGAGAACCCTAGTCTGCTGCCCTGGGCTACTTCCTACTTATGTGCTCCTTCACTCTGGGTTGTGACCCATCTAGTCCAAACAGTCAATAGCTTCACAAAGTCCAAATGAGCAAGTAAGTGATGACTGGAGAACGCACTGCCTGAGGGCCTTACCTGCTCTGTGGTCCCCGCTCCCAGGGCTCCACCGTCTGTCTGGCTTTCTGGAGAAAGATTCTTCTCACCTGCAGCCCATCCACCCCATGCTTGGGCTTCTGAGCTCCTTTTAACCCACTCTGCCAGATAGAGCATGCTTGGCAGGCTTATGGGGTGGGCCCCAGTGTGGGTTTGTATACCCCAGCAAACAGACATTGGGATTCAAAAAGTTAAAAGTTTTATAACCACTAAAATACACATTGTCAACATCACATGTCAAAATATACAAAGTAAATATAATTAAATCAAACTCTAACGTTCTCAAGCAGCATTTCTTTTCTTTTCCTATCTGTAAATTTTGATTGATCTATGGAAATATTTTAGTGAGTTTGTATGTATACAGTGAAATCAATGTTTGCCAACATTTACCCATAAAAAAATTTAATCCTTCCAAGCCTACCTATATTTTATTTATTCTAAATACAAAACAGAAGTTACTGCATAGCAAAACATCGTAGTGTCATATATACTCACATACCTTATTATTTGAATGTATACACCTGAATTTAAAACACCTGACTTGTGACCACTGTGAGGGGAAACTTGTTTCAAGCAAGGCCATTTTCTGTGGCAACAAACATTCAATCTGAAGAAATGTCATTAGCTTACAATGATTTTAAAAGTAATTTGATGATTTACATTCATGGTATGGCTGCATGCCAGTTATTTTAGTTAATGGCAACAGAGAAGGTGAATTTCATTGTACTTTAAACAAGTGTCATTCCTGAAAACAGTTCAGTGGTATAATAAAAGTGTTGGCATTTTTCTATCATTAAATTTACCTCATCCGAGGGGGTAGTGGGAGATGTAAAAATTGTCTTCGAATAGGACCATACAAACATGACAAACGACAGATGAAAAACCACAAGGTAGACAACTGCAATAAAAATAGATACAATAAGATTTCAGAGAGTATAGCTGAAAAGAGCTAGAACTATAATATAAAAATGCAATGGTTTTAGGTGCAAACAAGTTATCTTCAAGTCAGTAAGATAAATTTAATTGAAACCTACTTGATAATCATGAATACTAGAACATCTGAGTGGGTTTAGCACTATACAGAAGAAGCTGTCTAAATCCACTTGGTAGCCCATTAGACATAAGTACTACTTCATCCTCAGATTGAATCATTAATAGATTACATTAAGATAATGATGAGAAAAATCTTGGTCATCAAGCAATTTCCCCTCCAGACTTCCACCTTTTTATAACTGAATGAGTCTCATCACGACTGCAGCAACCCACAACTTTGCAAACATACCTTCATCCCCATGTACCCACCCCCAGGAAAAATTTTTTAAAAAGCATCTGGCATGTCTAGAATAGCAAAATAAAAAACATGAAAGTATACATTTAAATTATCTTCTTTGACAGACAGGTCTCAATATATCCCAGATGGGTTATATTACTAAATTCAGTCCATGTACAGTATAATACATTGTCAGCAAGTGAAGTATATGATATCAGAACAATGACAACACTCAAGTTACTGTAAAATTTGGGTTACACATTAGATATATCTTATAAAGTCTAAGCACTGTACTAAGAAAAACCTGCTAGACCTGCCAGTATTATCACTATATTTTATTACTAGTAGGTGTTTTAAAAGGTTATAAATAATATTAAACTATAAATGTACCTGTAATTCAAACAAGGTAAACACATTTGAATTTTGCTGTAGTATTTAATATACTAGGCTCCCAATCTGATTCCATCTTGGAAAAGCTATTCTTTATAACAAGGGGGCTGGAGACTAGGTAATGGGAATTCTTGATGTAACATCTTATTTCTGTATGAACATTTGTGATAATGAGAACTTCTGCTTTTCTGATTATTTTTCCTCTGTATAACTCTCGGTGCCTCCTCTCCCTCACCTGCCAAATAAAAAGGAATATTTGTACTAAAATGTTGACTCAGCACTGTCACAGCCATAGTGAAGAATAGGATCTGCTGGCCTTTAACACAGAATGGACTCAATTGCTTTAAATGGGGCTGACCTAAGGAAAAGGTGTAGCTAATTTCAAGACGCAATTTATACTTTCATTCTGATATGTTTATGATTAGTTAACAGAGTCTGGAAGACTCATGAGAACTGGATGGCCCAACTTCTCCTTTAGGTTGCAAAATAAAATATTTCTAAGATGGATGGGAGGCATCAGAACTGCAGATAACTCATGGTTAGATTTCTGAAAGATTTTGATCAGATTCCTGAAAGAATTAGATATAATCTCATCTGCAAAAACAGAAGCAGGACTTTGAGTCAGAAGATGAGATATACACACCACGGGCAGATATCAAAATCATATGAAGAGAACTGTCATCTCTAGCATTTGGGGAGGAATGGAAGGAGACAAAGAAGCAACTGGCTATGCATCTGTAGTATGAAGCAGACACACACATGTCACAGCCATCCTTGATAGGAGTTAAATGAGAGCTTTATAACTAGATTCATAGTGCTCGAAAAAGAGAATCCACAGGATGATTTGAACCCATCACAGGCGACTGAGCTAGTGCTTAAAATGGCATGATGAATATAGCTCTACGATATATGGTGCTTGGGTTAAAGCTGAACAAAATCATGACATCCAAGACCAGCTTGACCAGTTTCTCTAACATCTTGTGAAGAACATTTATCTAGATAGACGAAGGCAGAACTCATTGTGTGCTGATATGTGGCATCTTGTGGAAGCTGAAAATCATTGGCCACAGATTAGATGTCAGAACTTAATACTTTGCTATATTAAATGCAATCCCAATGAACAACACTAAAGTAACATAACTAATAGCATTAAGATAAAAACATCTGATTACAGAGAGGCAATTCCAGGATCTGACCAGAGGTGGGGGCTGAGAATACAATGAAACAGGAACAGAGGGGTCTCCCTTTAAATTGCTGACATGTTTATACCATAATGATAATGCACTGATATATGTAGCTTCTTGATAGGCCAACTTTAATGATCACTAGGAAGACAAAAATCACTGATACTATAAGAATATCTAAAGAGGAATGTAGAGCTTGCACAATAAAACTGGACAGGTCAGACACCCTTACTGGATAATGGAAGAAAACTCACTGGAATGTCTTTCCTGATAAAAACTGTCCCTAGGAACAGGGGAAGCCCTTAGAAATCAAGCAAGCAACAAAGAATAAGGTTGGAAGGAACGTCAGAAATTCATCTAGTCCAGCCCCCTACTCAAAGTAGGACCAACCCCAGCTAAATTGTCCTAACCAGGATTTTGTCAAGTCAGGCCTTAAAAACCTCTAGGTATGGAAATTCCATCATCTCCCTAGGTAACCCATTCCAGTGCTTCACCACCCTCTTGGTGAATTTTTTTTTTCTTTATATAAAAACATCCAACCTAGACCTCCCCCATTGCAACTTGTGACCATTGCTTCTTGTTCTGTCATCTGCCACCACTGAAAACAGTCTAGCTCCATCCTCTTTCAAATCCCCCTTCAGGTAGTTGAAGGCTGCTATCAAATCCCCCCTCACTTTTCTCTTCTGCTGACTAAATAAGCCCAATTCTCTCAGCCTCTCCTCATAAGTCATGTGCCCCAACCCCCTTATCATTTCTGATGGCTTCTGCTGGACTCTCTTCAATTTGTCCACATTCTTTCTGTAGTAGGAGGCCCAAAACGAGACAATACTCTGGATGTGGCCTCACCAGTGCTGAATAGAGAGGAACAATCACTTCCCTTGATCTGCTGGCAATGCTCCTACTAATGCAGCGCAATATGCCGTTAGTCTTCTTGGCAACAAAGGCACACTGTTGACTCATATCCAGCTTCTTGTTCACTGTAACCCCCAGGTCCTTTTCTGCAGAACACAGCAGTAGGTGGGATTCTTCTGTCCTAAGTGTAAGGCTCTGCACTTGTCCTTGTTGAATTCCA
This sequence comes from Mesoclemmys tuberculata, assembly GCA_007922155.1. Lineage (NCBI taxonomy): Eukaryota > Metazoa > Chordata > Testudines > Chelidae > Mesoclemmys > Mesoclemmys tuberculata. The sequence goes on along the minus strand of ML675618.1, from coordinate 70,503,696 downwards.
TCAGATTTCTTTTGGCCCAATCTTCCACTTTGCCCAGGTCACTCTGAATCCTCTCTCTACCCTCCAGCGTATCTAACCACTCCCCCCAGTTTACTTGACATGTGGACCTGGTGACAGTTAGCAATGCTTCTCCAGTACAGCACTTGACCTATGAGTCATACCAGAAGTAAACAGGAACCACTGACTGCTGGCATGATGCAGACAGACTCCAAAAGGCTTTTATAAAATAGGGAAGAAAGACCAACCTTAATGACCTATATTAGCAAAAAGACTAAGCTATCTCAAAGACTGTAGCCTAAATTGTTCCAAGGCATCTATCTAGTCAAAGAAATCAAAGTATAGAATCATCAAGTTGCTATGACTCAAGCAGCATCAAAGCAAGATATTCTTTAACTGATTTTAAGCAGCAAGAACACTCCTTTCTAAGAAGACACAAGTACTTCTTTAACCCAAATTAAGCTAGGAGACAGAAACCAAGGAGTGGGTCCAGCTTCTGTCAGTCTTCCAAGGAATTCCCTTCCTCATCAGATGAAATTAGGCTACAGTAAAGCTTAACAGCAGCAAAACTGCAGCCATGAAGGAGGAGATAGTTATTTGGCCTCATTGCTCATCACCAGCCTAAATCCTATTCAACTTCCCAAGAGGCACATTTCCAGTCTAAGCAGTGCTGGAAGATAATGGGACACTAATTAGCAGGCATGTCATTGCCACCTAAATCCCGAAATTGTCATCTCCTACAAGAACTCCATTAACTATCTTCATACCTAACTATGTAAGATTCTTAAAACTAGCCACTATGAAGAGCTGCTTCCACCCACTTGGAGAGGAAACAGCTGTGTGAAGACAGACAGCAACCTCTTAAAAAGAGGAAGTAACATCAAACATTTATGTTATCTTCTCTTCCAAGAAGGGGGGGGCTTGACCTACTTTGTCATGCTGATATAGAAATAAACATTTAAGAAATTATATTTAATGTTTCAAGGATGACATGAAGTAGACTGTAAACTTGCGGCACTTCCATCTGCTCCAAACAGTGTGCATACACACTGGATATGGTCCACTTTACCCTCTTGCTCCCTTTGGGGATTATGTTGTTGCACATAACATGAACCTTAAACCTAAGCTTTATTGTGAGGCTGGCTGTCCTCAGGGTTTTTCATCACAGGGTCCTTTTGCCCCTGCGCCTACCTCCCCTTTGCCTTAGAGAAAGACTAGAACAATTTTAATACGCATGGAATAGAGCTAGTGGGACTGAAGTATAGTGGGGAGCGGAAAGAGGAAGTGATGGATGCATGAAGGCAGGGCATAACTAAACTATCTTAATAATAGAGAGTTAACTAAAAACATAAGATTACACTTAAAATGTAAGTTCTTTGGGAAGGAGGGCTCTAGCGCGCACACTCGCTTTCTCTCTCTCACAAACACACACTCACGCTCTGAGGCCTGGTCTACACTTACCTTCCAGATTCGGCGGCAGTCGAAGGGAGATACGCAAGTTTCTTACGTCACACTTGCTTATCTCCCATCGACTTCACTACCTCTGTTCCACGTGCCGTCCACACTACACTGCACCACTTACAGAGGTGGTTTTCCTCCATCAATTTCTGGATCGACTGAGCGGGTTTACACAGTCGAGACAGCGATCTGATGGCGGCAAATTTGCCGCCGTCAGTACAGATGCAGTCTGAGGCCCTAAGCCCTTACAGGGGCCTCTGAGCACTACTGCAATGCAAATATGCAAGAATAGATGGTATTATAGCAGTTAGTAGCAATAAGGGCAGAAATTTGTGGCAGTGCCAGCAGAAAGAGAAAACTGTCTAGACTTCTTGCCAAAGTGATGAAATCAGGAAGATAGAGAACTCTTCAGATGACACCAAGCAGGGAGGGATTGCAAGCATTTTGGAGGACAGGATTAGATTTCAAAATGATCTTTATAAATTGGAGAAGGTCTGAAATTAACAAAATGAAATAAAGACAAATGCAAAGTAGTACACCTAAAATGGATAAATCAAATGTACAAATACAAAATGGGGAATAATTGGGTAGGCAGCAGCAAAGGATTGGGGTGAGGGGTATAGTGACTCACAAACTGAATATGAGTCAGTAGTGCAATGCTGTTGCAAAAAAGGAAAGCACTATTCTGGGCTGTATTAACAGGAGTAACATATGTTAGACACAAGGAGGTAACTGTTTCACTTTTATTTGGCACTGGTGAAGCCTCAGATAGAGTACTGGGTCCAATTCTGGACATCATACTTTAAGAAAGATGAAGACAAATTGAAGTAGTGGTTCCCAACCCATGGCCTGTGGGCCAAAAGTGACCCACAGGATCTTTCAAAGTGGCCCACCATTCCCCTCTCACTGGCTGCAGAAAGGAGCCACTGCGTAAGGACCCAGGTGGAGCATGTTGCCATGGGGCTACAAGACTGGTGCAGGCTTCTTGCTGCAGCCAAGGGGTCAGGAGATCAGTGCTCCCTTCACCTGGGCTGAAGCAGGGATCATGGCAAAGTACTCTGCTGGGTCCATAGGTCTTGGGGTCCCTGCTGGAGCCGGAGAGAGGGGAGGACTGATCTCCCAACCCCCTGGCTGCAGAAGGGAGCCACTGCCTATGGATCCAGATGTAGCACACAGGGCTACAGGATGTGTGTGGTTTCCCTGCTGCAGCCAGGGAGATTGGAGATTAGTGAGGAGGCAGCCTCCTCACTGAACTCCTTCCATCTGGCTGCAGTGGAGGAAGAAGCTGCTGCAGAGACTGGTGGCCCTTCTGGGTTGTAAAAATTATATTTGTGGCCCTCGAGCCAAAAGGATTGGGAACCACTGAACTGGAGAGTCTCCAGAAGAGAGCAATAAAAATGATAAAAGGTTTAGAAAGCCTGACTTATGATGAAAGAACTGGGCTTGTTTATTCCAGGAAAGTTTGGGGATGGGGTAGGGTGGGGTGAGGACCTGATAGGAGTTTTCAAATATTTTAAAGGCTGTTATAAAGAAGCCGGAGGTCAATTGTTCTCCATGTCCACTGAAGGTACAACAAGAAATAATGGGCTTAATCTGCAGCAAGAGAGTTTTAGGTTAAATATTAGGGGAAATGTTCTAGTTACAAGGAGAGTTAAGCACTGGTACAGGTTACCTAAGGAGGTTGTGGAATCCCCATCACTGGGAGGTTCTTTTAGAACAGGTTAGACAAACAGCTGTCATGGATGGACTACGTATACTTAATCCTTCTCCTCAGCACAGGGGACTGAGCTAGATGACCTCTTGAGGTCCCTTCCAGCCATACAATTCTATGATTATGTCATACAGCACTGGAAGCTGAAGGTGAGCCCTCTGCTGCTGTACTCTTCAAGGGGAACAGGAGCCCTTTGAGTGTCCTGCCCAGAAGGTCCAGCTGCTACTGTCTGACATGCAGTGGGATTAGTGTCCTGTCCTTTGGTGGTTGGCCCAATGCTGAACAGGCACCTTGCCTCTCTATTCTGTCTCCCATGTTGCTGTTATTTGTGCTGTTGGGACAGGGATTGTAGCAAGCAGGCGCCTCTTGGGGCACAGACGGGGTGGAAGACACCAGGTTCAGCAGCTTCCCTCTACTTCCCACCCTACCTTCACAGGCAGCAGCAGCAGGACTCATTGCGGGCAACCCTTCCAAGATCCTTGTACCAGCTCCAAGCATAAATAAGCATCAGCTAGTTTTCTATTAAGGTCTGTTTATTTTCTTGTAAGTACAAACCACAGGAAAGCATGGAAAGAGCAAAAAAAATCCCAGCACCAACTAGCAGGGAAATTCATCATAACCATAAAGTCTAACTTTGTTTGAAGTGCAAGAAAAAAATCTGCAAGTTTAACAGCATTTTAACTAACAGCAGTGAAGTCAACTAAAGGGACTGGCAGTTATTTCTGCTGTCGCCATTGAACAAATGTAAGTTGGCAGACTGAGCTGTCTAGTAACAGTGAGCTGACAAGTGGAAGGGGAATGTATTCAGGTCTCCTGCTCAGACTTTGTTAATTAACGTAACAGGTACTGGCAGTACTAAAGAGGCAGTAGCGGAGTGCCTGAGAAAGAGGTCTTGCATCACTCAGTAGTGCAGTGGCTTTTGAGGGATACATATGAAATCTTCAGCTCAAGGAAGGGTTACACTGATGAGGGGCCCAAGACTGACAGAATGAACTCTACAGAAATCCTATGTAATGTCCACTGCACCAAACAAAAATACACTTGCCACATACATTTAGTAGGTTTTCTAATAACCTGCATTACAGAATCAGAACATGTGGGAGAAGAGAGGCACAATTTGTATCTGATTAATAAAAAATTAATAAAAAAATGTTTTCTTAAACTCTTGTGATAATCTTCAAATAGAGAAAGCAACTTTGGGAAACTTGATAGACATGCATACCCAGAGACACTCATGACACCACACCACTCCAGATTTCCTCGTGTGGTTATCATTAGAGCCTTGCATGCACATAGGCTTAGGGTCTACTTGTTTTTATGTGGTAGTGTATCAGATCCAAAACAATTCACATGTTTAAAAACAGTCAAATTAGGAGAGAAAAGAGGAACACAATAAACAAGAGATAATGGAACTAAATGCCCGAACTACGTATATAGACACTCACATTAAAGAAGGGGTAGATCTTTAAATGATCATGTTAAGAGAGAGAAAGTTAGGGCTATGACCCATCCTATCATAAATCTACACAAGAATTCCAAACTGTGAAGACAGGAGATTAATTAGCCCTGATGGTGTCAAAACCTATTGTTAAATGAAAAAGGAAATTATAATGAAGCACTGCCATAATAAGATTTAAACAATACACTTGAAATAGGAAGTAGAAATTTATCTGCAAGGATGTGTTCTTGGATTAAAATCACAGGAATCCATTGATATCACTTTGGCTGCTAGAGGGCTCATTTTTCTACTGGTGCAACAAACAAAGAATAACTAAAAAATACTGACTACAAGAGCTATAAAGTGAAATAAAGGTTTTCTATTTCATATCAAGATCTAAATGTGAATGTTTTTCATGAAAATCAGACTTGTTTTGTTGTTTCTTCAAAGAAAAGTGAGAATATGAAAAACAAGCAAGGTTTCTCCTCTATCAGGGCTTTAAGGATAACCTGTAAAAATATGTTCAACCATAGGAAAGGGAGGAGCTGCTCAGTGATCTGAGGATCAGGTCTTAAATACCTAGATTTCCAGGGATTATAGGTACAAATTAAACTACATTCTATTCAGATCTTCATTCTTCTAAGTTAGATCAATTGAATTCCATGCAGTTTACTTTGCACATGGTCTTTCAGATGAGCCCTAAAAATCATGGTTTGCATAAACATTAAAGATAATATGGCATTTTTCAGGAAAAAAGGAGAGAATTGCGCTGGTGTTTTTGATCAAATTTCACTTCATCCCAAATTGCTGTTGTATGTGAGCTGCTTATGAATTGCGATAGAATTAAAGGTACAATATGAATGCAAAATCATCATCATCAACACACGCTAAGTGTCTTCAACAGCCAGGCTCAGAGAGAGTATCAACAACCTCATAATTCATTAAGCTTTTTCTTTTCTCCTAAGTCCCAAGACAACCAACCCTGTTTGGATGGCTGGCTCAAACTGAAATGCAGTGCCTACCTATCCTATACCAATGACATCACAGCAAGCAAGGAAATCTGCTGGATCATGGAAGAAGTTACTCATCTTGTGCAGTAACAATGGTTCCTTGAGATATGTCCCCCTATGAGTGCTCCATTATAGATGTGTCTGTGTTCATGAGCTGCTGATCGGAGAACTTCAGTAGCAGTGTCTGTTGGGCCCACACATGCTTCTTCTCCTCACATTGCGCAACGAAGTTAGCCAGCACATGGGGGTTAACTATCCTCAGTTCCTTCTCTATCACAGAGTCATAAGGAAGAACTATAAAGTAGAGGGCAGGAAGATAGGTAATGGAGCACCCACAGGAATACACATCTCAAAAACCATCATTGCTGCACAAGGTGAGTAACTTCTTCTTTGAGCAGTGTCCCTATGGATACGCCGCTACGCTCCACTCCTGCAGTGGAGTATCCATAGGGGGATATCCTGCAGTATCCCCCTTGGAGGGCTGGGACTTTGGAGATAGGTTAGTCACAGATGATAGCACTACGGAGTCAAAGATGGCATTAGAGGCAGAGTCCCCAATGATTGCATAATGTTCTGTGAAGGTATGGACTGATGCCCACGTCGCCACTCTGCAGATCTCTGAGATGGGGACATCCTTAAAGAAGATGACAAATGAGGAGATCCATCTCATGGAGTGTGTATGGAGTGAATCTGGAGGTGTCACATTATGAATTTGGTAGCATTGTCTGATGTATTCAGCATAATCAGCATGAATTCACCAAAGGTAAGTCATGCCTAATCAACCTGATTGCCTCTATAATGAGATGACTGACTCTGTGAATGAGGAGAAAGTGGTGGACATGATATACCTTGACTTTACCAAAGCTTTTGATACGGTCTCCCACAGTATTCTTATCAGCAAGTTAAAGAAGTATGGGTTCGATGAATGGACTATAAGATGGATAGAAAGCTGGCTAGATCAATGGCTCAATATCTAGTTGGCAGCCGGTAAGCAGCAGAGTGCCCCAGGGGCTGGTTTTGTTCAACATCTTCACTAATGATCTGGAGGATGGCGTGGACTGCACTCTCAGTAAGTTTGCAGATGACACTAAGCTGGCGGGAGTGGTAGATACGCTGGAGGACAGGGACAGGATACAGAGTGACCTAGACAAATTGGACAAAAAAAATCTGATGAGATTCAACAATGACAAGTGCAGAGTCCTGCACTTAGGATGGAAGAATCCCATGCTCTGCTACAGACTGGGGACCGACTGGCTAGGCAGCAGTTCTGCAGAAAAGGACCTGGGAGTTACAGTGGGCAAGAAGCTGGATATGAGTCAACAATGTGCTTTTATTGCTAAGAAGGCTAATGGCATATTGGGCTGCATTAGTAAGAGCATTGCCAGCAGATCGAGGGAAGTGCTTATTCCCCTCCATTTGGCACTGGTGAGGCCTCATTTGGAGTTGTGTGTCCAGTTTTGGGCCCCCCACTTAAGAAAGGATGTGAACAAATTGGAGAGAATCCAGAGGAGGGCAACAAAAATTAACAATGGGCTGGAGCACATGACTTATAAGGAGGGGCTGAGGAAAATAGGCTTGTTTAGTCTGCAGAAGAGAAGAATGAGGAGAGATTTGATAGCAGCCTTTAAATACCTGAAAGGGGGTTCCAAGGAGGATGACCTAGGCTGTTCTCAGTGGTAGTAGATGACAGAATAAGGAGCAATGGTCTCAAGTTGCAGTGGGGGAGGTCAAGGTTGGATATTAGGAAAACCTTGTTCACTAGGAAGGTGGTGAAGCACTGAAACAGGTTACCTAGGAATGTGGTGGAATCTCCATCCTTAGAGGTTTAAAGTGTGGCTTGACAAAGCCCTGTCTGGGATGATTTAGATGTTGTTGTTCCTTCTTTGAGCAGGAGTTGGACTAGATGACCTCCTGAGGTCCCTTCCAACCCTAATCTTCTATGATTCTATGCAATTCAAGACCCATCTGGAGAGTTCTTGGGCTGAGCCTTTAGACCTTTCTGCAAAGACAGGAATAGTCTAAGGGACTTCCTGAAGGCTTTTGTCCTATCAAGGTAGAATGCAAGGATCTCCTGATGTATAGGATATGTAATATGGCCTCCCTATTGTCTTGGTGAGGCTTGGGGTAGAAGGCAGGAAGATGAATAGACTGATTTACGTGAAACAAGCTGGCCACTTTAGGGATGAACCTGGGATGCGGCCTGAGTGTAACTTTATGTGGGAAGAATACTATGTATGGGGGATGTGACATCAGACATGCTATTTCCCCCATTTTTCTAACCAAGGTAATTGCTATCAGAAAATCTGTTTTCATCAATAAGTATGCTAGTGAACAGGAGGCCATAGGTTCAAAGGGGGCCTGTTCAGCCTTTTCAGCACTAGGTTCAAGTCCCACAAAGCAGTAGGAAGCCAAGGTTAAGGGAAGAGGAATGTTATCCCTTTAAGGATTTTTTAGTGGTAGGGTGCAATAGTACGGAGTACCCCTCTACAGGCTGGTGAAATGCTGTGATAGCTGCTAGGAGGACCCTGAGAGAGCTTAGGGATAACCCCCATTTTTTAAGGGTCAGAGCACATTCCAGAATATGTGAAAGAGTTACTGACACTGGAGAGATTTGTTGGGACGTGCACCAAATCTGGAACCAGGACCAATCTGCAGGTAAGTGCATCATGTGTAGGACTTTCTACTGTGTAGTAAAACCTCTTGCATTTCCTCGGCGCTTTGTAGATGCTAGAACCACGTAAGAGCTATGCTTTGAGTCTAAGGATCCTCATGTTGGGATGTATGGTATGTCCTATGTCCTGAGAGAAGGTGTGGAGTGGCTGGAAGGGAGCTTGGTAGGCACATCGGAAGTTGCATCAGGTAAGGGTACCAGGTCTGTCTTGGCCACGTGGGAGCAATCAAAATTATATAAGCTCCATACCCCTTTATCTTTAGCAGGACCTTCAGCACAAGAGAAAATGGAGGGAAGGTGTAAAGAAGGTCCTTGTCCCATGGGAGAAGGACATTAGCCAGAGAGTGCTGTCTGATCTCTACCCTGGAACAGTATCATGGACATTTCTTGTTCTGCTAAGTGGCAAACAGGTCTGTAAACGACATTCCTCACCATGTGAACAAGTTGTGGAGTACTGATGGGTGCATCTCCCACTCGTGGTTGTGTGGGAATTTGCAACTCAGCACATCCACTATTGAGTTTTGCGTGCCCGAGAGGTAAGCCATGGACAAGGTGACATGGTGAGATGTACCAGTTCCATAGTTTCATTGCCTCTGTGCATAGATCCCTTTCTAATGGTTGATATAATATATGCAGGCTATGTTAGGATTTTTTATGTGACCTTGCTATCAGAGGGAGGAAATGGGCACAGGCATTCTTGACTGTTCTCAATTCAAAGAGATTGATGTGCAAGGACATATCTACAGGCGACCATTTGCCTTGTGTTATGAGACTTTAAATGCACGCCCCCTCCTATGTGGGATTTGTCAGTGGTAAAGAGCAACAAAGATGGCACCTGTAAAAAGGGGACCCCTTTGCATGCATTGGCTATGTTCTTCCACTATCTAGGGAGTTCTTGATTCTGGTGGGCAGTGACAGGGGTTTGTCCAGACTGTCTTTGTTTGGCCTGTAAACAGAACTGAATCACAGCTGTTGGCATCACCTGTGTAGTCTGGTGTACGAAATCACCACTGTACTTGCTGCCATATACTCCAGGAATTGGAGGCAGATTGTGGCTGGCATTTGAGGGCTACATTGAGCTGTGTCTATAAGTGAGACGCAGGATAGAAACAGTCTTGAAGTAGCAAGGCTTTGTCCTTTAGCAAGTCTAGGTCGACCCCTATGAATTCCAGGTGTTACACTGGTATGAGTGTTGACTTCTGGGAATTGATCTGTAGACCCAGTTCTATGAACAAGTGTATTGTGGCCTTGGTGGCTTGACGAGCCTCCTGAAACCACCAGGCTCTGAGGAGACAATCATCCAGGTAAGGACAGATCATTATCCCTTGTGATTGCAGATGGGCAGCCACCATGGAAAGAATTTTGGAAAATACTCTCGGGGTCGATGAAAGATGGAAGGGGAGGACTCTGTATTGGTAGTGGTCATGTCCCAGAGTGAATCTGGGAAAACCTCTGAGAGCCAGTAGTCCTGAAATGTGAAAGTAGATGTCCTGTAGGCTGAGGGCCGAAAACCCATCTCCCTGTTCTAATGATAGAATGATTGTCGATAGGGTGACCATCTTGAACTTCTGAGTTTTAACGAACTTGTTGAGAGATGTGAGGTCCAGAATGGGTCTCCAACCTCCCTTCCTTTTGGGTATTAAGTAGTAATAAGAGTAGAACCCCTTGCCTTGTAAATGTGGAGGTATTTGTTCTAGGCTCCTATCTTCAGAAGCGATCTACCTCCTGCTATAGTAGACTCTCGTAAGAAAAGTCCCTGAAGAGGGATGGGATAGGGTGTTGTGGAGGGGGTAGGGAAGTGAAGTGGATGGAGTAACTGGATCTGATGCTCTCTAAGACCCATCTGTCTAATATTATTGCTCCGAGGCACTGCAGACCACCACCAAATGGTGGCCAAATGAATGCACTGGAACAGGTAGTAGCGGGGAGAGGTATCGCAGTACCTTGACGTGTCCATCAAAAGTAGTGGTTAGGGGCAGGTGGTCAGGTCAAGGATTGGGAGCCAGAAGGCTTCAATTTTGAGAATTTGCCTTTTTTCCTTTGGGACGAATGAGGCCTTTGTTGGTACTGAGGGCTAAAATGTCTCTTTTGCCCCGGCGTGTAGATTCCCAGTGACCTGAGGGTGGCCTGAATCCTTCAAGGAGTGGAGAGAGGCATTGGTCTTCTCAGTGAAGAGCTTTGGTCCTCCACTGTGGTCTGCACCTGCTTTGAGAATCAAGAGGTGAAGCCATGATGCCCATCTCACCACCCAGCTATGGAGATGGTCCTGGTAGCCATGTCAATGGCATCGAAGGCCCATTGCAATGATGTTTTTGCCACCATTTGCTCCTCCTGGATGATGGCCTTGAAGAAGTCCCAGGAGATCTCCAGCAGTTTATCAACAAAGTCATTCAACTTATAATTCGTGTAGTCAGACACTGCTGTGAACACCTGGTAGCTGGCAATTTGACCCTATAAGGTGGCAGAGTACGCCTTCCTACCAAATCGATCAAGGCACTTTCAGTCTCTATCACTGTGTGTTGTTCTGGAATGATGCTGTCAGCCATGAGAGTTCCCAGCGTCCACCACGATGGAATTGGGCAGTGGGTGAGTGAAGAGGAACTCTGATTCCTTCATGAGGATAATAGTTTTTGTCCACCCACTTGCACGTCAGGGCCACAAAAGCTGGGGTTTGCCACAATGTCCTAGCTGGATCTCAAATAGCTTAATTGATTGAAAGAGCGATTTTGGAAGTGGATGAAGCAAGGAGGACATCAATGAGCTGGTGGTGCTTCTTTAACCTCCTCCAACGGTATGTGGAAGGTGTCCGCCACTCTTTTTGCCAGCTCCCAGAACAAACAGAAGTCATCTGCCAAAGAAGGTTGTGACGGCATGACTGCTTCTCTGGTGAAGAAGAGGAGATGGCTTTAGGTGTTACCTCCTCTATATTTCCCTCCTGCTCCTCCATTTCTTGAGGTTCTAAGGCCTGCAGTACCGTGGCTGAGGGAGCATGCCTGAAAGGCTCTCATGTGATGCTCGGTGCCCTTGAGAGAGGCTGTTGATGTGCCACCCAAGGATCCCAGTATGGCACTGCGGTGGCGTAGGGCCTGGTGGAGGTGCCCATAGGTGGCCATACCAAGATGGTGGCAGTGTGATCTAGTGGTACATTCCTGGATCCTGTTGATAATGGATCCCATATGGTGCTTGGAAGGACTACCGTGCAACTCCTTCCAGCTCGCTATCCGACCCCTCACTTGACATCAGATGGACATGGCATGATTGTGGGGAAGTAAACATTGGTGAGCCATGGCTTGATGCAGTGATCTTAGTACCAAGGGGCAGAGAATCAGGTTCTTTCAACATACTCAGGTCACTGACCTGATGGAATTCCACCAGTACCAAGCATCCCAGCTGTAGTGTTTGGGGAGATTGTATGGGGAACTTGCCCATACTGATCTCTCTGGTGCCGGGTGGGCCGATGTCACTGGTGGCAGAAATGTCAACTTGCATATTGGGAACGTCTTTGGGTATTTGCCCTTATTTTTCTGTACCAAAGATTCAGTGCCCATGCCCAAAGGTTCTTGGTGCTGGCAGTGCCAAGGATACCAAGCGAGATGGTGATTGCTTTTGGCTATCCCTGGACTCGCTGAGGGGACACCCCCTCTCTTTTCACTTGTGAGAGGATTCGTTGGACCATTTCTTCAACTCCCTATTCTTCAAGGGTGAGGCAAAGACTCACACCCTCTGGAAGGCAGAGGTCAGAGAGCCACCTCCATAAAGATAGTTTTCTGGTGGAGCTCTCTGTCCTTATGGGATCTCGGTTAGGACTGCTGGCAGAGGGAATATTTTTGTTGGATGTGGCCCTCGCCAAGGCAGATGATACACTGGGAGTGCATGTCCACAACCGCTCACGCGCTCGCTCTCTCTCTCTCTCTCTCTTTTTTTTTTTTTTTAAAAACACACAGCCAAATAAAGAGTAAGAAGAAAAGCCAAAAGGTGTGTACCAGTGGAGTACCAAAAGAGACACTACTCAAAGAAGATCCGGTCTATTTTCAGATGTCTGGGAAGTGATGCTTCGTGTATATTAATTTGTATTAAAGTACACCTCAGAGACCCCAGCTAAACTTGGAGTTCCATTTTGCTAGGCACTGTACATAAACATATTGAGACAGTCTTTGCCTTGAAGAGCTTACAGTCTGTTTTGGATTAAAAAACTGGCCAGATCACCCCTTCAACAGTAAGGGATCAAGGAGGAGGTAGATATCATGAAGATCCTTTCAGTGTTTTTTCCACATGCTCCCCCACAGGGAACGAGCTACCAGTTCACTCCAAAATCCTGCAGCTCCTAGGGGACACACAGGAGGTCAAGGCCTGTGTCTCCTGGAGATATGATCTAGCCCAACAGTTTATAATCTTGAAGAAAGTTTTGAAAAGCTATGTTATATTTTTAAAAGGGCACTTTTCCAAATCCATTCACAAGTCAACTCCATGTTCCAGACTACCACCTTGACTGATGAACATCACGAGCAAAACAACTGCTTATCATGAATTTTAAAGCAGAAGCTGGCAATATGAGTGTGGCTTGAAGTTTTGTAAGCAACGAAATTTTTAACCCAGTGAGCTGAATGACCCTCTAAGCCTGGTTCTTGGGGCTATTTAGCACACACCACACGCTATAGCAGAGCAAGTTTGCTAGAACTATTTCTACCTACCTTAGGAATTTGCCTTTGAAAGGATATTTTCACATTTGAAAGAGTGGTTTTTCCACAAAACTGTGAAAAACCACAAAGCATAAAGATCCACTGCTTGGTAACTTCTAGGCAATTTGCCTATCAAGTCTGGTGCTGTCAGAGTAATAGTAGTACAGTATTCCATTGTCCTAACATGACTCAATTACTATTAGAACTCAAAAGAGTTTGTTATTGGGTAGCACCACCTACTTCTAGGGTTGCCTGACACTTATTAAAGAACCCTGATTTCAGTTGCCTTAATAACTGTACCAGACTTCTGCCATTTTGGACTGAATTTGTCCATGACAGGTGTCTGCCTCAGGCTGAATTTTTGGGGAAAATTTTAGCCAAAACCATTTAGCCATTTCTGCAAGTGAGGCTGAGAAAAACACATTTTCTCAATGTTAGAAAAAAGTGTGACAAATGTTGCTTTGGAACAATCTAGCACCCCCAAGCTTTCAAGCAGATTTTGGAATTTAGCAGGAGGTGGCCTTTATGTTAAGGAAAGCCTTGTGCTGTTCTTGTGAAAATCTGCCCAAATTTGGCCAAGTTACAAGCCCCTGAAATATTGCAATTTGCACCCGCAGCTGAATTCTCTGAAGATTCCTTTCTTACCATCATGCTCAAGCCTCTCAAGCTCACAACTCCTAGTGCTGATCAGACCGCATATGCACCATCCCCACAGTGATTAAGCATACTTCTGCCACATAAGGACTACAGAAGCAAAGCTGCCCTAGGAACTGACAGCAGGGAGATTCTCACTCCTGTACTCTCAGTGAATCCAGAGGTGCATGAGGGAGGAAGCTATCTGCTTCAAATGCAGAGGGGACAACAACAGGTAGACCAATGGCACTGTGGGATACAGACAGAGACTGGGAGAGGGGATTGCGAAGGAGGGGTGAGACGGAGTGGACAGGGAGCCAGTGGATGGGGGGATATTGGGAATGGAAGGACAAGAAGAGGGGGAACCAGTGAAATGGAAGGAAGGAGAGACAGATCTGGGAAGGAATCAGGATGCAGGGGCAAACACTAGAATTGGTTGGACAAAGACTGGGGCAAGAAGCTGGGGGAGAAGATGACTGTCTGGAAGAGAAGCTCAGGGAAGGACACTAGGGACCAAAGGGGCAAGGGAATGAGGGCAGAAGATATGGCAACTAGAGGCTGGTGGGATGGGGGAAGAGGAGAGAGAGACACTGGGGAACTGAAGAGGGAACTGGGATTTTCAGGGCAGGAAGACTGGAAGGGGGAGATTGGAGGGATCAGATTAGGATTTAATGGGCAGCGAGACTAGGACTGGGATGAAAAACCTGAGGAGTGGAGACTAGGATTGACTAGGTGAGGGCAATAGGACTGGGACAAGGAGCCAGTAGGGGGGTAGAGGCAGGAATGAATTTGAGGGGACAAAGCAGAAGAGGACAAGTTTGGAGGGAATGGGCAGAAGAGTCTGTGCCCATTAGAGTACATTACTCTCCAGAGCCTGAAACGGAATCTACGCTTGCTGCGTCTCATCACTCCCCTCTGCTGTCGGCAAATACATGTGAAACCCATTGGCAAAGTGGACCAGCACTAGAAGGACATGTGGATAACGTATTATTGTTGTCATTTACTCCTTTAGGTCACCTGGCAAAGGCCTGGGCTGATGACTCATGGCTGATGACTCATGAGGGTTTCACATGATGCCACATGATGAATTTTTGTTTTTTCATTTTGCTTTTTTGGTAGGAAATTACACAGTAAAAATATTTTCAAAGAACATCATTAAGGTTGCACAGTCAAGCACTCAAAAGTTTAGAAATACCAGAATTAAGGTTACCTGTGCAATTTTAATTCATCCCCCTTGTGCCTATGCATTATGATAAAGTCTTCAATTACATGAACACATCCTATTTTTCCACAGGACCTCAGCTTCACACAGTGCACAGAGTGGACAGTGCTCATTTAATGGACAGCTATTCAATATTTTGTTTTATCTTCATTGTCCAGTGTGTGACCCCATCTTATTTAATGTATACTATTCCAACCCTGCTCTGAAGACAGAATTATTAATTTCCTCCTGGGCTTTTCTATGATGCTAGCCCTACAGTATCAGAGTGCTTCACAAACGTATTTTCACAATGCCCCCATGAGGGGAGGGAATTATTATGTCCATTTTACAGAAGGTGAACCAAGGCACAGGAGGATTAAAGGTAAAACAGATTAATTAATTTTGTATGCTCAATTTGAGATTTGAGATGCTTAGGACCTAATTTTTCAGAGTACTTAGCATTATACAGCACTTTATATGTTCAAAGCACAGCTCCTATTGACATCACTAGCAGCTGTGAGTGCTCAGCACCTCTGCATATTGGATTGCAGAGTCTCAAGTCAGGCTCCCAGAAAGTAAGAACCACACAATTACTGACCACCTGTGAAAAGTTTGGTTGATGTGACTTGTCCTACATCACATAGGAACTCCGTGGCAGAAGTAGGGATAAAATCTAATTATCCAAGGCAGCATTCAGCTGTTTTAACCATGAGATTATCCTCTCCGGCCTCATTCACCACACACTTTCTAATTTCTGCAACAAACGACGCAGGAGTCATGCTTCCCTACACAACTTTGATTGAGCCCCAGAGCATTTCCATCTTGTGAAGTGAATGTGGCAAGGGTCCCATAGAAAAAAATAGCATGTAACCATAAAATTAAGGTGAGTACGGTAACGCATACACAGAAGGGGACTTAAGGCTGCATGGGCAAGTTTAATTCTAGCATTTACTAACTTTTGAGTGATTTACTTTGCAACCTTAATAATGTTCTTTCAACATAGGTTTTTTCTCTCTCGTTATTTCAGTGTAATATAATACACATACACAACAAATATGGTCAGAACCATCACTAATTAACGCCAGAATTTCAATAACCCTATGACTGATTTTATTCTGCAACTGACATAACCACAGCAGATAGCAATAATATACATATTAAAAATGCACTTTAAAAACAAGAGGGAAAATCAGAGATAAAAAAGACACACATAGCACACAGTCAGTAGTATATAGAAAACATGATGTGGGTCTGATGCAATGATTCTCTCCCCCTCATCACTTGTTTTGAAAGAGCTGCATAACTAAGTCCTGGGTCCACTGCTCACAGGTAATGTGATTATTCCAAGCTTGTGCACCAAGAGCTTGATGGACCCTGCCTCCCTACATTTGCCCTCTCTGTACCCATCTGGTCACTCTAGAGCAGGGATCTCAAACTCAATTGCTGTGGCGGGCCGCATTTACATTGAGTGGAGTTCAGGGGGGCCGCACATGACACACACTACTCTACTGTACCTTTCATGCTCTACTCTCCGCCGAAAAAATCTCCACGCAGGGTAAAATTCGGCGGCACAGTAGGAGAGAGAGGCTCACACAGGGACTTGCAGACTCCACTCTCCGCCGTCAAATCTCTCTGTGGGGCCCACATTCGGCGGCCATTTCCTTTTTAAGACGGCCACAGCTTCCCGGAGCTCCGCTCAAAAAAAAATGCCAGCACAAGGCTGCAGCCGGATTCGGACTGCGGGCCGCATGACACAAGCCCGCGGGCCGCAGTTGGCCCGCGGGCCGCGAGTTTGAGACCCCTGCTCTAGAGAGTTTATACATAAAATCAGACAAAATTACATCAGTAAGTAGGTGTCAATTATACACCAGTAACACACTGTACATTTCTATAAGGAGACAAGAAGTAGGCAACCTTCCTATTTATAAAACCTTTTGTTTCTTTATTGAGGATGAGTAATATAAGTTTCCTACCTTTTTCTCCAGTTGAGGTAATCGTAACTAGAAAAAAAGAAATAAAAGGTTAAATACATCAGTACTGTGTTTTAAAAGATGTTTTATTAAATATGAAAGTGTTACAAATGGAGCCTTCAGACCCCTGTGAGGTAAACTCTCATTATACGCCTCTAGATTCCCACAATCTCAAGTCAGTGGCAGGGCTAAGAACAGCCAGGAGCTCCAGCTCCCTGCTCTAGCCAAATGAGCGTGCAGTTCTTCACAAGCATTTATCCATATGTTTAATTAGGTCAAAATTTAACAATTAAACAAGTTACCATGGACATATTAGATGTTCTGAACTTTCTTAGGTTGCACACCCCCCAAATACCTTATTTACTACCTACAGAATTACAGAAAAGCTTAAATGGATAAAATCCTACAATTGGTGGAGCGAGAGAAGCTGAAATAATTGCAGAGCTCTTTCCAGAAGCCCCTGTACAATTTTCTGAATTAGTCAGTCCTAATCTACGTTCTAAGAGTTCCACCGTTCTCTATCACTTTCAACACCATCCTCCTCCTCCACATCATCCAGCCATGTAATTTACAGGGTATTTTTGACTCCTTCTTCCATGCCTGATATACTCAGTGCATATCTAAAATCTCATCACTTTTTCCTCCTCAACATCTCCAAGATCTGTCCATTAATTTCTATTCCTACAGCTATATCTCTAGTTCAGGCCCTCGTTATATCCTGCCTTAACTAATGTAACATCCTCTTCTTCGGCTTCCCTAAAACCAAATATTTCCAGTCCAGATAAAATACTACACATTTTCCTTGCTTGTAATTTTGATCATGCCACGCCCCTCTTTGAATCCCTTCCTTGGCTCCACATTTGCTATTGCATCAAATTGAAATTTGTCATCACCAACTCCAAAGCTCTACATAACTCTGTGCCTCCCTTCTTATCTGAGCATGTCTCACTTTGCATTGTCCCCTCTCCACTCTGCCAACATTCCTATTTTCCACCGTTTGTTTGCTTTGCACAAACACAGCTAAGTGTTTTCCCCTTGCAAAGATAGGGCCTTCCTGAGCTCATTTGCAACACCTCCACCCCCTCCACATTACATCTCCCTTGAAGACCCACTTTAGTCATGCTTGTATACTGTGAACTTTGTTGCCACGTGTAAGTAAAACGTATGTTTTCCCACTCCTTCTAATCTCTGTCTACTTGTCTGCCTATCTTTCCATTGTGAGCTCCTTAGGATTGACAACACCCTCTTTTTTGATTGTCTAGACAGCACCTCCATATAGTAGATGCTCCCATAAACAAATTATTAGCAGTAATAAGACCTAACCAAAGAAAGAAAAAGCAAAACAATTATAAAATAAAATGAACTGGCTTCTCTCACAAAGCTCAGATATTCCCTTTCTGCTCATATTGGTGGCTCTTTTCTCTTCATTCACCTGCTCAGCACCTCTCCATTCCCCTATTCAGTTTTATTGGCAAATTTTTAATTTCTTTTATCTCAGAGAAGGGTCTTTATTTACCATCCAAAATACAGCAAGCTTGGTTGGAGACTGAATTAGGATGAACTATTGGATATGATTAAAATTCAAGCTTCTGTTTCAAGTGCTACTCTCTCTTTCCCTCTCCCGGAGAACGTGGACCAATAACACAGAAAAATAGACCTGAGGCAAATCAATACATACAAAGACATGTTACAACTGCTAAGAACAGGCTCACATGCTATTGCACAGTAGAGTCAGTATTAGCCGCTTGTGAATTAACACTTACATTGGTGCAGCTGTGCCGCTGTGGCCCTTATGTATGCTGACAGAAGAGTTTTCCCATCTGTGTGAGTACTCCACCTCCTCAAGAGGCGGTAGCTATGTTGATGGGAGAAGCACTATTGATACCAGGAGTTCAGCTGGTGTAGCTGCAGCGCTCATGGACATAAAGTTTGTAGTGCAGACCAAGGCTTTGAGGTGTCAAGTTACTTTCTATTTTTTTGTTTTCAGAAACTGGAGGTATTTGTAATTTATTAAAACAAAGTAGTTTAAATTTACTGTATTATATTTCTCTTTGCTTATTCATATTATATTGCTTATTTAATAATTTCAGATTTTTTCCCCAGACATAAAAATGGTGAACGTTACAGACAGCGAAAGGTAAAGATTACAAGTGGCTTTTCTTGCAAGACTGAGTTCACCTTTTCTCGGATTTGGAAAAATATGCATTTCTCTGGGACAAGAGAAATTCAAAATTCCACTTGTCTTTTGAAAGGAAATAAGCTAAGCATTCATCTTAGAAAAGATAATAAAAAGAGTTTACCTCATTGCTCCAGTCAAAAAGCACTGTAAGATGTGGCCTATACAGCTACTATATCAAGCAAATTCAACTCAAGTGTATTTTGAGAACATTCAGAATGATGCTTCAAAAAATCAAATTTTCCCTCTTGGACACAAAACAGCTGAAACACAGATAACTTCATATCACTTTGCACTTACAAAGACTTTATTCAAGGATTTGGATGCAATTTGTAAACACTAAACAAACCTCACAACCCTGGAAGGAAGGTAATTATCTCTTTCTTTTTGTAGCGAAGTGGTATGGCTTCTCTCCAAGGCTCATACCAAGGGCCCGACAAATGCCAGCTGGTGGGCAGGCACGAGTACCACACCACTTCCAAACCGGAAATATAGGGGCGGGGCAGGAAGTATAAAAGCTAGGCCCTGTAGCTCAGTCCAGGGAAACTGTTGAAGAAGGAAGTCTCTCCCCCAGGGCCAGGACCTGAACTTGCAAAAAGGCCACCCGAGCTACCCACCAGCTGGGGCTTAGAAGGCCTACCAGAGCTACCAGGCCCCCACGACTGGGAAGAGCCAGGGACTGGGCAGAGTGGCTGGCTGCCAGCGCTTTGGAGGAGCTGCCTGCCCCAAACGATCTGGAGGAACTGCCTGCCAACTACGACCTGCGGAGCTGTCTGCCCCCAATGATTTGGAGGAGCTGCTGGACACTAGTGATCCTGAGGGCTTCCTCCAGCTGCCCCTTGCAGTCTACCCTGAGGAGGTGGAGGAAGTGGCCTATGAATAGCTGGCCTCCACTCGGCTCTGCGCACACTGGGGCACTAGTCAGCGCGTTTTGGCAGGAGCCCCGCTGAAAGCACTGGGCTGGGACATGGTGGGAGTCGGGTGGGCCTGCGTCTCCCTCCCCCTGACCACCTCAACCCTGGGCTGACTGCCCCTTGGCTGGCTAAGCCTCAATAGACTGTAGCCAATTTCTCTATTTTGTTTGCCTCGCCTAGTCTGAGGTCCTGGGCCTTCGACTGCTTTGCCTGTCCTGCCCTGCTTGAAGGGCCAGGCTATAAACTGCTTGGTCTACCCCACCCAGCCTGGGTACCTGACTGCTTTGCCTGCCCCACCCGGTCATAAGTGCCAGGGCTAGAGATTCTTGGCCTGTTCCACCCTGTCGGAAGGGCCAGGGACACTGACTTTGTGCTTGCCTGTGTAGTGAAGCGGTGTGGCCTCTTTTTCCCCACCCCCTTTTTGAAAGGCCAACACCCCAGGCCAGCCCCCTCAGCCATCAGACCATGCAGAACAATTTTAGGGTAGCAAAACCTTGTAATCTGAAGTATGTCTTGATAGTGAAATCCTTCTGATTTTTCAGACTGTTTTCATCTGAGGGATGATGTCTGGTCACCACCAATTTTTTTTTAAAAATTGCAATTTGGGCAGAGAAGTGAACATATGATATCTGAGGACAATTTTTTAGATTCTAGGCAATTTAGGGGAAGGAAAAAGAAAAAACTGGTTTTACAATGTAAAAGTGGCTACAATTTTAGCTAAAGAGATTTACTCTCACTCCACAATTATTTTCATTTTACAGATGAATAAACTGAAGCACAGTCCTAAGGCACGAAGGTTTATGACTTGATCAAAGCCACACAGCAAGTCAGAGGCGAGCTGACTGTTTCCATGATGTATCTATACTACGTTAAGTCCCATTTCAAATGAATTGTAATATTTACTGCTTGTTTCCACTAAGGAACTTTAAACATATACTGGCTACCTGGCCAGCCAAGCAATCATTCTAGCCTTTAAATTCTGCTTCAGAAAAAAAATACTCTGAACTGCAAAATAAATTCCTTCCCTGTGCTGCCCTTAACCAATTTGCTTTGTTGCAGTGGCTCTCCAGTACTTCTGCTTCAGGTATTTCAAAATCTTTTCTGTGTGTGCAAAAGATATCAAGCAATGCTGGTTTTTTGCCCTATTGATTTTTTACAAAACAAGTCAAAATACTTCCAGAACCTTAGAATGGAAGCACATATAGCTCAAAAGAACACAATGAAATGTATCAACTGAAGTCTGTGCCCTGAGAGCTGCAGGGAAGAGCAAGTCAGTATTTCACAAATTTAAGTACTGCAAATCTACTTTCAGTCTGTCCTTGCTGGGAGCTGAAGAGTTTGAAATGGCAATGATTAATATTATCTATTATTCAATTATGAAAAAGAAAAGCAAAATAAAAAAAAAATTAAGCAAGCCAAGCATCTTGAAAATATAGTAAATAAAATCTCAACTTGCTACAGTAAGTCAATGTCTTAAGTTATGAAAGCAAATAATAAAAATATGGACTACAACTGTAGCTAGAATTCATGTAGTTCTGTAAATGGCTCAAAGTGCCTACAGAGCGCTACAGAAACCTTGACGTTTCCACAACGGCCTGATAAACCCAAAGATTTCCAATGCATGGGCACCAAGATTGTATAATTTTTGGCACTGGGCCCATGTCACATGGGTGGGGAGAAGGGACAGGGCCAGGAGTGGGGAGCAGCTGCCATCACACCACTTGGGACTGGGGCCACAGCAGCTCCTGGTCAGCCTCTGATTGCTTCGGGGGGGGGGGGGCGGCAGGCAGAACAGCCTGGGCAGAGGGCCACTGCGCTGTGCACCTCCATAGCCACCCCCGCCCCCAGAAATATTGGTGGAGCCAGGCCCACCATCCTCAATATTGGTGGAGACTGGGCACCACAGGCCCATATAACTCGCCACCTATGTTCCAATGGTGTAGTTGACAGCATTGTATAAGTTTGTGTCTAACTTTTACCTTCTCTCAACATGAAGCATAAAGAACAAAATAAAACAGGCATAAAAAGAAAACCTCATTCTTCAAACATGATGTAATCCTACTTATGCACCAAAAGCAACTCACCCCAATGTATAATGTCAACCTATTTTCTTTTCAAGTCAGATCTATTATACTGTCAGATTCGTGTTCATGGTGCACTTAATTAGCTGAAAATAGTGTATTTTGGGATGTGAAACCAGGTTTTCTATTAGGCTGGAATCATATTTAACTTTCTGCTTAGCTGAGTTAGAAAATAAAAACACATTCCAACTTTGGCTTCTAACAAGGGAGAAAGCTCAAGTGTTTTGTCTCAGATGTCCCAATGCCACCCACTTTCCTATTGCTTATACCTCTCCTAAGCCCTCTCCCCCCTCCTCTTTCTCTCTTTATACCCTTGACCATGCTTTATGCTTGCACTTTCCCCACTTCACGGGCCATAGGAAACAATCCTGAAATGGATGATATAATATTAATCTAATGATCTAATGAATCAGACACAAAAAAGGTCAAGCTTTTCAGCAGTGACCAGTGATTTTGGGTACTTCTATATTTGGATGTCCAACCTTAGAAGAGCTTATTTTCAGAAAATGTCAAGCATACATCCTCCAAAAATACACACCCACTTTAAGGGACTTCCGAATGTACGTCACTCACTTATAGTGTAAATGTTCTGTAATGTGAAGTCTTTAAATCCTGATTGGAGGACTTCAGTAACTCACCCAGAGGTTAAAAGGGTCTATTACAGGAGTGCGTGGGTGAGATTCTGTGGCCTGCAATGTGCAGGGGGGTCAGACTACAGTTGTACCCAAGCACCTGCAAGGTAGCAAACTACAGTATCTCCTTTGTGAGGCACGGAGGGACTGAGTGATTTGTCCAGAGTCTTAAAGGAAATCTACTACAAAATTAGAAATAGAACCTGTATCTCAGCACAAAACCATCCTTTGGGTATGGGGTGTGTATTCTTTTGATTGTAAAGCACTAATTTCAGATTAAACTCAAAAAATAAAGACGCAGAAAGAACTGGATCTATTTCTTACGTAAAATTTATTTACAGAACCATCACGTATTCTGACTGAGTCATACACTTTGAATATTACAGTCTCTCCAGGCCTCTGAACAGTGAACTTTTATATTCTTTATATTCTTCCTGGTGCTCCATGTGGGTGGGGAATTACTAACATGCATATGCAAGTGCATTCCTTCACTATATCTGAAGCCCTAAATCTCCTCAGCTTCTACTTCATTAAACTGTCGACAGAGGAAGATCAAAACAATTTTTAAAAAAAACCACCAACCACCCATCAGCGCCAGAACTCAGCTGAAACACATCGCAACAGTAGCCCTGATGTCAAGGGCAAGTTCTCCACTGCACCCTCTCCAAAAAGTAAGGTAGCTCAACTCAACTGAAACCCCTTCTCCCTTTAAGATCTGTGTAGACAGGGCCACTAGTAAGTTGGCACAAGGTATAGCTTGAGTGTTCCCGACACCATTCACAAACAAAAACCAAATCATTCATGTTCAGTATTGATAGTAATAAAAGCTGGCTGACATAACTGGGGTTATAGAGCAGACCTCCAGTGAGATTCCCTTAACAGCTGCTAACATATCTTATTTGAATCCTGGACACAGTCACGCTAGTGCCATGACAAGCAAAAACCGCTAGTCCTCTAACACTTCCAACAATCCCGCCCAACTCATGCCCCTGCCCTTTTCTTGCCATCTATCTTTGTTTCCTGACCAGAAATCACCTACCGTTGCACATAGGCCTTCTCAGCCTTTCCCCCCCTTATGCGCACCGCTTCCGGTATCAGCAACTTCACTCATCCATATGCAGTACAGAGCTCTGTTTTTTAAGAAGGACCCCAAGACGACAGACTCAGTATGCTGCCAGCTGGCCAGAGGCCGACGTCAAGATACCAGTGGATCTTTGGTGCGATGCTAGCAGGGCCCGCAAGTTGGATATGTACTTTGCCACCCATTGGAATATTTCTCCAGAGAGAAATCTGAAGCGAGCCCAGATGGAATTGGTTTACTTCACAGAGTTACTAGGTTCATACCATTTCCAACCAAAATCCCCAGAAGGGGCAGACATGCTCCCCCTCATTACCCTGCAAAAGCATTCAGGGAGTGGTGCAGTTTAATGTAGCACTACAAACAATGAGATGGGTCCCCAAAAACCTTAGCACCACACACAAATAAACAGAATGCTCATGCGGATGCAGGATAAAACCCCCATAGCTAACACAAGGGAAGAATCTCAAGGGTGGAACACTAGAGTTAATTCTGTAATGTGGAGTCACTCTTGGTTATGGAGTAGCTTCAAACTATCTCAAATGATGTTGAACTGTCTGCACAGTGTTAAGGGAGGGGAGTGAGTTCCAATTGAGTGGAGCTATCTTGATTGGAAAAATTAAAAAATAAGGCATATTTTTGCCTGTATAGACAGGGCCACGCCACATATGGCTATATTTATTCGTTTATTGAGAGAATTAAAATATAGCACATTGGCATTGTAAGTTGCATTATATTCCAAATATGGTAAAAGTGAGGTTATCATTGCACAATATGAGCCATAATGACTTGCTTTTATTTGTTATTAGCCATGGTCACAGTTTGTGTTATATGGTTAAAGCAACATTAAGAGTTATTTGACCGTAACAGATAATTTACAGTGCCTGAGAGGCACACTGCCCAGAAAATACTCTCTTATAACCAGAGCAAGGTAGATATTTATTAATAGCAAGACCATTCTAGCTTAAACACACTCTGTATACTAACATGAATAGGAAACAAGGGAGGTCTATAAGTATATGTTTGTTTTTGTTTCTGTAGCTTTTGCTGTTTTTTTAAAAAAAACACACCACCCATCTCCGCCACAACAACATTCTCACTACAGTATACAAGTGTTCTATGAATCGAAGATTTCTCTAATATGTATAACTGTAATAGGATCACTGAACAGATAAAGGAGATCGCCATGACAACACCTAGAGTGGATGCCATAGAGGATTCTGCTCCTCACCCCTCACAGTTCATAATAAAGAGACCCAGTCAGAGCTGGCTTTTGTAGACCCAAAGCTTCAGAGTATGGATGCTTGGAAACCTGCCTGTATGAGAACCTCAGTCACTAGAACCTTGTCTTGCAATTTTGTCCTCATCAGTTTTCTCAGACAGCCTACAGGAAAGTGATTCAGATTCATGACATCGTGTCTGTACATCGTCCAGGTTTTGCATGCATACACTGAAGTTGGCAACACGACAGCTTTGTAGACTTTCAGGGTTTTTTTGGTTGACTAATGCCTCTGTGCTCCCACACATTTGCATACAGCCTGCCAAAGGCCACACTTTCTTTGGCAATTCTGGAGTTGGTTTCATCATCAATGTGAAATACATGTGACGACGTGTATAGCCAAGGCTGGTAAACTTATCCACTGCCTGGAGGGTCCGGCCACTCACTGTAATAGTAGGCTCTACATAAAGATTCCCTGGTGCAGGCTGGTACATCGCGTCTTTTTGATGTTGATTGCGAGACCAAAATTGTCACAAACTGAACAGAAATAGTCCATACTCCGCTGCATGTTTTGCATTCAGGTAACAGTCATCAGCAAAACAGAAGATCATGAACCGTCACTTCCTGTACCTTCGTTTTTTCCTGTAGTGTCCTCAAATTGAAAAGCTTGCCATCGGCCCGGCATCTGATGCCAACCACGGTGTCTCAGTCACAAAAGGCATCTGTAAGCATGGTAGAAAACATCATACTGAAGAGGGTTGGGGCCAATGCACAGCCTTGCTTGACTCTATTGGAGTTTGGGAACAGTTCAGATGACTCACCATCATCCATAATGTGAGCGAGCACGCCATCATGGAACTGCTGAACCATTGGGATGAACTTCTCCAGGCAACCGAATTTTGCCATGATCTTCCAAAGGCCTCCTGACTGATTGTATCAAATGCTTTTGTCAGGCCAATGAAAGTGATATACAGGTTGGAGTTCAGTTCTGGTCATTTTTCCTGAAGTTGACAAGCTGCAAACACCATGTCTATGGTTCCACGACCTTTCCTGAAGCCACACTGACTCTCAGGCAAGAGATCTTGTTCAATGTGTTGCACAAAAGGATTCAGCAGAATTCTGGTGAGAATTTTGCCGGATAGGTGACTTCTCTTCAGAGCAACTTTGTATTTGGCTCTCTCATTTTTTTATAAGTTACCCTAACTACTGCACTGCAGCAGAAACTCTTAACCAAATTCGTTATCCTTGAAAAGCACCATTCACTGTAATAAAGCATAATTGCACAGAATCAAGAAACCTAAAGCAGCTCATTTTTCAAACTTGCTTCCTTTTTCTTAATCATAAACCAATACAATGAAGGAATGCAATTTGTTCAATTTATTAGCTGTTTGGCCTATTCCAAGTTTGCGTGTTGCTTGATTATACCATCCTCGTCTGATTGGCAAAGCCACTACTGTCTCCTCATTCAATCCCTACTCAGCTCTGTCACAACACCTTTAAGTAACTTCAGTGGCTTAACTGCAGGGTAGTTTTGTAATGTCACATGTAAGTTATTAATTTGTTTCCAATACTGCCCACAATGTGCTAAGTGCTATAGAAAACCAAAATAAGAAGGACACGCTCTTTTTTAAAATCAAAACAGACAGAAGGTATGCCTACACTACAGAGTCAACTTAACTACACTTGAGTTACTTCTCTCTGAGGGTACATCTACACTGCAATAAAAGACCCATGGTCCAGGTCAGCTGACTCAGGTTTGTGGGGCAAACTGTTCTGCAGTAGTACTGCAGTAAGCTGAGTTGCTCTAGTAATTATTTCCCAGAGAGTTGTGAAAGAACTTCTCTGTCCTTCCTGGACACATGGGGAAAATTGTAGGAAGGCACTGGCAGAATAGCTGCACTTCAGTGTCACTAGCCTACATCCACACTACAGAGTGGTCATGTTAGCAGCTGTTGAGCTGTGTTCCCTTGAGCTTTAGCCTATACCTCTCTCAGACCAACCAACTTGAGATAAAAGCACCACTGCACTTCAGTTAAAAATCTGTTTGTGTGGATGAGACTCAAGTTAGGGAAACACCTGAGTTATAAACTTGAATTAACTGTACAGTGAAAACAAGCACTGAAGGAATTAGAAAAGGGAGTCAGAAACAAGTAAAGTGGCCAGGTGATAGTACAATTTTAGCAACTGAAGGGTTTTATATACAGAGCACTTAATGCATTGTGGGCAACACTGGAAACAAGTAATAAATCGAAAAAAAATTTAAAAGAATCTATAGAGACACTTCTCATCCTCAAATTTCTCTGATCAGAATTATCTTCTAAAAAAAATAAAATGTACTCTTCCTCAGCTGTCTTACATTTTCTAGTCAACACCTGTGTTGATAACTAAGCACCTATCCCTAAAGAGCACATGGGGTCACTGTGCATAAAATTCAGTATCTTAATTATATGGGCCAAACGGCCTAGCTTCAGATCACACTAACAAACCCATTCACCTGACAAATCCAGGTAGATAAAGACAAGGAAATATATACAGTATTAGTTAAACTAAGCCAAAACAAAGTATTTCTGAGTGCTGAAATATTGGTAAAATTATGTAGGCACATCAAATAGAGGGGAATAAAAAAGCTGGAAATTACTACTTTGAGTGACTTTTCACAATTCTAATTGCACTTGCCTTGTAGAGTCATCATTACAGTATAGTTGTTTTATAAAGATATTTCACTTTCTATTTGTTTGCACAGATTTCAGGGATTAGAAAATTCAAGGTGGTTTGGTTGTCTTCAATGAATGTTACCATTTTGAAGATACTAGTTTTTAAGTTACCTTACTATTACTGAGGTTACATTGTTTGTATTATATTTCATTTAACAAAGTGTTACCTATATTCAGAGGGAGATCAGACATGCTAAAAACAGCTTTTATTTTGGGAGTTTGATGCATATACATTTTAAATAACTGTCAAAAGAATAAGGACTGCAAACATATTCCACAGATAAGTAATGATCTGTCTCTGATAATACAGATTTTCCTTTAGTCTTTTAAAAATCCATTTTCTCCAATGCTCTTAGGACCCAACATGAAGCATATGAAGGAGTGGATGAGACTCCATTCTAATGCAATCACAGAACATAAGACACTCCCTCTTCATAGGGGCCAAATGTTTTGCTACTGTAGAACTCATCTGAGGATCTGAGAAATGAGATCCAAGCCAGCTAGCAAAATGGGGGTCTCCCATCAATAACTAGATTGCTGGACTTTTTGGGCAGGATGATTTCTGATTTTTAAAAAAATTAAATGTCAGTGAGGGTTTGGTTTCCTCAGACTAAATATAAACTGCATGCAAAAAGCAGAAATTATTTTTGGTAAGTTAACAGACTACATGCAGTCAGCACTACTCTAATGTCAAAGCAGACAATACAATGATTTACATTAACAGCTGAAAAATGTTACTTAGTTGCACAAAGCTTATAAATACAGCCATTTAAGGAAGTTTTATTTCAAAAGCATACAGTAGTCTATTAGTTGTGGGCAAGCTCCAAGAATGAGTTCCAGCCTTTTAGACACACCACACTTAAGTACCCATGTACTGCCAACCAACAGAGTATCCACGTGAAAAATATAAAAGCCACATAATCTTGCTAAGAGAGGTGGTCTTTGCTACACCTAGGATACTAGATGTCATAACCTGTATGTAGAAACATACAAATGTCATCAAATAGAGTAGTATGTGATTAGTGGCACATGGAATGTCTGTAAAGAGCGGGGAATTGCCGCCTTTGTTATATTATTTGTATAATTAGGAATTGCTAAAGAATGGCTTTCTGCAAATTGCAGGTGACATGAGGAAGAGTGAAAGCTGGACAATCTGAATATTTAGTTGTAAGGTAGTCTAGTTCTCTATTATACTTCACACAAACAAAGAACATTTAATTCTATCCTAGTGTCGAGCAGCCTTTAAATTCCCTCTCTAGACACGTTCCTCAGCCAAAACCAAACAGATAAAAAAACCAAAACCAGTAGTTAAATATGTTTAAGCTCTGAAGCATTAAGAAAAGTCACAGTTTTAAAACCCATTTGTACAGGTCCCTCATGCTCAACTGGACAGAGAGGGCACTTCGTCTCACTACAGGCAGCCAGTAATCAATCAGTAGCATATGAGGAAGCTCCACTCCTCTGGGTGGGGCAGAGCACAAACAATCTTTTAGTCTACAGACTCTTGGCTGGGGCAGGTGGCAAGTAAGTGTCTCTGCGAGGAGCCTGGCCTCCTGGATGTGGAACAGTACAAACAGTGGAGGCCTCTTGGCCTATAATGAGTTTGCAGCCACCCAGATTTGGGATGGCAGCAAGAGGGGGTAAGGAGACCCGGGCCCACCCTAATCCACCGGGTCCCAGCCCAGGGTCCCAGCAGTGGCAGCCAGTCACACCATTGGGTCATTGGAGAAACAACCGAACCACGCTGCCTCATTTTCTGGCAGCCCAACCAGATCAAGGTCTGGTTCCAGCTAGGCTACTTCCTACCTCACTTAGTCACTGGTGCTCCCTGAGCGAGGACTCTGTTTCATCGTCTTGCAGTCAGGCAGTGGCCACCACAGTCCCTCCTCAGGGGCTTCTATCTCCTTTGACAGTAGGGCATTGCTCCACTTGGGGGCTGGTCCAGGATCTGGTAAAGGACTCTGCTCCCTGGAGGAGACATCCACTTCCTCCTGTGGTCCAGCATCAGCTGACTTCCAGGGTTCTCCTTTTGACCTGATCCTTTCGGTGAGGGGGTGAGGCAGACTTAGCTCTGTCTACCAGTGGGAGTGTAGTGATCTCTCACTCTTCAATTTGGAAGGAGGCCACTCTACCTCGCTACACCATCCTTTACACTGCTGGCTATATTCCAGTAGATGTACCCTCTTGCAACAATGCCAGTGTGCCAAAAATTATATTGTGTGTATACTTACTAGGCTGACCTACCCAACGTTCTACAATGACTTCAAATTTCCACAGTAACAGTTCCAACTAATCTTTAATATGAAAGGAAGAAAACCGTAGTTCCTCCCCAAACATGAGACTTTGATTTGTCACAAACATCTGTCCTTTTTCAGCTTCCATTCACTAACAGATTTCTGCATTAGATACATGAAGCAATTTTCCAAGGAAAAAACCCAAAGCCTGCTTCATTTTCATTCTGGACAGGTGTACCAATTTTATGTATAACTGAACATTACAAAACCACCACTCTGAAAGCCTTCAGTTATATTTATTCTGGCTCATAAAGTGTAGTCAATTCTTAGGTTTATAAAATGTTGGTGGACAAAAAACACAAGCCTCGAACTTGAAAATCTTCTTAGTTATCAAAAAAATATGCATAATTTGACCAAACCCTTCAAAAATAAGTCATTGTTAGAGGTTTTGTCGCAAGAATTTCATCATACTACATTCTTCATAACTACAAGTAAAGTATCAACCATCAACTGCTGTCAAGTTTTAATTCTATAATAGTAATCTGCAAGTTATGC
Source organism: Mesoclemmys tuberculata (assembly GCA_007922155.1). Taxonomy (NCBI): domain Eukaryota; kingdom Metazoa; phylum Chordata; order Testudines; family Chelidae; genus Mesoclemmys; species Mesoclemmys tuberculata. Next base: position 70,473,325 of record ML675618.1, on the reverse strand, counting down.
TTCAAATTGTCTTGTAAAATAATCTTTTCTTTATATTACTTTATAAAGAAAAGAAATTAAAAGATAGTCTGTTGCTCCCAAGACTACCTGCATTTAGCTTGGACTTGGCTTTTGAAGCCAACAACTAGTGTGTATGAACAATATACACAACTAAACAACTAGTTTAGTTATAAACTAAATAAACAACTAGCGTGGGGAGAGAATATTTTAAGTGCTATATATTCCTAATTTTAACGTTGTTTAGGATTAAGTATTATTAATTATACACTTATCAGTGCTAGATGCTTCACAGAGACACCCAAGCTTATAAACTAAGGGGTAGATATGACAAAGAAAAGGCAGTACGTACACCAGGAAATGCCAGTAAAGACATGGATTACAGAGACATTGAGTTTACGTGTAACATACACGTGTAACGTACATGTTACGTGTAACATACATCATAATGATTCCAAAGGTTTTAGTATTTTTTTTCCTTTTATTAAGCACAGTAGAACTTCAGGTCTTGTCTATCCTGATTTCCCTAGAAGATTCTATGGATGCCTAAAGAATTGGTATGATTTGGCTAAAGAAATGTAAAACCTTATTAACTGAAAAAGGAAGTGATTTTTATTCATACTATTTCAAACTTTTTTTTTTTTTTTTAATTACAGACTTAAATACAATGCCTGAGAAATACTTAGGAGACACCTAAATCCAGGCCTTTCAATTTAGGGAGGAGAAAATTAATCTATGAACACAGCCAGCAAGACCTAGAGCCATAATTCTCAACCTATTTACCATTATGGGCTGCCTATGTGGCCCACAATGTGCTATGTGGACTGCATCCAATACAACCTGTATAGCCCTGAGAAGGTCACATGGGTCGCAGCTGTGTGCTGATTGGGCTGCAGATTGAGAACCACTGACCTGGAGCAAAATCAAGGAAGACAAAACTTGATATATTTGTTAACTGCAGAGTAACAAAATAAGCAGAATTTTAGAAAAAGAACATACACCTTTTCAAGCCTTATACACTATAAGAAAGGCCCTAATCCCATTCTTCCCCTTCTTTTTTGTCAGTCGTATTAGTTAATTTAGCATACTTTATAAATAATATAATCTTGATAATCTTTCTTTCAATGCTCTCCAACAGGATCAGATTTGTCAATCCCACTGCTCAGGCTGAGCGCTTGATAGGAAGTGTATATAAAATGGTAGCCCCCAAAGAGGCTACACCAATCCCAACTCTCATCACTGAATGGAGATAGTGAAATAGTAACAGATATATCAAAAACAGTTTTTGATAATTTATTTTTTATAATATATATTTAGTTAAGATAGCTAAATATTTAGCTAGCTCATCACTCTAGCTTTCCATTCTCCTTGAAATGTGGGCCTCTTCATCATATCTGCAAGATATGTTGAGCTCATGTAAAAGCACCACATGCAGGTCTTGTAATATACGGCTGATACTTTGCAAATACAGAAAAGAAGAGCTTTCCAAAAAGCTACTGAAATACTATACAACTGTTTTAAGTGCAACCTTGTCATTGGTTGTTAGCTATTGTGTTAACACTTTGATACAGAGTAACGAGTTCTTGAAAGAAAACTAATGAAATTATATTCCCTTTATTTATCTAACAGACTCTCCAGATCACAACACTAAAACAGATCAGCTGAAGCCTCTTAATACTGACTGCTCTTTGGAGAAATTATAAAGGACTGTTCACTTCACGTTTACAATAACTCTTCTTGGCTTGGTGGTACAGTAAGGAGGAACTAAACTTGCATACTATTTATTCATTATTTGTATTATTGTCATGCCGAGGAGCCCAAGCCACGGACCAGGACTCCACAACATAGGGGGCATTCAGACTAGGAAAAAAGCTAACCTGGTAAGAGCAAACCTAACAGATGTTAAAATCCTAATGAAGACAAGGTATTTTGTAATTCTAACATACAGTATATGAAAACTACAAACTGCATTGAATTTACTAGTATTTTAACATGTGTTGGCTAACACCATTTTTTCCCCAGTGACAAAGCCATAAGTGCGTGTGCGTGTGCGTGTGCGGAGAATGTCTTAGTTACTAAAGTATACAAATGCTGTTTCTAGCCTGACTATTAAAGGAGCTCAGACTGCTCCTCCACAGCAGAAGAAGCTAAATCCTACCTCTGAAAGCATATGCTGTTCCATTGGTGAGGTGGGTTGCGCTATGGGGAAAGAAAGTGAAAGACCACCGTTCCCAGTCCACAGTTATAAAAACCAGACAAACCTGCCTCTGAGGTAATGGTTCATTGCTGATTCCCAGAGACAGTAGTTTTTCCATGTTAGTTGTGAAAACATGGATCTGGAAATCTGTTCCTTTAACTAGCTACACTTTTGGTCCTATTTCCCACCCCATTACCAATTTTGTTATATAATTTAAAGCTTATCTATTGTAGGGAAATTTTGCATAAGTTTTCCCCTGTTGATGTTGGTGGAGCTGAACCAGTGTTTAATAATGTTGGGAGCCCTAGCTTAGATGGCTAATGGTAATTTCCACCAAAATCATACTACTTCAATGCTCAGGGGCAGCAGAGGCAGAAAAAAAAGAGATTCAGGTCAATCACAAGGGGGAGTCACCTCCTTAGAGAAAACACATTCTTAGGTCTGGGGCACTGCAGAAAGGATTTGCAGCTAGAAAAAGTGGGGTGTAGGATGGTAAAATTGGAAGGTATGAGGCTGTATGTATGGGGGAAGGAGCACATAGAGGGTTTGGTAGCTGCAAAATGACATCTTTCTCTAGCAATTCTTATTGTCCTTAGCTATGAACTCTGGCCCAACTACGTGTGCTTGGCCCTGACATAAGCAACTTATTGTACTTCACACAAAATGAGATTGGGGCTTTTCAAATTCCTTTCTCAAAGAAGTTGACACACCCCAGGTTTCATTATCTGCAAGAGCATGCAGAACTCAGTGGAGGCACAACTAAAGCCAACACAAACTGACCGAGGCTTCAAGTTTCCATAAGGAGTAGGGGTTACCAGCTAAACTAGTGATTTTCACTATTTTCCAAGTGGGGACAACTTTGACAAAAAAAAAAAAAAAACTTCAGTGTGAGAGCTAGTGACTCCTGCCTCTGGGGAGGCTAGGCTGGGCGACTCCCCTCCCTGTCCCACCTCTATCTAGGCCCCACCCACACTCCAATCCAGCTCCCATTTGGTCCCCTCCCCCAAGGTCCTCCTCCCTACCTCTCCCCCATTCCCTTCCCATTGTCTGCTCTCCTCTCTCCAGCCAAACCACAATGCCTCCATGAACCAAATGAGTCAGGCTGGTCCCTGCCCAGTTCCACTCGGCAGCCCAGCCCCAGGACACGTTTTTGACTGTGCCAAGCGATCAGCCCGGTGCTTCAGTCCATCTCCCAGTCTAGGTCCAATGCCTCCCTAGCAGCAGCCAGGGGCTCACTTGGGCTTAGCCCCCAGGCAATCAGGGGGTACCAGGAAACTTCTTCCTCTGAGCTGGAAGGAAAGTTGGGGCAGGGGTGGCCCCTCCACGCGAGGCAGAAAGGAGCTGTGGGGCAAGGAGGGGCTCTCCACATGGACAGCGCAACCCATCCTGCCAGGGAAAGAGAAGAGCCACCCCCTCCGCTCTCTGCATTCCCAGGACCCTGTGAGGCTGTGAGTGAGTCACTCACCCGCAGGTCAGCACCGTGTGGTGGCGGGGCAAAGGAGCCGAGGTCAGCAGCTGAGGTACTGCTGGGAGCAGCGGATGCAGGAGCAGGAGGGAGCCGAGGGAAGCACTGGCCTCTGCCTCCAGGTGACTTGGGGAGCAGCAGGGCTGCAAACACCACCTCCACCCCCAGAAGTGGTGTTTCCTCTTGCTGGTTTTGCCCCCCTCTGCTGAGATACCCCTCATGCAGAGATGTGAGCAGCAGGCAGGGGGAGCCTCAGAGGAGGTGGCGATCTTGATGCTTCCTGATCTCCATCCAAGGCAATAAATAACGAAGGAATCACCAATGCCAACAGAAGCAACATATTCAGTAGCTTTACACTGGAGCCAGGTGTAGAAGTAAATTCATTTGAATCACAACACTAACCTAGTCAATTATTTTCATTCTACAGTTCACTCTGTGTGTAAAGCATTTCTGGTCTCTCTAGTCCACTCCTCAGATGTCAAGAACTCCCACATCTAGAGCACACCCGCTACAATACCTGCATTTCAACCATTACTACCCAGCAATTTCAACTGAGTTCAAGTATCTGTGCTTCTTTCCTTCAGGAGTCTGTGACTCAGGTGTACAGTAATGAAACCGCCTTCTTAAAACCAAAGTATTGCTTATTTTCTTCAGTAGGAACAGAGCACTTAGAGAAAAAGGATTTTAAAACAGTCTACGTGCATGTCTACCTTACCCAAAAGCTTCCCATCCCAGATGACAACCAAGGCAAGCCTAACTTCTTCAGACACCTTAGCAGCAGGATCCCTCTGTCAATCTGATTTCCTCAAACAACTACATTTACATGAGCACGTGTTCCTTTTTGTACCTTCTAGTTCCTCTGTCTCCTATGTTCACAGGCCTTTCCTGTCTCTTAACAACTACGCAAGTGTTTACTAAGAAATGACTAATTTTGAGCCATTCTTTCCTTTCCTGCTTGTTACTCCTCACAGCACCCTATTAAGCTAAATATATCCATACAGTTAAAAATCTCACTAACCAGGTCAATATACAGTATTTAATAGAAATGCAGGACTAGACAGGACGTCAAGAGGTCATCAAGTCCAATCCCCGGCACTCAGGCAGGCCCAAGTTTATGAATTTATAAATTATTACAAAACAGCTCCAATTCCATCCAATTTCCATGAGAGAAAATGCAGAAATGCAAAACTGAGAAATACATAATTAAACAGAGAAAGAACAGTGGGAATAAAACAAATACATGAAGAATGGGGACAGAGACAACAGAGGTACTCCCAGTACTGGCATCCCATCTAATTTTGTTATCAAGAATCTTTTGCAAAGTTCACAAACAAGATACTAAAAGTGCATCCTGGTAACTCACTAAATTAATAAGTGAAATTACTGGTTCACCTCTATTATTTTAGTAAGGAGGGGTTACAAGGCAGGGACTATCTTTTTGTTCTCTGTTTGTACAGTGCCTAGCACAACTGAGCTCCAGTCATGAGTCAGGACCCCCAGGATCTGTGATAATACAATAAAAATTATGGTTATGGGGATGGGAATAGAAAGAAAGCTCCTAAACTCTCCAGATGTCTCCTCATGCAGTTAGTATTCAGATAATCCTTTACATACATCCTTTCTTAACATCCTTGGGAAGACACTGCTATTTGTGGCTCTGCCTGCCTTCCACTTCTCTCATTCATGCTCTCTTCTTTTCACTTTCCTGTCTGCATTTTCTTTTCTAGCTTTTCCTTCCATCCATCTCTCAATGGCCTTTCTGCATCTTCTTCCTCAAGAGCAACCATATCATCTGCACCCTATGTGTTTTACTGAGACATGAGAAAAATGAACAGTCCTATTTCTGCCCTTGCAGAGATTGTGTCACTTTGACATATTAGTGGTGCATTAAAGGCGTGTCACTGCTCTTCATAATAATATACAGAGCAGTAGTTCACAATCCAAAAGAAAACACACATGCCACAAAAAGCAAATGAATAAAGTTACCCTTTTATGTAGAGATGTCTACCAGCCAAAAGAAGATGAGCATCCAGTAATTTTGCATTCTGAGCCATTACTAAGCTGCCTGTGTGTTTGTTTTTTTAAACGAACGAAAGGATGTGCAAAAGAAGAGCATCACAAATCTACATTCTCTGCCCCTTGGTTTATCTACTCCTAGAAAGTATTCATATCAACCAACCTTTTCCCAAGATTTCTACATACTTTAAGTTTTTTTATTTTGTGCTATCAACTATTTTTTCATTCACAGGAAATACAACACAAGATATACCGAACACAGAGGTAACACGTCAGGAGTTCACTTAAAACAGCAATCCAACAATGAGGTACATTTCCTATTATTAAAGGTTGAATTTTCAGGAACGGCTTGTATAGTTGCACTAGCAAACATTAAGGATGAAAAAAATTAACCTGGAAAGTGCAAAACGGCTAGATTATTTCTGCACGCAACTCAAAGTTTTAATATAAACAAAAGCCCCAATTCTGCAAGGATCACCACATGGGTGGAACCTGGTGTCTCTGCAGAGCCCCACTGAACTCAATGGGGCACTGTCCACATTTAGGGATCCATACATTGAGCACTTTCCAAGATCAGAGCCAACATTTTCAAGGCACAATTATCAGTCAGCCTGTAACACTGGATGGCTTTGTGGTCAAGACTCTAAATTGGGGCGCAGAAGAACCAATACAATTCCTGACACAGCCAAAAGACTTCCTTTACGACTTTGGGCAAGTCACTAAGTCCCCTTGTGCTTCAATTCCTTGCCTATAAACAAGGAACACCCTGAGGGCTTGTCTGTGCATAAAACGTTACACTACTTACACCAAAGGGAGGGGTTCTCCCGTAGACGTAGGTAATCCACATCCCCAAGACGCTAGGTTGACAGAAGAATTCTTCCATCAATCTAGTACTGTCTACACAAGGACTTAGGTCCTCTTAACAATGTCAGTGTTGTGAATTTTTCCACACCCCCGACTGACATATTTAAACTGACCTAATTTTCTAGTGTAGACTAGGCTTTAGACTGTCTTGCCCAATTAGACTGTAAACTTTTCAGGGCAGGGGCATTCTCTCACTGTGCATATGTACAAAATGTAATTACAATTTCATTTGAAGCTGCTAGGAGCTACTGTAATATAAATAATTGTGCCCTAAAACCACAACTTAATCGAATGTTAGAGGCTGGCTAAAAATTTGGTTGCAAGTGCTTTGCTTTAAAATAAATTTTCATAAAATAAGAAAGGCCCAATCCTATAAAGCTTATGCAAAGGAGTAACTTTACTCATGAGAACAGTCCCATTGATGTGTCCACAAATCAGGACCTTTGACACAAATTTTGGTAGTGTCAAGCTTGTCTACACAAATATTTTATATGGAATTTAAAGGTCACTCATAGTTTAATAAGTTTTATTTTAACTCTTTCTAACTAAAAAGGATAAAAATGAATAGCCAAGCTAAATAATTTGATGCCTAAAGTCTACAGTGTTCACACGTCTTCCACTAGACCACTCTTATTTTTAAAAAACTATGAAATATGATTAACTGATTAAAGTGATCAGCTAAACATACAAGTGATCCAAATACTTCTGCCTTTGCCTAAATACTCTGGAAAATCATATCTGTAATGGACTTATCTGATATTTTGACAAACTTGTAAAAATCCATGTTTATGTACTGTAACTAGAAATACAAGGTTTGCACAATATACCAGAAAAAGCAAAAGTATTTCAAACATTCTATGAAAACAATTAGTGCAAAGTATTTCCATATACCAGGGCCCCACAAACATTCCAGTCACCTCTTTTTATGCATTTCAACTTCTTTACATGGACTAGCTAGAGGTTTGAAACACAAAATGTCTTTAATAAAATGTTTGTACAGTGCTCTGAAATTCTGAAGAATTATGCAAATGCAATGTATTATTATTAAATGAACAAGTGATCTTAACTGAACAATGCCACAGGACTTCAGTCTAAATTGAGATCAAGACGTAAGAAAAAAAATAAATATCATCCTGAAAGACACTGTCTACCAAGAAGATTTACATAACACTGAACTACATTACCAATAGCCTGACTCAGTATGAAATGCCTAAGCTCTAAATCCTTTCCCCCTACTGCTTAAGAGACTTCACTCTAATCACACATTTCAGTGACACTAGGTTCCAGGATTCATAATCAGGAGGAACATCAAAGAACTCTAAATGTTTTACTTTCTAAAACTTCTAGCCCAGTTTATTTTTTTTAAAGTGACTAAGCAGGACTAAGACAAACAACAGTGGTTCAATTAAAAAAAATTCCCACATCATTGCAGTGGGGGAAAAAGAACAGTATCAAAACAAAACAAAGAGCTAACAAAGAAGTGGCAACCCATAGAGACAGAGACTCACAAGGATGATGAAGGACTTCACCAAAAGCTGGCACAAGTTACAACGATCACTAAAGACAGGATTCTGAGAGTCCCTGAGCCACTTTTAAAGGTTTCAAGGGGCAGGAGCTCAGTCCTTCTCCAGATCAGGTGGTCCCAAGCAATTTACATCCCTCTCATCCCATTCCTGCCTCGCTTTTAAGTCTTCTACCTTCTTTGGCACCCTGGTCTGTGCCCCAAGAAGCGTTGGTTCGCCAGACTCGAGCTGTGTTACCACCCCACTTCCGCGCTCGGCTGGCTGCTGTCCCCAGTCAGGCGGCAAGGAGAGGAACGCACGGCAGCTTGCAGAAATCTAGGAAGTGCCGCTGTCGCTGCCTCCACTCTCAAATGCTACCGAGCCAAAGAGACATTCACCCCCCCACCTCCCCCCGAAAGACGCATCTGCGGTGGGACACCCCCGGGCACACGGGCAAGGGGACATCATTTAAACGGGAGCCACAACGCCACGCCTGCGACTCGCAGCCGGCTCGCTCCCCAAAAGGACGGGCACAAGAACACCCGCCTAGCCGCCCCCCGGCCCACATCACCCCCGCAGCCGGCGCACGGCTAGCTGGAGCGACAGGCGGCGCAAGGGATCGGCGGCCAGACGCCACGGTGACGGCCGCTCCGGACCCGCTCCGGACGGAGAGACAGGCGACGGGCACCCCCAAACCAGCGGGGGGACCCCTGGCAGGGCCCTGCGTGAAACACGGACCGGGGGGTCGCCTCCCGCTCAGCCCAGCGGTCAGCGGACGGAGGCGGGCGGGATGCGGGGGCCGCGACCGGGCACGGCCCGCTCACAGCAGCCGGGGGAGGCGGATCCGCCCCCCGGGCGGGCTGCGGGGGGAGCGGGAGCGCCGGCGGCAGGGGCCGGGGAGCGGCGCCGCCCGCCCGCCCGCCGGACACTCACACGCACACAGCTCCACCACGTAGGCGTAGTAGGACCAGGCCACCACCAGGGCGATGAAGACCACGGGCACCCAGGCCAGCACCCGCTGGCAGCACTTGAGGACGTGGGACGGCGCCATCTTCCCCGGCGAGCCGCTGCAGGGCAGGCACCGGCTTCGGCGCCGGCGCTGCTAGGGCTGAAGCCGCGGCGGAACCTCCCGCCGCCGTCCCCGCCCCGCACGCTGAGGGGGCCGGGCTTGTCGGGCGGCGGCGGCCGCCTCCCTCCCGGGAGCCTCCCCTCCCCAGCCCGCCCGCGCCGACCGCCCCGCCCCTCGGACGGGGAGCGCCCGCCCGCCCTTCTGTCGCCGCGAGCCGCCCCAACTTCTCCTCAGCCGCTGCCCCTCGCGTGCCCCAGCCTCTGCTCGCGGGCCCCCCACGCGCCCAGCCGCCCGCAGGCCTGCCCCTTTACCTACTTCCGCAAATGCAGTCACCCTAGCCCCTAACCGCCCCACTTCCCGCCCACAATTCACCTCCCCGAGCCCCCCACTATCAGTCCACTGCCCCTCACTTCCCACAGCCTGCCACAGTTGTCCCCAGCCCTTTCCATGGGCAAACTAGGGGAACATGGTCTAGCTGACACATCACGATAAAGAGGCCAAAAACTGGTTGAAAGACCAGACTCAGGGATGGTTCATTGTTACAGAAAGGATGTGGACAAATTGGAATCCAGCGAGGGCAACAAAAATGATTAGGGGGCTGAAGCACATGACATGAGGCGCGGCTGAGGGAATTGGGCTTGTTCAGCCTGCAGAAGAGAAGACTGAGGGGGTATTTGATAGCAGCCTTTAACTTCCTGAAAGAGGGTTTGAAGGCGGATGAGCTAGGCTGTTCTCAATGGTAGTAGATGACAGAACTAGGAGCAATGGTCTCAAATTGCAGTGGGGGAGAATTAGGTTGGATATTAGAAAAAACTCTTTTCACTAGGAAGGTGGTGAAATGCTGGAATGGGTTACTTAGGGAGGAACCAGACTAGATGACCTCCTGAGGTGCCTTCCAACCCTAATCTATGATTCTATAAAATTAAATTCAGTAAAGACAAGTGCAAATTACTGCACATAAGAAGGAAAAATCAGCTGCAACTAATTAGGCAGCAGTACTGCAGAAGAGGAGCTAGGCGTTAGAGTGGATCATAAACTGAACATGAACAAACAATCTGGTGCAATTGCAAAAAAAGATGTAATTCTGGAGTCTATTAACAGCCATATATAAAACACAGGAAGTAAACGTTCTGCTCTACTCTGCACTGGTGAGGCCTTAGCTGGAGTATTGTGTCCAGTTCTGGGTACCACACTTTAAGAAAGATGTGGAGAAACTGAAGAGAACCCAGAGGGGAGCAATAAAAATGATAAAAGGTTTAGAAAACCTGACCTATGAGGAATGGCTAAAATAACTAGGCTTTTTTAGTCTTGAGAAAAGAAGACTGAGTGGGGACCTGATAATAGTCTTCAAATATGTTAAGGGCTGTTATAAAAAGGACAGTGATCAATTGTTTTCCATGTCCCACTAAAGGTAAAACAAGAAGTAATGGGCTTAATCTGCAGCAAGGGAGATACATGGTTAAGCATTGGAATGGACTTCCAAAGGAGGTTGTGGAATCTCATCACTGGATATTTTTAAAACTACATTGGACAAACACCTGTCAGGGATGGTCTAGGTATATGCGATCCTGCCTCAGCTCAGGATGCTAGAGTAGATAACCTCTTGAGGTCCCTTCCAGCCCTTCAATTCTATGAACCCCCTACAAATCCTTTAACCTTTTTTAATCCACCCCCAACCATTTATTCTCCTAATTACACGTATCTCCCAAACCTGACTTCTAATAGCCTTTTCTACTTACCTGTTAGTGGTATCTAACATATACAGAAATTGCACCTCGGTTTAGCTTTTGGAATTGATTCAGAACATTCACCAGTTTTTCTCACTATACCTTTAACTGATTTGTAACCATCCCAAAAAGCACAATCAAAGCAGCATTCTTTCATGTTTCCTCAGTGCTGGCTATTTCAAGGCAATGTGATCCAGTTCTAGGTTTAAATGGAAACTAGTCAATTGGACTTTTTTTTTTTTTTTTTTTTTTTGCTATCAAAGAATCAGTTTTAGATTCATTTGGAATTTAACTCCACATACAGTATATTATACATATGATTGTTAGAGATAGGCAAACTGATTAGGAAAAATAAGAGCAGAGCCAAACCTTCACTGATCCTCCCAAACAAACCCAAAACAGTTTTATTTCCAGAACTGGATTGAATGGACACCAAAGTCTTCTCTATCCTTCAATTTATAACACTGCTGACTTTTTAAAATAATGAACTTTTCCTCATAATTCTTTCGAATTGGTGGGACAATACAAGCACCCTCTGGTGGCCAAAGAGCCTACCTTCAATTATATTCTGTTCCAATTTGATGATGATTGTATTTTTATGAAATATTCTTCATATATTATATATTCAAAATGTAATCATTTTATGATTCTAAAATGTTCTTTAACAAACTTCAATTTAAAACTTTAGAAAATAAAAGCAACAAGAATTCACTTTTTGGGTTACAAGTGCACTGTCAGCAGCAGAACAAGGGTGACAATAATAGTTCTATATATTACTATAGGAATGGACACTTTGCAGTTAAATACATTTAAGTCTGAGAATTTCAATACATTTAAATAATTAAAGAATTATACATCACCGGAGTTCAAGTACAGTTGCCATTGAAAGCACAATCTGAAGATTTTTAATTACAAGTGACAACTAAGGACAAAGAAACAACCTACCTTGATTCCCAGAGCCCTGGTTGAGTCTATAAGGCTGCCAGGGAGAAAACCATTTGCAAACTTGTAAACTGAACAAATCTGAGTTAGAAGTCGCTAAGAGACAACAAACAAGAAAATCCAAATTACCATTTGTACAATTACTTTTCAGAACAGCACAGCACTTCAAATATGTTTTAGAACTGACAAGGGTCAATAGAGACTTCTGTTATAAAGTGGACTAATTAAATACTTCGTGTTTGGGGAGAAATCATAAATCTATGTTTGTTGCATTTTACTTACCACCAGCTGCAGTAACTCAGTGTGCATATTGACATATAGTATAGAAAGATATACAGTATCAGCTATAAAGTCCTGAGCCAAAATATTTTAGAATAGATTTGAAAATTTGGGGCCCATTTAGAGTTTGTCTAGACTACACAGTCAAATTGGTTGTTCTTAATTTGAGTTATGTATCTCAATCCAAACTAGCATGACGGAGTGCATCTACACTCTATTCACATATGTGCTTTGTGGGTTTGCTGTTGGGCTTTGTATTGTTACAGGCACAATATTCAGCTAAATGACTTCTGGCCACATATCTTAGGGTTCCTAGCTTTGGATGATTTTGCACTGCCTGCTAGGAGACCGTGTCAGCTCACAGTGGACTTGTGGGCAGAGAAGTGAAAATAGATTTAAGCAGTTTTTAAATTTAGTGCGAAATACACAAGCCTTAATCCAAAGACTTTAAAGCATTAATTCTCACAATCCACCTGTAAAGGCAATATTTTACGGATGGATGAGCAGAGAAACAGAGATTAAGTGATTCATCTAAGGTAACACAAGAAGATAGAGGGAAAGCCAGGAAAAGCAGCCACAAATTCTGTCTTCTACTCCCTTGCTGAACCATATTCTAGATAACATTCCCTTCCAATAGAGAACCAGCCTTAAATCTCAATACTTCTATATTTAGGCATATATTATTGATTCATACTACAGTACTGCTCAGAGGTTTAAGTCAAGATCAGGGCCTCATGCTGAACACTATGCAAACACAGGGAAAGATGTGTGAAATCCTGACCCCACTGAACTCAATGGCAAAACTGACTTCAGTCAGGCCAGGATTTTACCCATGGTTTCTGCTCAAATAACTCACATCACACAGCATGGTAAACCATTTATTTATGACAAGGAGATAAGACTATAATCACATCTCTACACAGGTTTATCTCCTTTAGCAATGTCTTAATTTAAATGAGTTATTGTTAATTTATATCACACATAAAAGTCCCTTCACATTAAAAAAATAGTGTACCCTGTGATTTTCATAATTTCTACATGCACAATCCTGAGAATAGAAGGATTGCATCCTAATTTAGCTACAAAATAACGTGGTGTTTCTGCTTCTACATGCCTTCTTTGATAGTTAGACATAACTAAAGGTAAGATGTTGTTTTGCATTTATTGAAATGTTTCTTCCTTATGTAGTTATATTCCTAAACTGACCTTTCTATCTGGTTTGCTAAATAACACTGGACAACAAATTTTTTCGAAAGTGCTGCTTCCTCAGAAATTGTTTTTGATTATGCTAGATCGCTTGAAGCTGAACACAAATATAATTTCAGTCTACTTGTATCACATAGAAATTTGGAGAAACAAGAAATTGACTTTTATTGAATGCAATGCGTTTAATCTCATAATGGTACTGATGCTTTGCAATAGTTCAACTGAGCTAAAAATGTTTTGTTGATGATTTTTGTTTGTACTCAGTGTCTGAGGCTTCTTGTTTAAGTGTCCAACAATAATCGGCCAGCATTGATGGATTCCAGTTGCCCTGATACCGTTTTTCCATGATCGCAATGTCCTGGTGAAACCTTTCACCATGCTTGTCACTGACTTCACCAAGATTTGCAGGGAAGAAGTCTAAATGTGAATGCAGAAAATGAATCTTTAGTGACATGTTGCACTTCATGGTTTTGTATGCTTGAAGCATGTTGTCAACCAGCTGCACGTAGTTTGGTGCTCTGTAGCTGCCAAGAAACGTATTGCAGCGGTTGCGACATTGGCGAGACATTTTTCTATCACAAATCCTCCTGAAAATACAATTGCTTTATTATTGTGAGCACACACAATATGCTACACGCATAGAGCATGTGCATCAACATGAATGCAAACTGATACAAACACAATGCATAGAACAGTGTGTGCAAAATGCTTTTATAGCCTTTCTAAAACCTGTCCTGCCAGCATTCGCCCTGCCTAAGCCTTAGCATTCCCACTGTATGTTGTGTGGCCTGCACTAGGTGCAGTGTCACTGCATGCCCAGGCATGCTTAGACAGAAGATAGAAAACTTTTCAGCTTACATTGTGGGCAACATTTTAATAGATTTAAATTATGAATTGAAATAACAAATATAGGCGATTTCAAAAATGGCACGTGATAGGGAAATTTCATGGTGATTTTTCTAATCAGCAGTCCAAAATCCATAGGATATCTCAAAAGTATTCAGGAAGCAAAATTTTTGTTGTCCAGTGTAATTAGTATAGTAATAGATCATAAAACCAGAAGTAGGGACTACTGTGATCATCTAGTCTGACCTTCTGTATAGTGCAAGCCATAGAATTTCCAAGTCACTGATAACTTGGAAGAAAATAATCTTGAAAGTTTATGGATCAGTGTCCTAACAAATAAAGCACAAAATGGGGTACTAGGTGGTGTCTGCTACAGACTACCAAATCACACTACAGAACAGAATGGCTGCCTCCTTATGTACAATCTAAAATGTTCAAGAAAAAAAGCTGTATGATCATGTAGGACTTCAATTTCAGTGATTGTAACAGGGCATCACAAAACCTACCCTGCTTCCACTTCTGCTGCATTCACAAAGTCAGTCAGAGACCCTGGGGTTCAGTAACCACTGGCGCAATTTTATTTACAGGTTGTGCTCCCACCACCTTTTCCCATGTACAGCTTGCCCTTTTAGCATATACACCCAGGAGGGAAGATCTATTGCTCTATTCCCACCGTCCTCTCAGCCTTTTATGCCACCCCAGGCTAACTGGGTTGGCAGCTGTCTCTGGTTCTCTAATTAGGTGCTGGTTTTCTCCAGCCAGCTCCAATTTACTTCCCTAAATGGGGGCTGGTGTGACAGAGGGCTGACTTAGCAGTCTTTGCTAAGCACCCTGTCACAGTGACATATGCCGGTGGTCTCATGCTGCCAGTACTAAAACATCCTTGGAATTTCTAAACATTACAGATGACAATTTCCTAACTCAAGACGTGTTGCAGGCAACTCGGGAATTCTTTATTAGACCGTGTCCTAACAGATAAAGAGGAACTGATTTCAGAAATAAAAACTAATGATGACTTAGGAACAAGTGATCATGACCTGATCACATTTATAATCTGCAAGCAGAATAAAATGATATATATACTGTAAACAGACTATCTATCTATCTATCTATATATATATACACACACACACATATACACACATATTTTGGTGCTTTAATAGGGCCAATTTTGCAAACCTGAGCCCTATTAAAGCCAAATCAGCTGTGAGAAAGAATTTAATCAGAAAAATGTGAATGATAATTAGGAATCGTTTCTAGATGCTCGAAAAGCCACAATCCCACAATTAAGGAAAATGGCTATGTTGGTTAAAAAACAATGACCTGATTTAGAGGGGAAGTCAAGGCAGCTGTAAAAAATTAAAAAAAAAAAAATTTATAGCAAATGGAAGAAAGGGGAAGTTGACAGTAATGAATATAAATCAGATGTTAGGAATTATAGAAAATTGAAAAGGGAAGCACAAGAGAAAGAAGGAGAAGTTTGCATCCAGTAGATTTAAAGACAGTAAGAAGGAGTTTTTAAAATATATTGGAGGGAAAAAGAGACTCCTGAGAATGGTATTAGTCCATTACTAGACAGAAATGGTAGAATTATCAATAATAATACATGAAAAGCAGACATGTTCAATTAAAATTTCTAGTCTGTATTTGGAGAATATATGATGATGATAACACTTTTTATTCCACTAGTGTCTCAGGAGGATGTTAAATGGAAGCTACTAAAGTCAGACATTTTTAAATGATCAGGTCCAGATAACTTGCATCTAAGAGTTTCAAAAGAGCTGGTTGAAGATCTCGCTGTTGATTTTGATTTTCAATAAGTCTTGGGTTATTGGAGAATTTCAAGAATATGGGAAAAAACACTAATGTGCCTACTTTTAAAAAGGGTAAATGGGATGAGCCAGATAATTAGAGGCCTAACAGCCTGACATCAATGCCTGGCAAGATAATGGAGTGGTTGATATGAGAGTCGATTAATAAAGAATTAAAGGGAGTTAATGTCATTAATGCAAATCATCATGGGTTTATGGAAATTTGATATAATTTTTTTATTTGTTTGGTTGATAGCGTTGACATGATATACTTAGACTTCTGTAAAGTGTTTGACTTGGTACAGCATGATATTTTTATTAGAAAACTAGAATGACATAAAATTAACATAGCACATGTTAAATGGATTAAAAACTGGCTAACTGATAGGTCTTAAATTGTAAACTGGGAATCATCAAGTGTGTGGGTGTGTTTCAGTAGCATCCCTCAGGGATCAGTTCTTGGCACTATGCTACATAAAACTTTTGTTAAATGAACTGGAAGAAAACAGAATCATCACTGACAAAATTTGCAGATGACACAAAAATTGGAGGAGCAGTAGCTAATGAAGAGGACAAGGTACTGATTCAGAGCAATCAGGATTGCTTGGTAAACTGTGTGCAAGCAAATAATATGCATTTGAGTATGGTTAAACGTAAAGGTGTACATCTCAGAGTAAAGACTGTAGGCCATATTTATAGGATGGGGGATTATCCTGCAAAGCAGTGACTCAAAAAGATTTGGGGGTCATGGTGAGTAATCATGCATAAACAGGGGAATCTCAAATAGGAATAGAGAGATTATTTTTACCACTGTATTTGGCACTGGTGTGATTGCAGTTCTGGTGTCCATAATTCAAGGAGGATATTGCTAAATTGGAGAGAGTTTAAAGAAGAGCCAAGGCCTTATAGTGATTGACATATGGAGCTCAAACTATTTAGCTTAACAAAAAAAAGATGCATGGCTGACTTGGTTACAGTCTATTAATATCTACATAGGGAACAAATATTTAATATTGGGCTCTTCAATCTAGTGGAGAAAGGTATAGAACAACCCAATAGCTGGAAGGTGAAGCTAGACACATTCAGACTAAAAATAAGGCATATATTCTGAACAGTGAGAGTAATTAATCATTGGAACAGTTTACCAAGGGTTGTCATGGATTCTCCATCACTGACAATTTTTAAATCAAGATTGAATGTTTTTTAAAAGATATCCTCTAGGAATTATTTTGGGGAAGTTTTATGGCCTGTGTTATCACAATGGTCCCTTGTGGACTTAGAATCTAGGAATCTTTAATGTGTAGATAACTAATGGAATTTAAGTTGAGGTAACTCAGGCAACAATCTTCAGCAATAACTTAACTATAAGAGAGAGAATCTTTTGAAAATATTTCATAGACTTCAACATACAGGTCTTTCCTTTTTGGAACTTTAGAAAAATGCCTCCATCCACAGTCTGAACTGATTGAATTGGGAAAACAAAGATTATGAAAAGCAAGGGAGCCACCTTGTGGAGATCATGGTCACCTAGGTAAAACAAAGAGCTTAAACTAGCTACAGCATGATAAAAAGGAACTGTATTGCAACAATTATGCTTTATTTTGATAAAACTTATGCTTTGAGTATCCACTTTACCCCTCAGAAAAATGTATTGCTGTAAATCATAAAAATTAGAGAAGGAAAAGACCTATTAGATTATCTATTTCATTTCTCTGCACCTGCAGGCATGTTCCCATCTGTACATCTTCTTTGCTTGCATTTTGCCCATCTGGTTTTATAGCCTTCAGGGACTTCTATCACTTTCCCAAGGAGATTTTTCCAAAGTGTAATGCATGTCACCAATAGGAAATTTTACCTGATATTAAGACACATTGTTCTCTTTTTTGGTTTCATATCACTCGCCTTGTCATAGCCTTGTGTGGTACAGTACACAGGGGTATGTCTACACTACGGAGTTAAGTTGATGAAAGTTGTGCTGCCAACCATAAACAGCAATAATTATATCTCTTGTGCATGTTCACAAAAGGCTCCGTCTCTTGGCGGAACACATCCACCATTGATGCACTAACATCGACAGTGAGAGTAGTACACTATGGGTAGTATCCCACTGTGCAACTTGCCACCTTCTGCAGGTAGGCATTGTGGGAAAGCAGAGTGGATTGCAGTGCATCATGGGTGCAGCTTCAACATCTCATGATGCAGGGTTTTTTTGGTCCCATCATTCCCTGGGCTTCTGACTACACTGCATGCCATTTTTCAAAGGCCTCATTTACTGTGCTCCCACCATCTCTGCCTGAAAGGATGGTTCCTGCACTGTTCTCTACTGTTGTAGTCAGTGTTATGAACACTACACAGCTGATCATGCATTATATCATGAGCTCCGAATCAGAACAGGCATCTACGGAGCCTGCCCTGCTGTGTGCCATAGACAGCAACAAGAACAGATTCCTTTGCATAGAATCATAGACTATTATAGTTGGAAGGGACCTCAGGAGGTCATCTAGTCCAAGTCCCTGCTCAAAGCAGGACTATCCTCAGCTAAATCATCCTGGCAAGGGTTTTGTCAAGCCGCAGCCTAAAAACCACTAAAGATGGAGAGGCCACCACCTCCCTAGGTATCCCATTCCAATGCTTCACCACTCTTCTAGTGAAAAACTTTTTCATAATGTTCAACCTAGACCTCCCTCACTGCAACTTGAGACCGTTGCTCCTTGTTCTGTCATCTGCCACCACTGAAAACAGCCTAGCTCCATCCTCCCTGGAACCCCCTTTCAGGTAGTTAAAGGCTGCTATCAAATCCCCTGTAACCCGTCCGTGCCCAGGGTAGCCCACTGATAATGCCAGGGTCAGGGCAGGCTGCAAAAGGAGAGCAAATTCTCCCAGCACTGGTGGGTGACACCACAGTCAGACTTCCCAACCAGCCAAAAACAGTGCTTCTGATTCCCCCACACTGGTTATCAAGAAGCCACTGTGCAAATACACACAGCCCCCTTTACTGCATTTCAGTCTCTGGCTCCCAAAACCGACACTAGGTCCAGTAAAGAGACCAGTTGCTTTAACTCTATGCTCTTTACTAAAGATTCCCTCTGATCCCAAAGGATCAGCCACAGTACCAGTTCACTATAAGTCTGGATCTTACCCAAAATACCACGCTGCCAGCCAATCCTTTAGTAACTAAAACTAAAGGTTTATTAATAAAAGAAAAACAAACAATAAGAGAAGTGTTAAAGGCTTAAAGCAATCAGATATATACAAATGATTTGAAAGTCCATATACATCAGGTTTCTAGAACAATTGTGGAGTTGCAGGCTTGTATAGTTCCTCTGGTGTACATCCAGTACCTGGATGGGTCTAAGTCCTTTAGTTCAGTTGCAAAGTGTGTTAATCCAGAGGTGTGTCCGCAGCTGGATAGGAACAAGGACACAAGGCAAAGACCAAGACGAAGACAAAATGGTTTCTGTGGTTTGATCTTATATACCCTCTGTTTCTGGCCATGTGGCTTGTGGAACTTTACTGGAACCAAAATGAAGTCCATAGTCACATGGGCCAATCCTGGTAACTCTTCAGGTATGCCTTTAGTTTCTTCCCGGGCCTCTGGCTTCTGATAAGGCCTTGAATGGGCTGTTAAGCAAGCTATTGTGCTGCCGCCTCTCTGTCTGGGGTGTGTCTTCCACGGCACAGTTTGAAATACAGGGATAACAAAGATCTCCATAACTTTCCTTACACATATTACACATGAACCCAAATATTATCATCTTATTCAGCATATCATAACCTTTCTAACAGTACCTGACATGGTATGTCTTACATGAATCACTATGATTTTGACATATTAAGGTCAAATAACACAAATGCCCCCCCCTCCTAATGCAGCCCGCGTGACATCCCCGCTCATTCTTATCTTCTGCAGACTAAACAGGCCTAGTTCTTTCAGCCTCTCCTCATAAGTCTTGTGCTCCAGCCCCCTAAAATCATTTTTGTTGCCCTCCACTGGACTCTCTCCAACTTGTCCATATCCTTTTTGTAGTGGGGGTCCCAAAACTGGACACAATACTCCAAATGTGGCCTCACCAATGCCGAATACATGGGAATAATCACTTCCCGCGATCCGCTGGCAATGCTCTTACTAATGCAGCCCAATATGCCATTAGCCTTCTTGGCAACCAGGGCACACTGCTGACTCATATCCAGCTTCTTATCCACTGTAACCCCCAGATCCTTTTCTGCAGAACTGCTGCCTAGCTCGTCGGTCTCCAGTCTGTAGCTGTGCATGGGATTCTTCCGTCCTAAGTGCAGGACTCTGCACTTGTCCTTGTTGAACCCCATCAGATTTCTTTTGGCCCAATCCTCCAATTTGTTTAGGACCTTCTGTATCCCATTCCTCCCTTTCGGGTATCTACCACTCCCCCTAGTTTAGTGTCATCTGAAAACTTGCTGAGGGTGCAATCTACCCCATCCTCCAGATCATTAATGAAGATGTTGAACAAAACTGGCCCTAGGACCGACCCCAGGGGCACTCCACTTGTGACTGGCTGCCAGCTAGACATGCAGCCATTGATCACTACTCATTGAGCCCTTTGCTCTAGCCAGTTCTCTATCCATTTTATAGTCCATTCATCAAAGCCAACTTGCTGATAAGAATACTGTATCAAAAGCTTTGCTAAAGTCAAGATATATCATGTCCACCGCTTTCCCCATATCCAGAGAACCAATCACCTCTTCACAGAAAGCAATCAGGTTGGTCAGGAATGACTTGCCCTTGGTGAATCCATGTTGATTGTGCCTGATCACCTTCCTCTCTTTTAAGTGCCCTAAAATGGATTCCTTGAGGACCTGCTCCATGATTTTTCCAGGGATTGAGGTGAGGCTGACCAGCCCATAGTTCCCTGGATCCTCTTTCTTCCCTTTCTTGAAGATGGGCACTATATTTGCTTTTTTCCAGGCATCAGGAACCTCCCCCAGTTGCCATGAGCTTTCAAAGATAATAGCCAATGGCTCTGAAATCACATCAGCTAACTCCCTCAGCACCCTCGGGTGCATTGCATCTCACCCCATGGACTTGTGTATGTCCAATCTTTCTAAATAGTCTTGGACCTGTTCCTTCAGCACTGCGGGATGTTCACCTCCTCCCCATTCTGTGCCACCCAATGCAGTAGTCTGGGAGCTGACCTTGTCTGTGAAGACAGAGGCAAAAAAGGCATTGAATACCTCAGCTTTCTCCACATCCTCTGTCACTAGGTTGCCTCCCCATTCTGTAAGGGGCCCACACTTTCCCTAATCTTCCTCACGTTGCTAGCATACCTATAGAAACCCTTCTTGTTCCCCTTCACATCCCTTGCTAGCTGCAACTCCCATTGTGCTTTGGCCTTCCTGATTTCATTCCTGCATGTTTGAGCAGTATTTTTATAATCCTCCCTAGTCATCTGACCAAACTTCCACTTCTTGTAAGCTTCTTTTTTGTGTTTAAGCTCACTAATGACTTCTTGGTTAAGCCAAGCTGGTCGCCTACCACACTTGCTATTCTTTCTGCACATCGGGATGGTTTGTTCCTGTGCCCTTAATAAGGTTTCTTTAAAATACAGCCAGCCCTCTTGGATTCCTTTCCCCTTCATATTAGCCTCCCAGGGGATCCTGCCCATCAGCTCCCTGAGGGAGTCAAAGTCTGCTTTCCTGAGTCCATGGTCCATATCCTGCTGTTCTCCTTTCTTCCTTTTGTCAGGATCCTGAACTTGACCATCTCATGGTCACTGTTGCCTAGGTTGTCACCCACTTCTACTTCCCCTACCAAATCTTCCCTGTTTGTGAGCATTCACTTTTGGCATTCACAGAACAGCTGCACATGGTGGACCCTTGCTATTGGGCTCAGGCAGCAAATACTTAGTGGTGGGATCGCATTGTTATGCAGGGATGATGAGCAGTGGTTGCAGAACTTCTGGATGCACAAAGCCACCTTCCTGGCATTGTGTGCAGCACTCGCACCAGCACTGTGGAACAAGGACAACAAAATGAGAGCTGTCCTCTTGGTGGTGAAGTGCATGGCAATTCCAGACTGCTAGTGGGCAGTCACTAATCAATTTGGAGTTGGGAAGTCCACCAGTGGGGCTGCGTTCATGCAAGTGTGTAGGGCCATTAATTTTATCTTGCTACAAAGGACTGTGACTCTTGGACATGCGTGTGAAGTAGTGGATGGTTTTGCGGCGATGGGATTCCCTAACTGCAGCGGGGGAGTAGATGGCATGTAGATCCCAACTTTGGCCTCAGCCCATCTTGTAACAGAGTATATCAACAGAAAGGGGGGGATAGTTCTCTATGGTATTGCATGTGCTGCTGCTTGTGGATCACCGGTGTCATTTCACTGATATCAATGCGGGGTGGTCAGGGAAGGTACATGACGCATGCCTCTTCAGGAACACTGGCCTGTACAGAAAGCTGCAGTCAGGGACTTCCTTTCCAGATCAGAATGTTCCAATGAGGGATGTTGAAATGCCTGTATTGATCCTTGGAGACCCAGCCTACCTCTTACTGCAATGGCTCATGAAGCCTTACACAGGAAACCTGGACAGCAGCAAGTAGTGCTTCAACAATAGGCTGAGCAGATGCCGAATGACTGCCAAATGTGCGTTTGGCAGATTAGAAGCTCGCTGGTGCTGCTGTTCTAGCAGGTTAGACCTAAATGATGAAAATAGTCCCATGGTCAGAGCAGCCTGCTGTGCTCTACAGAATATTTGTGAAATTAAGGGTGAAAATTCTCTCCATGAGTGGAACGTAGAGGCAGATTGCCTGGCAGCTGATTTTGAGCAGTTAGATACCAGGGCTGCTAGAGGGACACAACGGGGCGCTATTCAAATCAGAGCGGCTTTGAGGCACCATTTTGACGAGCACCAGGAATGTGTCTTTCTATAAAGCACTCTGCCATGCTTTGTTAACTTGCCACCTTGCATGAAAATTTTGATGATTGCCTCCTGACTGTGATTTATAGTGTGCATAGGCGCCAATTGCCACTGTGTATGCATTCAAGCAGCAAACACCCTGTGTAGGAAACAAATAAAGACTGATTATCTTTCAGAGAATTTTTTTTTTATTAAATAGCAATAAACAATACACAGACAACACTTAGCTGGAGTTACACATATATGATGATACGATAGCCTCCATTGGGAGGCTCCCCTTCTGTATTATCTCCCTTTCCACTATCATTTTGGAAGCTGTCCAATGGGGTGGACTGAACGGGGTACTGTGACAGGACAGGAGGATGCAATCAATGTGCGGGAGGATTTTGGGGTGTGCATGGCAAGCAGTTCTATGGGCAGCTGACAGGGGTCAAGCACACAAGTATTCTGCTTACAGGGTGATTAGGGACTTTAGCATTTCCGTTTGCTCCACCATCACTTTTATCATCCGCTCGTGGCTCACTAAAATTCGCTCCTGGCCCTGCTTCCTCTCCTGCCTATCCATTTTTTAATTTTCAGTGACTCTCTCTCTATGCCCTGTGTTCTTGTTCTGCATCATGAGAGGATTGGAGCACTTCCCAAAACATGTCCTCCTTGCTCCTCCTCGGTCACTCCCTTAACTGGCAGTGGTGTTCCATTGGTGTGTAGGGAGTTCCCTTGGAGGCCACATCTGCAGTAGTACAAGACAATAAACAGAAGCATGATTGTTCGTGTCCTCACAGCATCGAATCATAATAGTAAAATACACCTCCTTTTCACTGTCCCTGGCAAGCACACAGCTCAGCAAACACCCTAAGCATGGTGAGATCTGACCATGGGAAGGGTCTTCAAGATGGGCAAAGGGTCTAGGACAGGGGTCGACAACCTTTGGGAAAGGGGGTGCCAAGTCTCCTCCCCCAGCCCCTCTCCCATGTGCCCTAGGCCCAGCGCCCTGGCCAGTGACTTACCGGGTGTTCGGCAGCAACAGTGGCAGTGGCAGGGGATGGGGGGGAGTGTCTTCAGGCATTTTCTGCTCTCCTCTTCCCCTCCCCCCCAACTGCAGAGGTCGCGGGGAGCAGGAGTGAGAGGGTAGAAGGCTGCCTCACTCCTGTGCACCTGGGATCCCTGGAAGTGGGGAGTGGTTGCTGCACGGCTCTGCTTAGGGCCAGGAGCAGTGTGGCTCTGGCCAACAGGATACTGCTGTGCTGGATCCCAGCCCACCTGGGAGCGGAACGAGGCTGGAAGGTGGGATTAGCCACCACAGCCTTGCTTCGGGCCGGGAGTGGCGTGGCCCCATCCAGCAGGGTACCCCAACGCTGGCCCTGGCCCACTTGGGAAAGGGGTGGAGCTGGAAGGGAGAAGTGGCTGCCATGCAGCCCTGCTTGGGGCCAGGAGCAGTGCGGTGTGCCGCTTGGGATCACTGCAAGCGACTAGGGACAATATTTTAAATTCTGCCACCATTTTCCGCAGGTGGTAGGTCACTGAAGCCGATATCTCACTCTGGAGGGTGAGCAAGGATACATCTTCTGCACGCGTGCAGCTTCAGACTGGGTCCCTATTCTGCCCACCTGTATGCCATTTTGGTCCCTGCACAAGTGATTGCCGATTGGCATGGGAAAGTTTCCTACAATGGGGGAAGGAACAAAACAGGAATATGAAGCAAATGCAAACACAGCTAGTCTTGTACATTTCTATCCCTTCCCCTCCTTCTAGCATGTACCAAAGCCAAGGATAGCTCTTCCTCATGTAAAGGAGCAGTATCAATTCAAAATGAGCACTTACTAGGGCTTCCCTCTCCTGAATCGTGTGTGCCAGAGCTGGGGTGCTGAGACTTCACCTCTGGCTTCTCTCAGTACTGGATGACCCAGGTTCCTATCCCAGCTCATCCTCCATCCCCAGTTCTTTGACCACCACTTCATCCTTGGGATTCAGTCTACTGGCTGCTCTCTCCAGCCCCATGGGGCTCTTGGCATTGTAGGTGGAGTCACCACTGAGGATCGATACACTGATAGAAGCAGCAGGTCTTTGGTGCAGCACCAGAACAACAGTTTGACTCCCTTACCTTCTGGTATGCCCGCCTCATTTATTTTACCTTTGCATGGCACTGATGCATGTCCCATTCTTAGGTCTTATCCAACATGCCATGAGAAATCTGACCATAAGTATCAAAGTTCCTACGGTTGGATTGGAGCTGGGACTGCATGGCCTCCTCTTCCCACAGACCCAGCATATCTGAAAACTCTGGTGTGGTCCAAGACGACAAGTGTTTGCTGCATGAACCAGCATGGTCAGCTGGGAAGATGCGATGTGAGCTCTCCACACCAAGCAAACAGGAAATGGAATTTCAAAGGGGTCTTTTAAGAAGGGAGGGGCAGACACCTGTGTACCTGGGTGCAGGGCAGCAGAGTATGAACTGATGACCAGAGTGCTCAGAATGGGCATTGTGGAACACTTCCTGGAGGCCATTTACATCAACATACCAAAGCACAGTGTGTATGCTGAGATTTTTGTTGATCTGACTTTGCCACAAAAAGCTGTATGTCTCTCAGGAAGGTGGTTTTATTTTGTTGGCAAAGCAGGAAAGATTGTCCTTGGGAGGAGCACTGTAATGTGTACACATACACTATTCTGTTGATGAAAGGTGACATTTGTCGATAAAACTCTGTAGTGTAGACAAGGCCTAAATAATTCATCCCCCTACAAGGTGCTTTACACCTTTGTAATTTGTAAACTGTTATCTCCTTTGTCATCTCTTAGTCAAATTATATATCTATATCTATATCTATAGATATAGATATGTAATCTTTTTTCATAAATTAATCACTCAAATTACAAATTGATGAGTCAATGACACACCTCATTTGGAACTGAAAATACACAATCAGGCAGCAGCAGAGACAAAAAAAATACAGTACAGTACTTTGTTAAATGTATACTACTACAAAATAAATGGAAAGTTTAAAAAAAGATTTGACAAGGTAAGGATATTGTTTCAGTGCTTGTTTCATTTAAATTAAGATGTTAAAAGCAATGTTTTTCTTCTACATAGTGAAGTTTCAAAGCTGTATTAAGTCAAAGTTTAGTGGTAAACTTTTGAAAGACCAACCATAAAGTCTTGTTCAGAGATACAAACAATTAAGAGTTATGAATAAAAAACGGTTAATAACCTTTCGTAAGTGTTGTTCTTTGAGATGTGTTGCTCATGTCCATTCCATGTTAAATGTGTTACAGGAGATTTTTCCCTTAGTGGCACCCATAGGGTTGGTTCTAGTGTCCTCTGGAACCAGTCTAAGGATCCCCACTGGCCCTCACGTCCTTTCAGTTCCTTCTTGTTGCAACTCTGACAGAGAGGCAGGAAAGTGGGTCATGGAATGGACATGAGCAATACATCTTGAAGAACAATAGTTACAAAAAAGGTTAATAACCATTTTTTCTCCTTCAAATGTTTGCTCATGTCCATTCCATATTAGGTGACTCTCAAGCAGTACATCTGTAGGTAGGCTTGTAGTTCATGGACGTGGTGATTTCAACACTGCTTCACCAAAACTGGCATCATCTCAGGTCTGTTGGGTGATAGTATAGTGGGACAAAAAGGTATGGACCGATGACCATATTGTGGGTCTACAGATGTTCTGGACTGGTACCTGAGCAAGGAATGCTGCTGACGAAGCTTGGGCTCCTGTCGAATGGGCTGTCATGATGGCTGGAGGCGTAATGTTCACCTGCTCATAGCAAACCTTGATACAGGCAGCTATCCAAGATGAGATTCTTTGGAATGACAGCAATAGACTTTTAATCCTTTTGGCTATTGCCTCAAAGAGATGCATGGACTTGTGGAAGGGCGTAGTCCTCTCAATGTAAAAGGCAAGGGCCCTCCTACCATCTAATGTATGGAGCTGCTGCTCTTATGCGGATTTCTGAGGATTTGGGAAGAAAACTGGGAGGAAGATACCCTGGTTGTTGTGAAACTTCTATACCACCTTTGGCAGGAAGGCCAGATAGGAGCGCAATTGGACCTTGTCCTTGAAGAACACCATGTAGGGTGGTTCCGATGTAAGGACCCTGATCTCAGACACCTTTCTGGCTGATGTAATTGCAACCAGAAAGGTGACCTTCCACAAGAGAAGAAGCAGGGAGCATGAAACTAAAGGCTTGAAGGGGGGTCCTGTGAGCCTGGACTGGACCAGATTCAAGTCCCATGGTGAGGTAGGCTCATGGATTTGAGGGTAGAGCCCTTCCAGTCCTATAAGGAACCTGACCATCATCTCATGAGAGAACACTGATCTGCCATTCATTGGTGGGTAGAAGGCTGAGATGGCTGCCAAATTGAACCTTTATAGATGAGAGCACCAGGCTTTGCTGCTTCAGATGGATCAGGTCGTCCAGTGTGGTCCACAGTGAAGAATGGGGCTGGGAAGAGATTCTGTTCAGAGGCACAGCAAATGAAATGTTTCTGCTTAGCCAGGTAGGTAACTCTGGTGGAAGGCTCTCTACTGCCTAGCAAGACCTGTTGAACTTGCTCCGAGCAGGCCTGCTCCTCAGGGTTCAGTCATGCAGCAGCCATGCCATCAGGTACAGAGAGATGAGATTTGAGTTTAGTAACCTGCCACAGTCTTGTGAAAGCAGATCCGGGCAGAGTGGGAGTCTGAGAGGCTCTGCCACCAGAGGTCCCTGTGCTGAACCAATGATGGAGCTATGAGGATGACCTTTGCGTTGCCCTTTCTGAGTTTTAGGAGAACTCTGTGCACCAGTGGGATTGAGGGCTAGGCATACAGCAGGTGGGCTGCTCTCAAGAGCAGGAAGGCATCTGGGAGGGAGCCTGCACTGTGAACACTCAGCAAGCAGAATTGGTGGCAGATTCTCAGTCCCTTGCTGATACAAGAGATGGCCCCATCTTTAGGAGGAGGACAATAAATCTTTGAATATAATCCCATCAGGAACATTTTTGAAAATATTTTTGTTTACATTTTTAAAAAAAACAGAGTTCAAAATGTTTTACAAACATCTGTACTGAAAATTTTGGTTTTGCTCTTTCCTCCCTTTCCTCATTTTGCCTCTGACAAAAGAGAAAAAGGAAAATGGGGATGAAAGGGGGGAAAACCAGGACCCCCCATTCTTGCTACTATCCTCAGTAAAGTACTTTAGCACATTAGTACCAATGTGGAACTTGCAGATTCATCCCTTGACCTGGGTGAATGGGAACTAGGATCTCTTGTTTCCTGTTGGTGCCAGAAACAGTCCTTTGGGAATTGTATCTTTAGCACTACGTACCCTATGTAGGGAACAGTTTGATCTCCAGCTCTTTCAATCTGTAGTTCACCACCAAGGCACTATATTTCTACTCCTGGTAGAATGTTTCACCTATACAAATGATCTGAGAACTAGTATCGATTAAACAAGCACGTTATACCATTCACATAAGCATAGTTCCAACAAACTGGTTTTACTAGCTGTTCAGTCACTTCGCTGGCTTCCACTTGAACTATACTCTGCACACAGATCTTTCCAGTTGACCTGGAATCTGAGATGTACAGCTGTGGTGGGTTTTTTTTTTTTGGTAGTGTAGATGTACCCTCAGTCGCTCCTGTTGAAGCTGTTGCACTGTGGACAAATAACTAGAGTCATTGGCCTGGATTCTGTGTCTCCCATAGCCTAGGTGAGTGCACTAACTGCCGGGTTATAGAGTCATTCTTACAGTTGTTCTCTCTCTCTGACCTAGTAATGCTGTGAGATACAGTGATGTAATTATTTAATCCACAATGGAACAGTTTCAACAGGAGAGAGTGAAACATCTCCCTCCCCACTCAGCATAGCCCATTGCACAGGCCTTGGGGCACTCATGTGAGAATTGGCAGATCCCTGCTCAAATCCCTTCTCCCCCTCAGGTGGAAGGGGGACGTGAATTGGGGTGATCTTTGATATTTCAGGTGAGAAACCTAAGTATTGGGCTCAAAGTTATGAGGGAGGTCCTCTCTTCCCCTGGCCTCTTGCAAAAACAGTGTAGGTGCCTCACCCCCAAAGACGGCTTGCGGCTGAGAATCCCGAGAAGAGGGAGGCATCTCTCTTAAATCAGGATTTATGCACCCAACTCCCTCAGAAGGGTGGGGCTGAGGACACACCCTTGCCTTGGCATCTCCCATTGGCTATCTTAAACAGGGAGCCACCTAGCATGTTGGCTTTTGTGATATCAATCTTAGGCACTTATTCTCTCTCCATTCATTGGATTGGAAGCCTGAGCACTGAACTCAGCCTTTGAGAATCCCAGTGATTTTCCAGGCATCTAAAAGTGAAGCATTGCAATTGCACCATGCCTTAGTTCCCTTGTGAATCCAGTCCTTGCTTGCCAAACTCCACTTTGGCCCATCTATAGTCCCCATTATGACTGCTATCATTTATGACCTTGCTTATGGGCTTCAGCAGGTTCAGATTTCCAAATGCTGAAGGGTGGCTGTTTGGCTCAAATAGCCTCTTGAACACGGCCATTTAGCCCTGTTTGTTTCTGCTTGTCTTCCTGGTTCCCTTTCTATTCAGCTGTCTTTTGTATCAGAGATGCCAGTATTTTTTTGGCATCCAACCTAGGGATTTTGCTTCCTTTACTTTTAACTTCAGGGACTTTTTGACTAATCTTGTTTTAATTAAGCCTTTCTAAAGTTTAGTATCACTATGTCACTTTTTGGCACCTTCCTGGAATGTTGAAACTAAATTATACGGTGATACAATGGTATTTTGATTCAACCACTGTCACTGCTTGAATTAGCTTCTCTGTATTATTTAAGACTAAGGATACACACAAATCTTTTAATAGTATAAATCATTCCAAAAAATTATGCAATTTCCAAACCAGTTTAATTAAAGTGGGATCCTAATCAAATGCGTATAGTGTACAGAGGACTGTTGTGCAAGCCAGAATGACCACTGTTGATGGCATCATAGAGTGAAGTTCCAGATTTGGCCCAATCCAGTGAATCCACAAATCTTTGGGGTGGCCTATGGGTGACATAAGTTTGGGTCAAGGTGTGCACCCCTTTGTGCATTGATGGAGAGCTTGAGAGCACGTTGTGCTAGAGTGTTTTTGTCCATCCTGGAAAAATGGCTGAAGAGCATGCAACACCGCTTTTGACAGCGGCGAGCAATTGGAGGAAGGTCAGATAGCTGTGAGATTGTGACATTTCACACAAAATTGAATCATTTTATGCTGACAGTGCACATAGAAGGCCTTGAAAGTCTTCCTGTAAGAGCGTCCAGGTTTCTGACCATATAAGCAGTACAAGCAATACACACGTTTGATATATCCTGAACTTCATCTCAGTGCAGAGCTGTTTTTATGTTCATAGGCAAAATATGGCATTCATGCAAGAGGTAGCAAGACCTATTCATAGAATCATAGAATATTAAGAGTTGGAAGGGACCTCAGGAGGTCATCTAGTTCAACCCCCTGCTCAAAGCAGGACTAACCTCAGCTAAATCATCCCAGTGAGGGTTTGTCAAGCCGCAGCTTAAAAACCTCTAAAGTTGGAGATTCCACCACCTCCCTAGGTAACCCATTCGAATGCTTCACCACCCTCCTAGTGAAAAACTTTTTCCTAATGTCCAGCCTAGACCACCCACACTGCAACTTGAGACTGTTGCTCTTTGTTCTGTCATCTGTACTGCCATTGATAACAGCCTAGCTCCATTCTCCCTGGAACCCCTTTTCAGGTAGTTAAAGGCTGCTATCAAATCCCCCCTCATTCTTCTCTTCCTGAGCCTAGTTCCCTCAGCCTCTCCCCATAAGTCTTGTGCTCCAGCCCCCTAATAATTTTTGTTGCCCTCTGCTGGACTCTCTCCAACTTGTCCACATCCTTTTTGTAGTGGGGGGCCCAAAACTGGACACAATACTCCAAATGCGGCCTCACCAATGCCGAATAGAGGGGAATAATCACTTCCCGCAATCTGCTGGCAATGCTCCTACTAATGCAGTCCAATATGCTATTAGACTTCTTGGCAACCAGGGCAGACTCATATCCAGCTTCTTATCCACTATAGCCTCCAGGTCCTTTTCTGCAGAACTACTGCCTAGCTCGTCGGTCCCCAGTCTATAGCTGTGCATGGGATTCTTCCGTCCTAAGTGCAGGACTCTGCACTTGTCCTTGTTGAACCTCATCAGATTTCTTTTGGCCCAATCCTCCAATTTGTTTAGGTTCTTCTGTATCCTTCCAGGGTATCTACCACTCCCATTAGCTTACTGTCATCCGCAAATTTGCTGAGAGTGCAATCTACCCCATCCTCCAGATCATTAATGAAGATGTTGAACAAAACAGGCCCCAGGACCGACCCCTGAGGCACTCCACTTGTGACTGGCTGCCAGCTAGACATGGAGCCACTGATCACTACCCGTTGATCCCTATGATCTAGCCAGTTCTTTATCCATCTTATAGTCCATTCATCGAACCCATACTTCTTTAACTTGCTGATAAGAATATTGTGGAAGACTGTATCAAAAGACTGTATTAATTAGAAGACATTTAGTTTGCTTTGATTGTTTGAAGTCTGCTTGCAGTCTAGGTAGATGAACTTCTCAATGCTCTCTGTAGTGCTCAATCCCACTTGCACCATGGGTTCTGGTGGCCCAGCTCTGATGTTCTGGACGTAGGCTTACTGCTTTAAGACATTCAACTCCATAGCCTAGGTCATGTCTTGGACTCTTGAAGGGCAGGAATGATATTCTCTGGCTTCTCCACAAGAAAGACTGCATTGTCAGCATAGACTTGGTTGGAGAACAATTCTTGACCAATCTTGATTTTTGACATGTGATAAATAAATAAAACAAAAGACTTCTGTATGCACGACAAATAATGCCAAAAAGCCCTAATGATATATTGAAAAAAAAGTTTTTTTCTTGGGGAGACAAGCCCTAGGTCAAGAATAGCCTCATGTGTGGTAGAAGTAGCTGTTCCAAGAAATAAATCTTAGTGCTGAGAAATTTCCTCTCTAAACTTTGTCCCCATTGGACCTGTAGCAGTGGCACTTACCTGCATTCTTCCTTCCATCAGCAATCTGCTTGTGAGAGGTCAAATATTTTAAAATATCCTTCTTCCCTCATGCCAAACTCCAAATGGGCAACAATTTTAAACACTTCATTTCTAAGACTCTTTACCCTTCCCTGGAACAGATCTGTAATTTAATAGAAAGTGCATGATTACTAAGGAGCTCTTCCTCAGAGTTGGTTAAAAATTGTAAGACAAAGTTTTCAAACTTGGGTCAGCTCCCACTAACTTTTGTTATTTACGGGTTCTCAGCAACTCTGAAAATCAGGGCACTTTCATTGAGGGGCCTAAATATGGAGTTAGGGTTTTGACTTTGGCGCTGAGGTTTGAAAATTCTGGATTGTGTGGCCTTTTAAGAAACAGGACATTATTTATAATACCCATTCAGGTGGGCAGTCTACTAACAAGACCCAGGCTTCTGGACGCCAGATTGCCTGAACAGCAAAGTAACTAATGAGGACGAAGAGAGTTCTGCACTACTGCGCTATTGTTACTGAACTGAATACACCATCAACTAGGCCAGTACTAGCCTAATAGGGAATCTTCCTCCACGTATTCCATATTAATTCTTACATTACTGAACCAACCAGGAATTGTTTAATCAACAACGACAGCAGCAAACATTCCAATAGCAGGAGAGTGAAGAAAGGTGCCCTTGTTTGCAGATTAATTTTGTACATGCCATGGTCTCTCAGGTTTCCTATTGTGAATGGGCCTTTTCACCTCTTGTTGGGTGACATCTTCAGTTTTTCTAGGAGGAATTTATTTGGTTGGCTGGATGCTAACAGTATATGTCTATGTTTGTCATCATCTGCAAGTTTCTCTTGTGATCAGTTGTATTTCAGGAGCTGTAGCTAGGTCAGCTTGCTAATGACTTATAACGACCATGCCATAATTTAACTTCACATTTTCTATTCAAAGAGGCTGAAGGAGCTTGCTTTCTGAATTGGAGTCTTTTGCTGACCAAACTTTGCTTTGTTTCATTACAGAAAAGATTAAATTTGAGGGTACAAGACATGTTTGCAGACCCTCCCAAACTGTGGGACAAGAAAAAACAGTATTCCTGAAACTTGATGTGAATCTGTTGACTCATTTCTAGTTTAGAATCATTTGAAGTGTGGACAAAATGTCTAATATGCAAATATTTTACTATGTAGTTAGATCTGATTGTGTTCATGCCCGTTATTGTACAATGATTAATTTTGTAGGGCACATTGAACATGTAAGGTGATATAGAAGTAATAAATAATGCAACTTTAACCCTGTTTGCTTCACTATCTCACTTCCCCCCTTCAGATATACAGAGAAGTCTAGACAGTGAACAGTGATACAGATTCTAAGTGGTGACATTAATAGGCAAAAGGTGTTTCCTTCAATACAATGGTTGCAACTGATGAGGAATTAATGAACATATTGTTCCCCTTTGTTAAAATAATTTGTTCAATACACGTATCAGTAGGGAGAGCAGAGGACCCTTAAGATAAATGATTATTTGTCAAATCCTACATGCACCAGTAAGTGCTGCTAGAGTTATTGTCAGTTTGTGAACATGAATAAATCAACTAATTTGCTTTTGATACTTACCCATACTTATTATTACAGTATTGCTCATATTTTAGAAGGTAGAAATGTAATGTAGTTATGTTTTATTTTCATTATTACACACTGCTCAATATATAACACAGCAGGATAGGGAAAGTAAGGGGAAATGCTAGAGCTCATTAAAAAATGACTGGAGTTGGTCTATATGGGAATCATCCAATTTATTAGGAAGCTTCAGCAGTTTCATTTTTGG
This sequence comes from Mesoclemmys tuberculata, assembly GCA_007922155.1. Classification (NCBI taxonomy): domain Eukaryota; kingdom Metazoa; phylum Chordata; order Testudines; family Chelidae; genus Mesoclemmys; species Mesoclemmys tuberculata. The sequence goes on along the minus strand of ML675618.1, from coordinate 70,439,654 downwards.
GAATTGGTTTGTATAAACCCACAAGGCAAAAATGAACCCCCAGACAAAAGCAAGGTTTGTTCAATAGTGCATTGAATTGCATTGGTTCCACTTTATTGCATCAGCTATGGGTTGGCGAGTCTAACAAGAGTTAGGGCTCACTCAAAAACTATTACCAAACCACTGTAGAACTCAATGATTGTTCCTTTTCAGTGACAGAAGAAAGTTTTGCTGAAAGATTTGAGGGCTCAAGCTAAACATTTAGTATGTACCCAAAACATACTAGAAACTATGTTTCACTAAAACTGAGTTTTGTGTTTCAATACCAAACTCTTGCAATGCCTTGCAAACAGAAGTGCATCATTATTGATAAAAGTAAATACGTTTAGACCCACGTAAAATTATAATATAAAGAACACTTGACTGGTCTTTGTATTTTTTGCCAGGGCGTGAAGCCAGCCTTTGCATAACTGTAACAAAATATAGGTACCTTAGCATTTTCTATTGCACCTGTCACCATAGTTTATATAAACAATATTTTGAAGGATATTTGTCAAATGTTATTCTATTACATTTTCTATAAATTGCCGTTCATAACCAGGAGATTATAAAAGTAAGAACCAATTAAAGAAGTAATTCTCATGTTCAACTCATACAGTGGCTTCGTGCATATACATTTATATAAATTGTATTTGGTTAGAAAGTATGTGTTGAGTTATGCCGACATACAGTTTGAAAATAAACTGTACCGTTACTGCAGCTGTTTTAGTTCCTTTGAGAGTGAAATTAAATTTTAAAATACCCACCGTGGACTGTTTAATAAGGAAAGGATGATGTAACTGTTCATGTGAATAACATTTTCAGTTTATAATATTAATTCAAGACTGTTCAAAAACATGTTAGTGAAAGCAAATTAAAAAAGGATTACCAACAATTAAACACAGAGCCCAACACTTCAAGCCCTCATGCATGGGCTTCCTTTGACTTTAGTGGGAGTTCTCTATGGATACATCTACACAGCATTTTGGAGTGAGCCTCAGAGCCGGGTTGACACACTCACAATAGCAGAGATCATGCTAGCACTGTAAAAATAGCTGCTCAGACAGCATTTTGGAGTTGGAGATCAGGATTCAGCGCTAGCAGGAGCCCTACCACCCTGAATCTGTTGACAGGTTGGGAGATTTGCTCCAAAATGCTGTGTAGACATACCCATTGGGAACTTGCAGGGTCAGGTCTACCAAAACATTTCATCAGATGGACTTCTATTCCTGGTTGATTATCCCATTTCTTATTTAAAATGTGCTGTATTTGTCTGTAGGAAATAAAGATGCTGCAGCTTTCATTTTCCTCTGAACTTTAACTTATTAGAAACTCTTTGCTTAAAAGACAAATTTGAAATCTCACTTTTTAGCAACTTGTTGCGAAGTCTTGACATTGCTGATTGCACACCCCCAGATATACACAAACAAGGCATTAGACTTCTAGAGATGACAGAGCTAGACCAATTTATTTTTCATAAAGTAGTCATAAAAGTAACAAATATTTAGCAAACAAAAGAAGCCACACAAACAAAAATATAAAATAAAATATTGAAAAATCATTAAGTCGTCACAGGATAAAAATCAAAGCGAGTAACCTTCATCCCCCCAAACTGCAACTTTTATGAGCTAAAATATAAATAAAGCCAGAACTTGAACAGAGGTATATTTGGGGGAATGCTCTTCTCCTTTGTAACATGGGAGAAAGTATCTTGGGGAAACATGGGGCTGTTTAGTGATGTCCTGTTTTTCCTGGCTCTGTTTTCAGTGTCCTAGGAGTGGAGCTTAGGAAACCCAGTGGGCTAGAGCTCCCTGTGGCTGTAAGAAGAAATCTTCATGTGGTTTCTTTATTTTGGTTTTTTGACTCCTGTCAAAACAGTGCCCTAGCTTTTGCCCCTTTAGCTATCTTCCACCTAGATAGTTATGGTTCCCATCATCACAATATCTGAGCATCTCCCAAATATTTAAAAAAAGAAATCTAAATCTCTTCTTGTTGCCCATAACAACTCTGTGAGTTCAGTTTCAGAGAAAGGAACTGAGACATTTCAGTGTGTTTCATTTCAACTCTGCAGCTTCTTGGAGGCGTCATTGGTATCTGATTCTGAAGAAAGGCCATGCAGGATGGGAATGATGCTGGAGGACCGCTTCGTGTCCATAGACAATGGGAGTACAAGTATCTCTTTAACCAGGCCACAGTCAGACACATGACAGAGCGATGCAGGATACTGGTAGCTGACAGACGGCATTGCTGTTTTTTTCCCTAGCATCTCAGTTAGCCTGTTTAGGAAATAACACTGTGTGCACGTCTGGGAGGGCTTCATCACTGAGCATTAGTTTCTTTAAATATTGGTTGGACTATTATCTCGTCCAGGGTGAGTAGTTATGTACCCCTCAAATGAGTTCTTGATGATCTCATATTAGGGGTTCCTGGTGTTCTCCATCTCAGGTATCTAACTCCTTTGGAGGGCCCAAAGCAGGGAAGGAGCTTCCAAGCCACCCTGAAGAGCTCAAACGCAGCGAAGAGCTGGAGACGGACAGACAGCCATGTTTAAAAAGAGGGCAGGTATTTGCTCACAGGCTGCCTTTTCTGAGACATGTTCACAAGACAGGTTGAAAAGTGTTAGTACCAACAAAGGCAGCCATTTTGGAAGGCAAAACTTTCTACTCTGGTTGGGACAAGCCAGGAAGTGGGGTGAGAAGCCTGGAACCTTTATAAACAGGATGACTTTCCAGCCTTCAGTGGATTGGACAGGAAGACTAATCTTGTCTCAGAGCTACAACAGCCAACTGAAAATATATAACCCAACTATATGTGTGTACACATACACACAAAAGTGGTGAACATGACATATCTTGACTTTAGCAAAGCTTTTGATACAGTCTCCCACAGTATCAGCAAGTTAAAGAAGTATGGGTTGGATGAATGGACTGTAAAATGGATAAGAGAGCTGGCTAGATCATAGAGCTCAATAGATAGTGATCAATGGCCCGATGTCTAGCTGGCAGCCGGTCACAAGCGGAGTGCCCCAGGGGTCGCTTTTGTTCAATATCTTCATTAATGATCTGGAAGAGGGGATAGATTGCACCCTCAGCAAGTCTGCAGATGACACTAAGCTAGGGGGAGTGGTAGATACCCTGGAGGATAGGATACAGTGACCTAAACAAATTGGAGAATTGGGCCAAAAGAAATCTGATGAGGTTCAACAAGGACAAGTGCAGAGTCCTGTAATTTGGATGGAAGACTCCCATGCACAGCTACAGACTGGGGGACCGACGGGCTAGGCAGCAGTTCTGCAGAAAAAAACCTGGGGGTTACAGTGGATAAGAAACTGGAGATGAGTCAGCAGTGTGCCCTGGCTGCCAAGAAGACTAATAGCATATTGGGCTGCATTAGAAGGAGCATTGCCAGCAGATTGTGGGAAGTGATTATTCCCCTCTATTCGGCATTGATGAGGCTGCATTTGGAGTATTGTGTCCAGTTTTGGGCCCCCCACTACAAAAAGGATGTGAACAAGTTGGAGAGATGCAGATGGGCAAATGTAGTACTCCCTTTGTTAAACAGTGAACCACCAAGTCATGATTAAAGCAATATGATTAAGATGGCTGCAAGCAATTCTGAGTACAATCTTAAAAAATGACGAAGGTCTTTACTTCAATTTTCTAATTTATTCCATTTGTTGAAGAGGTCCTAAAGCGTCTATTCATTTTCACAAAGAGTTTACAATTTTCAAAGCCTCTGTAAACAGTCTTAAATGTCCAATTTGGATTGAGATATGTTAACCTTATTAGCATGACAGCAAATAAAAGTACATCCATATGGATTACCTGCAGTTCATAATAGTGATGACCCACAAAACAATACAGTCAAGCTTTCCTTTTTGATACCAAAATCTTGCATCTCCTAGGGATTGTGCAGATAGCCTGAGCCTTTGTAATCCCCAATCCCTGTAAAGGAAACTTGTTAGCTACATTTTGGGTTGGACTACTTTGCTGTGTTATTGGTCTTCCGTCCTCAGGTTGTAAATGTTATTTTTGCAGCACACTCAGCCAGTGACCAGTACTAAAACTCAGGTATCCCACCTGCTAGAGAACAGGGCTAGTCCCCACACAGGAATTTTGCTGATATCTATTTTTGTAAACTTGAGCATTTCCTGGAATGAGCGTACTTTTGTATGGGAGCTAGATGTCATAACAGTTCCACAGGCAAACCTGATTACACTGATAAACACTGTAAAATTATTGTACCAGAAATTGTATTAATTAAATATTTAAGTTGCATAAAAAATGACACATGGTTTAGCCAGTATGTAAACACATGAAAATCCCAAACCCCGATATTTACAGTAATAAAAGAACAAATAACGCTTTTAGAAAGGGCTTTTTCCAGTTTGTTTCCAGACTTCTTTTGCTCCTTTAATGCTTTCTCTTTTCACGCACTTCCAGTACCCTTGTACCCCTTGCTGCTGCGGTACCTGTTAACAAGAACAACAAAATGGCGTCGTTTTGTTCCAGCTTTACGTATAAATACCTCCCTGTATTAAGGCTGTTCAACGCACAGAAAGCGCAGCAGCACTATTAGGCCACTGTTCATGTAGATAACATTGAGTATCATAATTAGCACATCATCATTTCCACACCAGCCAACCAACACTCAGAAGTCCTTAATGTGCCGAAACCCTCTCATTTTGCAGTACAACGTGTATTTCTCAGGCAAGTGGATAGCTAATCTTGACTGCTGGTGATGGTCTTTTTGTCCCGGTGGAACATTTCACTAAGATTAGAATTAGACCCAAACTGCAGTTTCAATCTGGATTCAAACTTTTCCACTGATCAGGGAGTTCAGATCTGGGGTTCTGGTTCATGTTCATCTTTAAGTATAACAGTTATAAATAGATATATAGAGAGAGAATTAAAATAAATAATGAACAAGTTTACACTCCCCCAAATACAACAAGAATACCACTAAGAGGCCAGTTTACCAAATATCTTCTCTTACTCACATTACAGATGTTAGAAATTCCCAGTTTCTCTTACATACCATCCAGGAGCTAATACTCATACTATAAGAGATACTCCACATGAGAATTATAAATTCAGATTATAGACCCTAATAAGAAATATCAATTTACTGAAGTATCCCAGGACGTTAACTTGGGGGGGGGAGGGGGGAAGGTGGAGAGAAGGGCAGGCATGCTCAGTATGATTGATGTGCTTATATACTTATTACAACTCATTAAAAACTCAGCGGGAGTCTCTTCTCTGAGATGCCTGCTTCAGAGAGTTTCTCAGTTCATGTCAGATAGACATTCTCAGACACCGAAATCCCAATCCTGAAGAAGGATCTCAATTTTTAGGAGCAATGTGCATGCTAGATAATAGGGCAGGTTTTTTTTAGTACTTCTTAGTAGTAGGAATAATCAGTTTTTAATGTTTTTTCCCCTTATCCACTAGTTTTGCCTTCACTTCTACAAGTGCTAACACAGCAGACTTAAGAATTCCCAATGTTAATAATTTTGTGTGTAATTTAAAAGCAGTTAAATGCTTTCATTGACAATTTTAGTCAACTCTAGTTTTGTTACCCTTAAGCCTCGATGCATCCTATTCTTTAGAACTCCGAGAAACTCTCCATGGCTGAGGCAATTATCTCCATCCAAATCAAAGATCTTGAAGACTGTGTCCAAAACGTTGTCTGAGAGCTCCTGTCCTGTTGCCACTTTCACAGCTCTCTTGAACTCAGCTAGCAAAAACATAATGTTATATTACACATTACTGAGAAACGAGGAAAAACTAAACACACGTAAAAAGTGGGATTCTGTACCAATTTATGACGTCGCCTGGGTATCCTAACCTTCGGTATTTGGGATTTTGTGAACTAGTAAATTATATTAAAAGACCTCAATCCATGTGCTTTTGAGCTTGCTTTGTATTTCAATACCATCTTTGCTGCTTGTATTATGAGCTTTTAAAATACATTATTTCTTCTGAAGCAACAAGAACAAATGGCAAGTATTAATATTTGCTGAAAATAGCTGCACATAAAAAAATTAAATACTTTTGGCCTACACCTGTGTATGGAGATGGCAAGCACTTAACTATAAAGGTCTTATAAAAATACTAACATTTTATTTGGACTCAGTCTAATGCTAAATAATTCCATATTAAAATCTTTGTCCATAAGGCATTTTTTTTTCAAAGACACACTCCAATTGAAAACCACTTCAGCTGTTTTTTAACAGCCAGTAACATCAACTACTAAAAAGAGCATTTACAACACACAGGTTTGTATGCTTTTTGGTCGGTCTTAGGAACTGGTCTGTCCTTTCTTTAATGAGTGGCAGAGACGAATTCATGGAAGAAGCAGCTACTATACCACTCTGGGCCTCCATTTTCCTCTCTATCTTTTGCCCTCTTCTTTTCATACTTTTATTATTATTTATACGTATATTGTGGTACTGCCTAGAGGTCCAAGGCCCTTTTGTGCTAGGGGTTGTATACACATGTAATAAAAGAAGCAGTTCCTGCCCCAAAGAACTTAGAGTCTTAGCACATAAGAAACAACACACAGATACAAATAAATATCTGGGGGAGGGGATCAGGAGGCGCGTGGAGGAGAAGATATCACAGCAATGATTGTGCTTAATATAATTAATGCAATCACAGCACACAAACCTAGGTCAAACGTTTTATAGCCATCATGGAAGAGAGGTGTTTTAAGAAGGGATTTGGAGAAGAATAATGAAGACATAGTAGTTTTATATATTTTTACGGGAAGCTTCTTCCATTTATAGCATACTGCTCCCACTAGCAGGTGCACATACTAAAACTGAAGCCCCATCTTTATAAACCTTTACAAAGAGGCTACTCATGACTTAGTTCTCAGTGACATGTGTTGATTTAAGCAGTAACTGTAGTTCAGTCGCTAAGGGTTTGTCTACACAGTTAGTTTACAGCAAGCTGGGGTATTAATCCACCCGGCACTAGCATGCTGCAGACTAACTGTTCGTGTGCACCCTGCTGACCTATGCATTAACAATTCATGAATGCATTTTGATTACTCCTGTTTCAAAGAGGACTGAATCAAAGTGCTTTAACAAACTGCTAATGCACATCAGCAGAGTCCATACAGTCAGCCCATGGCAGGACAGATTCACATCCCAGCTTGCTGTGAACTAAATTCTATTACAGACAACCCTTTAGCAATATTATTATTTATTATTTGTATTACCATAGCACCTAGGAGCCCCAGTTGTGAACCAGGACTCCACTGGGTTAGATGCTGTATAAATACAGAAGAAAAAGACACTCCCTGCACAATTAACATCCATGAACAAGGGACTGTACCAAAAACTAAAAGTGACATGACATATTAAAAAGAGTTAGTTTAAAATATGAGAATCTTATCATAAGCCTTAATTTGTGTCTTTAGAAATGAAACTCTTCAATGTAAGCATGGATGCTGTTTAAGCCATCATACTACAGAGTCACGTTTCTATACAAAATAGGAAGGAAAAAGGGAAGAAGAAATCAATATGGTTAAATGGCGGGGGACAAGAATTTATTTAAGCCAAAAAGGGGCAACTTTATCACAAGTAAAATGTAAGATGGAAATCAGAAAGGCTAAGAAAGGATCTGAAGAGCAAATAGTCAAAGACATAAGAAATTAAGTACATGAGAAGTAGGAAGTGCCAAAGGAAATATTTTTTTTAAACAATACATGACTAACTTATAGTGTTTACACAAATCATTGAAGCAAAAAACATCCACAGTTAGTCTGGATAGGCATTAAGAAATAAGTACTAAAACCCCTATGCTTCCATGCATAAAACCGATTAGTAACGGCCTATAGCTAGGAAAGAACTTTCCCCGTAGAACGTTTTGTAAATTGTCTAACCTGGGGCTTTTTACACCTTCCACAGAAGCATGTTGTATTAGACAATGTCAGAAATAGGAGTCCAACTACTGGTCTGACTTGCTATGGAAATTCCTGCATTCCTAAATCAGTTCACCGGCACTTGAAATGTGTATTTCAGATAGAGATGAGCTAGTCCCCAATTATATTAAACATGATCATTGCACAGTTATCTTATTCAATAGTCTTCCCCACTATTTGTGTTATCTGTGTGTTGTTCCTTGTAAGGTGCAAAGACTGTAAGCTCTTTGGAGCAGAGACCACTTTATTATATTTATATATGTACCCTGAAACTCCAGTTCATCAGATAAAATGGACCCCAGATCTCAGCCATGTTGGGCTGGATTTTTGCAAAACCAAAATTTGATTTGGTTTTGCAAAACCCAAACTATCTTGACTTGCTCATTTTAAGGAGGGGGCTAAACCATTTATCTATTCTGTGTGCAACTAAAAAATACAGACAGAGTGAAGTATATGCATTTACATGGAAATGTTTAAGTGTGTTGCCCAAGTGCTTCAATTACTAATATTTTTGTTATTTAGAACCGAAAGACTGATCCCTGGTCTTACACTACCAATTTATGTCAGTGTAACTATGTCACTCAGGGGTGTGGATTCACCTTGCAGCTTGCTACATGAACAAACCACTATTGTTTGTTAATGGCCTTTATTAATGTGATCCTGCTACAAAACATGCATTCCTTCATTAAAACCTTTCAATCAAATTTACTTAGGGTATGTCTACACTGCCAGAGCTGCAGGATTGATGCAGCAGGATTGATTGAGCAGGCTGTGGAAATCCACTCAAACGATCCCGGAAGTGCTCTCCAGTCGACGCTATTAATCCACGCCCCCTCAAAATAAGTAGGGCTGCGTCAAACAGAGGGTGTCTTCTTTCGACGCAGCGCAGTGCAGACACCGCAGTATGGCAATGTAAGTAAGTCGATGGAAGATATGCAAACTACATAACGTAGCTTGCATATCTCCCGTCGATGGCAATGTAGATCAGGCCTTAGATATCACTAAGTAAATTTGACACACTTAGATATTATTAAGGCCTGGTCTACACTGGCCACAGATTTTGATGGCAGTCAATGGGAGATACACAAGCTACGTACAGTAACTTGCGTATATTCCATCGAGGTCCTAACGTCTACGTACCATGGCATCTCCACTATGTTGACGGGAAATGCCCTCCCATTGATGCAGTGCTACACTACTTGCCAGGGTGGATTTAAAGAATCATCTTCCGGGTTCCACTGACATTCAATTGAACCCGGAAAATCGATCCTGCACTGCTGGCCATGCTGCCGGCAATGTAAACATAGCTGCAGTACATTCAGGCTCTTGTGGGTGATTCTGTAAATAGTACATTACAGCACACATCAGAACTTAGAAATCCTAACAACTTGTGCTTAAAAATGCTACTATTCTTCATGCAAGTCACAATAATTTGGAATAAAATTTTAATGCTATAGTTTTTTGGAATCCATAATGCTAATTTTTTAGATAATTTATTAAAAAATTCTCTATGCAGTATATTTTCTTCCTGTTATTTAAAAGTAAATATACAAAGTTATCTACTACTTACCCAACTTAACAGGACGATTAGCTACAGTAAACATTTGCATGGCAATAGAAAAGTCTTCTAAGCGATTTGTAAAGTGGCAAAAAGTCTTGAATTCATCCAAGGTGATATTCTAGAGTACCAAATAATTCAAATTAGATTTGCTAGATAATAAATCCAGAACAAGCTGGTCTACTTCCTTAGGGTTCTAGTATTTAGAACTAGTATAACTGTGGATATTGCCTTTAATATTTTTATTTTTTAGATGTGACACAATCATGATTATGAATAACAAAATTAAATCTGAAAGGTTGCAAGAATGCCTCTATTTGAAAATAACCTGAATTTTGGTATATACTTATCTAATAAGAAACTTGCACTTGAATTTAAAATAAAGCAAAACAAAAATAATATATTCTATGTACCTACCTCTCCTCCTTGGATTCTCTCTTTCACATTTTGCCAGTAAATTTCATTGTTTTCCTCATCAGTGAAATACAATAGCCATTCTGCAAAGTCCTCCTTTCTCATGAAGTTCAAACCCTTTGAAAATTGTATGAATTCCATTTCTTGCACCTCTGTTTGTAAATTTTCCATAAATCTAAATATAAAGAAATACAGTGAGAAACACATAAAGTAACGAAGAGTTAGTACTATTAATACTAACCTCGTTACTCAGTAGACAAAATAGTAACATTTTAAAATCTATGCATGTACCCAGCTACAAATATTACAATTACACTAATTATTTAATGTATCAGTGATAGTTTTATCTGTGCATGTAAATATATTTCCAATGCTGTGTTTCTGTAATTATACCACTAGGGTGCTCTCTAAGTCTATGTACTTTAATGGATGTGGCAGTCACTATGGATAGGACGGAATAATGTACTGCTACTGTAGTAAATACCAATTATCCGGAGAAGAGAATATGCAGCAAAGTGTGTATATATAAAGAGTATGTGAACCTTTGATGGCCAGCCAACATCATGACAATTTAATGCAAATGGACTGACCTGATAACTACAGGTTATGGACTAACATGTGGTTTATGCAATTTAACATTACAAATTGAGTAATGAGAGGATTGGACAATGACTAAAGATATTATATGCTAATAGTCACAAGACACAAGATTCCTAATCATGATGAAAAAGTGATAGAAGAAAAACTTAAACCATCAATACAGGGCAGCATACAGAAAGGGTAATTCAATGTCTCAGAGGTTATAACAATGAAAGGCTTGGTAAATCAGGTAATAATATTAATCAGAAAATGGATTAAGAGGGAATATAACTGGCATGAAAACAGTGCTGAAAGTTACAGAAAATACAATGTCACAGCTATCTGGGAAGGTAACAAGATAAAAAAACCATAGCACAATTTGATGCAGGAAGGCATAAACTTTAGGGGATTTAGGAGATTATTTCCCCTATAAAAATAGATAATTTATGAAACAGGCTATAACTGGCAGCAACACAAACTACAACTGTAAATATAGGTGTGGCTTTGTTTCCTTATTTTGGAAGAGATAATCACAGGAGTCCATTTCTGGCCCTAAAATCTAGGAATCTGGGTAGCTCTCACACACTTAACAGTATTTCCAAATATCTTTTCTTTCCTATTTTGTTAATTGCCGTTTTATTTTTGTTGCCCACTCTAAGTGGTTACATTTTTATTGGAAATATAAGCTAACAGGGCACTTATTCCTGACAGTACCATTTACGATTTCTCTCTCCCTGTGCTTTCTTCTCAGTGTCCACAGGTTCTAACAAGAACTCAGTTTTATTGAATTGCAGTAAATAACTAAAGAGAGGATGAAATAAAGTACTTTTGCATTAGGACAAAGCAATTACTTGGAGAAGAGAGCAGCAAGGAAAGTGTCAGTGCAGCAAAAAATGGTAGAGACCTTTGCTTATCAGTGTTTGCATGGCCTCATTGTATTTGAATTCTTTTCCTGAAAATAAGGCATTTTAGTCAGTGCAGCTATCTTTAGTTCTTTAATGAGATCACTTGGACAATTAGCAGCTTGGAGCTCTGTGTTGTCTGTAGAGGGATATGTCAAGATTGTTTTTGCAACATAAGCTATCTCTTGTATTTTCCTCTGCATAATTAGTGCTGCATAGGCAAGAGGGTGCATGAATAATGCTTCATTGCTCAGGACATGCAGGTGAAAGAAAGACACTGGAATGGATTTTAAGCAGTAGACTACAATTTTATTAACACTGGTTGGGGTGGTATATGTCCACCCAATCTCACATACCAGGCATTTAACTGGATCCAATGTGGAGTTAGAGGTCTCTCACCATATAAGCAATAACCTGGTAGGCCCCTTGCTTATCTCCCCAGGGCTCAAATCAGTGAGTCCTCTAGCCCTCCTACCCATGAGGGGGAGTAGAGAGTATTCAGTGGCAACCTCAGTCTGTGAAGACTTGAGGTCTCCCTTCAACCCACAGGCACAAGATTCACCAGCAAAAATCCTGGGTCTCATTTACCTCTTGTCCTTTTAGCCTTTATCTGCACTAAACACAGGCTGCAAGTTGTGACAAACCACACATTCCTATAATATCTCTTAAATTTAGACTTCCAAATGCTATTCTTCTTTACCTCAGCTGTGCTTCCACAATGTTGCAAAGAGAACAAAAAACCTGCCAATTTTTCCCAATGGGAAAAAATTCTTTTCTTATCCCAAAACAGAGGCAATCAGTCATGACCACAGCAACTTGGAAATACATCTTACTATCTACAACTAAAGAGAGGGAGGGCAGGGTAGACAAAAAGGAAGGGGGATCCTGCAGCCCAGGGAAAAGTTTAAATTGCTGGGGGAGCACAGGAGCCAGTTAGCTCCCACTTTATCCTCGGCCAGCCAACAAGATGCAATGAATCTGAGGAGAAGGGGGAGCCTGGCATTTTCAGGAATGTGCTCCCTTCCCTCTCACAGTGGCACATTCCCTTTTCTGATACAACCAGCAGCATCCTTCCTGACCCATTGAATAGAGGTGTGTTGTGATACTTGAGTGTATAAATTTACATTAATTGCAAGCTTAACCGGTAAAAAAAAAAAAAAAAAAAAAAAAAAAGAAAAGATTTATGAATTGTTACAATCATTTGTTATATAAAACTGTTTCTCAGGCATGGACTCTCTCCCCTCCACCTCCAGTTGGGGACAGAGTATTCTTCCTGATGCGGCGCCATCCATTCCCCCTGCTGAGACAGGGTGGATTATCTATTTAGGCTACAAATTTAGGCATATTTACCGCCATCAGATTGATTTTTCCGGTTCAATTGAGCAGCAGTGAAGGCATGCTCAATTGATCTGGAAGTCAGTTTAATAAAACCACCTCCCCCAAAAGCGCAGCATTGTGTCAACGGGTACGTATTTCCTGTCGGTGCAGTGCACTGGGGATGGAGAGCTAAACAGAAGTTACCAAGTTGACAGAAGTTACACAAACCACTCTGCGTAGCTCCCTTTGACTGCTGCTGAATTTCACTGGCAGCGTAGACCAGGCCTTAGATGTCAGGAATTCAGTAAGTATTGCATTTAAATCCAGTAGGTTTCCTCTTGGCATGCTGGAGTGGGAAGATTTCATGCAGCACCAAATGTTTCTCAGAGCAGCAGCTGAACAGTATGATTTACAATTCAGATATGATATTCCCCCCATATTTCAAGAGTTACCAGAGTCTGATTCATCACATCAGGGCATTTTTATTATCAGATGTGAGAGTTAAAAATCCTAATGAGTTTTTTTCTGCAACACTTATCAAAAAGTAGCTAGCTAGGAAGGAAATCTTGGTAGTGGCAGTGGCTTGATCACATTTATATGACGAAGACACATGATTGTGGTTGTTTTTTATGTACCTGCTAGGTCCCTTGTTGCATTTGTTCAAAACAATGATTCACAGCTACAGAGAGTTCACATTCCTTAATGGAAGCTTTGCATTGACTTCAATAGGACCAGGATTTCTCCATAGGAATAGAGGGCAAGATTCTGATCTCAGATACTCAGTGTAAATCCAGAGTAACTCCAGGGCATTCAAGGAAATTACTTTTACACCATAGTAACAGAATTCAAAATCAAGGCCAGAATTTAAAAAATGTAGAAGAAAAATCAATAATTTGTAAGAAGGAAGAAAGCAGTGAGAAGATAGTACTTGATTTCATCTAGCCCGTTGTCCATATTCTTCAAAATGCACATGTTTAAGACCAACAGCCAAATTTGTTATTTATTATTTGTGTTACTGTGTTATTGAATTGGGGCCCATTTTGCAAGGTAATCTACACAAACATAGAAAGATACAGTTCCTAATAATCATTGGTAACTCACCTTTAAATAGAAGTGAAAGTAAATGAAACTGGGGGAATGTGAAGGCTCCAGTGATTCTTCTACCAACTTGGGATTTTGAAATACAATGCTAGCTTTGTACTCTCCTTATGGTAAACAAAGTAGCAAAATGAAACACAAAGGAAAGATTAGGGAAAATTTTCCTTCCTATACCTTTGTTTCTGTATTTCAGAATGTTTGTACTGCACCCTGACTTCTAAGGCAGCACTGTTTAGCAGTTACAAGACCCCCATTTAGGAATGAAGTCTCTTCTCCTAAAAAAGGAGCAGCTGATATACAGGCAGCTGCCTGCTTAACTTAGCAACAAAGGTTGCTCTAGACACATCACCTTGGTGTTCAACTTTCTACACTGACTCCCCGTTGAACACTGAGTCTAGTTCAGGATTTACTTTCATTCAAAGCCCTTTATGCTTTGTAGGACTGGCCTAAGCTACCAGGGAGATCACTCCCTTTGCAACCATTACCATGCACAACGGCTGAGTTCTACCAGAACCATGAAACTATCAATGAGTAAAGGGAGTCTCAGGAGGGCTGGGCACAGAATTTTCACTCTTTCGCAGGAGCTGGACCTACGCTATTGAACTCGCTCCTACTAGAGACAAGAATGATCATCAGGGATCCTAGTTTTCCGTGATATAAAAACAAAATTATCTAATAAAACCCCCTAAATATCCACATTTTTATGTAATTAAAATGAACATTAGTTTCCCTAGCCAAAATATATATAGGTATCAATTGAATACAATGTTTTGCTGATATATTTACAATTTTTTAATATAACAGCCTGAACTCCACTACCCAAGGCTGGCAACCCAAGTCCCACACATTCTCCTGATTATCCAAAATTTTGATTATCCAATCTGGCCTTGGTCACAATTAGATTGGACAATTGGAGTTCCACTGTATAGTTTTTTATTTCTTCACAAAATGTAAAAACTAAAGATTCTCTGTAAAAACTCAAATTCTGCATTTTTCTGTGGCAAATGGATTTCTAGGATTTCTGAAGATCATGGAGCTCACCAGTTTCAGAACTAAATGCTTAAATGCCTCTGACCCTGGACAAGTATTATGTAACTTTTCCATGTTTCGGTTTCCTTACCTGTGAAAGAAGAAGAATACCTACCCCTATACAAAGTACTTTGAAATCCTGAGAGGAAAATCATTAGACAAGTGCAAACTACCCTTATGATACTTGTATATCTTATTGAGCTATAGTACACATCAGTCAAGTGAGGTTTTGAATGCATGCCCTAGCATAAACAAGGAACAGACCCAATCAAATCTGGAGTCCTACTGATACGGTCCACTCCAACTCACCTTGCGTTCTTAACCAAAAGGCTTCAAACAAAATGCAACCAAACATCTTAGAATAGTGAGAGAGCAAAAGTCCAAACAAGATGGCTAAAGAGAACATATATATATATACATGTGTGTGTGTGTGTGTTTCCTGAGTGATATAAGCTGAAATGAAATATACAGAAGAAACAGAATTTGTGGATAAACAGAATTTAGTCCGTGAGATGTTCTCTGTCTGCAGAAGGGTTAGAACAAAAACAGGGTAAGAAAACCTCTTAACATGGTCCTGAAAGAGAAAGAACTGTTTATTTTCTATATGCATTTATAAGATGCCTCTCAACATAGCATAATCCAGAAATTTCTATCTGCAAACTATCTCAGGAAAAAGTAACATGTATTCTACAGGATCTTTCTCTCCATATTCTCAGTGCTTTTGTTTGAGTGTGTGTATGTATATAAAAAGATTTGGGGAAGATTAGATTTTAGACGTGAGTTTTATATTTCATTGTGAAGGGGCAACACTCATAGCAGTTCTGAACTCTTTGAGGATTGAGCTATATAGACATAGACCAGTTGCTAAGAACATTTTCTCTCCTACTAATTAGAGATTAGGCTTTTTTGAGTAAGAGCAGTATTTTTCAATAGGAAAAATATTGGTTGTCAAGAAAACGTTTTCTTCCACTGGAAAACTTTAAATGGGAATAGCTGGGGAGAAAAACAGGAGAGCATACAACACTGTTGAAATACACAGCACACAGAACTTTTTTGGAAGGAAAAGCTCCAAAATGGCTATCATATTTATAAAACCTTATTGACTGCTGCCATATATAAAAATGTCTTTGTTGAGCTTGGGAAAATTTCTTGAATTAGTATAATTCTCTGGTCCCAAGTTTAGAATTTTACATCTTCGACAATGAAAATTTCCTTCTGGAGTCAAGTATGTTTGGTACTGGTGATTAATATTATATATTACGTGTAAAACACAATGGTGATCTTCTGGAACCAGGAATACTACGGGGCATCTGAGACAAAAGGCTGATGTGGTTGAGATTTCTTGATTGCTATGTTATTTTAGGCCTGATGTAGTGTATCTTATACTATAGTGAATGCTGAAATGGGAGACTAATCATTTAACTGAAAAAAATCTGTGGGCCAAATCATGAAAATTGAAAAAAGAACAAGCTATACATTTTCTTATGCGAATATAATATTGGAAGAAGTTTTAGAAAAGGAGGGAGGGAGAAAGATTTGGAATAGGATATGTCATGAGGCCCTGGAATTTCATCAGAGGTACTGCCTGTCTCTGTTAATGATGGACCCCTTCTGAAACAGTGTAGATTAGTGTTGGCCACCCTTTGCCCTAGGGACCACTTATAACCCTCAGGGCTCTAAACACTCTGTTGAGAAGAAATGATGTATTGATTGTGAATTGAACATGTATTCCCTGTGTTCCATGTTCTGAAGTCTTGGAAACAACTGTGGTGTTATTGGGAGGAAATAAGGGGCAACACCTCTCAACTACTTCCCACCACTTCCTGGGCAGCCCCATGAGCAGCTCTGGTGAGAGCTGGGAGAATCTCATCAACTGTATGTATCCCTTTCCTGCTGCAACTGCTCAGCAGTTCCACTGCTGGCTGTCTGCTGCAATACAGAGAAGGGAGAGAAGAGAGAGAAGTTTGGTTTCTTTATTTCCTGTTTCCCTGATACCTGACAGAGTCTCAGGGGGATCAGGAGAGGAGCCTAACTGAAACTGCCTGAGCCTACAGAAGCACCTACCAAGGATGACACCTCTCCCCCTGGCAGCCCGGAAAGGGGGGCAAAAAGAGAAGTGGGGAACCAACAACCAGTCACAGGTCCCTCATTCTCTGGCCCAACTTTGGTGAATACTAAAGCAGCCCAGAGAATACTTTTACTTGCACCACCTGGCCCTGATTTCCAAGGGACCATACACCAGCTGGGCGTTACCAGAGCACAGTGCAACTCCAGCCAGTTTCTGTCCCCACCCCCAACTTGCCCCTTTTCCAGGGGCAAATGAGAAAAGGCACAGGAGCTGATTAAGCCAGCTCCATGCTCACTGAGACTTGTGGATGGTTTCCGCTCCTTTTGTGCCATCTGAGTGCAAAGAGAGCAGAAGAGGGCATAGAAGCTCTGTAGTATTGATTGGGGCCCTTTGACCTTTTTGAAATGTTTGGATCCGAGCCTGAATAGTTTATACATTTACAGAATTATAAAGGATACTAAGTTCAGCCAGAATAGCTGACTAGGAGGCTTGATTAAAAAATAAATGATGAGGTGAGAAAATTCATTTCAGCTTTCTGATAGAAAATATAGTGCCACATAGAACCATGGAAATGTAAGGCTGCAAAGACCTCGAAAGACCTGCAAAGACCTAGTTCAGCCCCGTGCTAAGGAAAGGACCAAGTATATCTAAACCATCTCTGGCAGATGTTTGTCTAACCTGTTCTTAAAAACCTCCAATGACAGGAATTCCATAACCTGCCTTAGAAGCCTATTCTAGAGTATAATTGCCATACAGTTAGAGAGTTTTTCCTAATATATAACCTAAATCTCTTTTGCTGCCCTTTACTTCTTGACCTAACTTCAGTTGACATGGAGACCAATTGATCATTATTCTCTCTGTAACAGCCCTTAACTTATTTGAAGACTGTTATCAGGTCCCTGCTCAGTCAGTCTTCTTTTTTCAAGACTAAGCATGCCCAGTTTTTTTGTTTTAACCTTTCCTCATAGATCAGATTTTCTAAAGATTTTATGGTTTTTGTTGCTCTATTCAATTTGTCCACATCTTTTCTAACGTAAGGCACCTAGAACTGGACACAATACTGAAGCTGAGGCTTCACCAGTGCTGAGTACAGCGAGCCAATTATTTCCTGTGTTTTACATATGACGCTCCTGTTAATACACCCCAGAATGATATTAGCCTTTTTTTGCAGTTGTATCACATTGTAGATTCATGTTCAATTTGTGATCTACACTGAAATCCTTTTCTGCAGCATAGCTGGAACTAGCAGCAGGTTATTCCCCATTTTGTAGATGTGCAATTGATTTTTCCCTTCTAAGTATAGTACTTTATACTTGTCTTTATTGAATTTCATCTGTTGATTTCAGACCAATTCTCCAATTTGTCAAGGTCCTCCAAAGTGCTACAACTCCTCCCAGATTGGTGTCATCCACTAATTTTATAAGCATGCTCTCCACACCTTTATCCAAGTAATTTAATAAAAATACTGAATGCTACTGCATCCAAGACAGACCCCTGCCTGTGAACAGGGTGAAATTTCATGAAGAAAGTTCAGTAGAACCCTGTTTATCTGAGCCTTCATTATCCCGCTCTCCATATTAACCAAACTGGGCAATGGGGCTGACAGCCTGAGCCCCGCCCATTCTCCAGATTATCTGAATTTTTGATTATCTGATCTGGCTCTGGTCCCAGCTAGATTGGATAAACAGGGTTCCACTGTATTCCTATATTTATTTTGAGAAACTTAAAGCACATAACTGTATATATAACTGGTGTGATAGATTTTAGTGTGTCTTAATCAAATAGTTGTTCTTACTTTTTCTAGGTATTACACTGATCAGTGGAAAGGCTTTCTAGCAACAACTTGGAAAACGATAAAAGCATTTACCATCATTATTTTTTCCTTTTGACAATGATCTATGTCTGTATAGCTCATCAGTCATGTCTTGTAAAAACAGCATGGCACTTTGATCAAACAGCCAACAATAGGTTCCCGTGTGAGGTAAAATGTTGTGAGAGCCCATCAGATAGAAATCACATTTTCCTTGAACAATAGAAACCCAGAAATGATGTGCTTGATTTATTTGCAAATAAAATCATGTGAAAAGTGATATCTCCACACAGGTTAAAAAGACACTGATCCTTTTATTCACCTTTCTATGTGTTAAACAAACTTCACTGTCATGTCGCAAGTCAAATGGAGTGAATATGGAGTGATAAAGAGGCACATTCCATCTCTATGAAAAATAACTGCCACTGTTGAAAAATTACCTGCATTAAACCTTACACTTATCCCACAAAACTTAAGAGCAAGATGTGGGAGTTTAATTTTGCTTACAGGCCTCTATTTATGTGATAGGTAAAGGTCTTTAACCTATATTTTTTGAGTGTGCTAGGTACATAGTTTTATCAATGTCATGCCTCATTGGGTCAATGCAGGATTTTATCTAAAACCTGAGGCATTCCAGTTTACACTATATATGCAAACACAACCTTTTACTGGTGCTCTCTGTCCTTTGTTTCATTAAGAGGGCCTACTGTATTTATAGAGACGGTAGTTGCAGACATGTTAAACTTATTTCTTCTGAGTCAAGAGCTTCCAATGAGAAAGGTTTGTTTATTTATTTGAAGACTGGTATGTGCCTGAGTAAGTGGAGTGGAAACACTTTATAGTGTTAGGAGAAATACAACTCTCCCCTTTTTTGTTCTGGCTTTTCCTAAACCTCTACTGATTGCAACAACATCTGTTACTAAAATTGCATCTGGACATAAATCAGAATCAATTTTATGCTACTTTTATTTTATCAGATTATGAATTACCTCTGACCTTTGAAGGCAATGTGAAAATCTTGTCCCCCTTTAAGTGTGAAAGCACACATCTTGTGATATAAGAACGTGGTGCTCAACGGTACACGTGGTTTCAACGATTAATATCAAGTCAGGACATTTATAGAGTAAATAGAGGGCTTTAAGTGGTTAATTCTTTAAAACCCAGAAGTGCTGGGAGTTGCTATTAGCCATAATAAACTATCTTGATGTTTAAAACTCAGATTATTTCTTCCAGTCACACATGTTGTTGGGCTGTCAAGTTGAGAGAGGACAAGGCAAGAGATTCTGCATTAAGATTTACTTGAGGACAGCAGCATCTTTCTGACATCACAACATTACTATGATTTTTCAGCCCATATTGGAGCGTCCGTAGTGGTCACAGGTTAAGTTACAAAACTGATAGATGAGTCCTTTACATTGTTGGCATTACCAAATCAAATTATGGAGGCTGTTCATTTGACAACCCAGATAAGGAGTCTCCCCATTATCCAAACAAAGAAAGGACTATGTTGGCCTTGTAACACTTGCTATGACCAGTATGCCAGTCATCACAGGTTAGGGGATGTGCACACACTCATACACAATTAGTAGAGTGGTACAGCATAGTAGTAAGTAATGGAGTCTCTAGTTAAATAATTTACAATCCTTATTTTGTGCTAGTGCTTTATGAACATAATGATTAACCTATATTATTCTTACAATTTTTTTCATTAATTTCTGGCTTTCATTATAAGCATTGTAAAGAGATTCTTTGGTACATAAAAGAATACAAATATTTTGCACATTGGAAGAAACAAAGTCACATATTTCAGGAAGTAATGTTTCAAAATATTCCATTGCCGTTTCAAATGGACATGGTGTTCTTCACTTCCTGTCCTAAATTTGTAGACTGTGCTGAATTGTTGGTAGGCAGCTGCATGGTTCCACTGCAAGAGCATTTCAATGGATGAAGTGATTCGATATATGTAAAGTTTGTAAAGCTCCTTCTAATTTTTTGGGACAAAACATACTATTTAAATGTACTATTTAAATTATTCTGAGAGTAGGGAGAGCTATTGTAGCAGAGGAAGGCAAAGTTTCTCAGGGCTTGTCTACATGGTGCTGGTAAAGTGCATGAGGAGATGTGACTTGGAAAGTACAGGATCATGTTATGCTTTAATCGCCTCATGTAGATCCTGCTGGTGTACTCTAAAAGCTACTTAGTTTGTGTGAACATAGTCCTTGAAACAGAATGTGAACTAGGTACCTTTCAAAGCGTGCCAGCAAGGTCTACACAGGGCAGTTAGAGTGCAGCTCGTTAGCGAGCTTTCCAAATCATGCTCTACTGCACTGTGTAGAGAAGCCCTCAGTGTTCTTCAGATTGATGTGCAGTGGCTGATAAGAGTTTGACCAAGCAGAAACAAACTCATCACCATTCAAATGTGGAACTAACAGGAATGACTATTAGCAATGAATGACAGCTAGCATTTGTACGCTACCTGCAAAACTCAGAATAGCGAAGCTTGTCCTTTCCTGCTCTTCCAAAGAAGTACACCAGCAACGTTGTATTAACATCAGAGCCTTCCAATTCTGGTTCCTACAAACAAAAAATAAACTTATATAATTAATTACTAACAATTCAACAAAAAACTGGTAATGCATATTTGAACTAGAGTTTCCCAGAAGTCACTTGTAATTTAGCTATTGTTCTTGCAGACAGTATGTAGAGAATTCTAAAGGAAAGCTGAATGTTCTCTCCCAAGATGAACTGTGACCTCTGTGTTCCATGTTCTGCTCCTGATACCAAGTTATAGTAGCTAAGCCCTGTGCAACCAACTGACACAATTTTCCTTTTCATTGGTAAAAAGATTATCAATTAAATAATTTGGAGATAATTATGGTTTATCCAAGAAACTGAAATCAGCTCTCTCTGATTTTATTCCCTTTTATTACTAATAATATAATAGTTTACACTTTATCTAAGTACTGTATCGCTTTTCAGATTCAGAATCTTAACGCCTTCCTGTTACAAGTTTCTTTCCCCAGAGTCCTTTTTACCAAACCAAATGTTGCTTAGAACATAGAGCATCTACCTGAACTTGGCACCTGTCAATATTTAATAAAAATAAAATGATGGTCCACAATGTATCTCTGGACATAGTGTGATTCAAGTGCAAATTTCCCATGAAAAGAACCATACAGGATAGTAAGTAACAGCTGACTTGAAAAAATGATTGTTTTCCAGTTTTATACATATTTTGAATTAGCTAAACTCTATTATAGTCCTGAAAGCAGATAGCATGCTAATATCCACTTTAATGTTATAGCACAAAATACTTTTATATATCCTTTGTCATTAGTTACTGAGAAAATTAATGGTTACCTATTCAGTAAACTTCATTTTTAGATTAATATTGTCTTTCAAATCAATTTAATATTAAAATAAAAACAATTTTTAGCTAATTCATCTGGGTTGGTTCCTTAAGCTCCAGCAATACACAAACTCTGATTTGTAACAAACTCATAAATTAGTGTGAAACACACACACAAACGAAGTAGAATACAAACATTTATACATATGCATTCCTTTATTATATATGTTTTTATATTGTTATAAGGTTGTTTGTCAATCTCAAATTTCTCAAACCATTTAACAGCTTATTCTTTTACTGTATATATTTTTTCTTCTTCTAGAAAAGGAATAGCTCTACAGAAAACAAAGAATGTACTTCAGCTAAACTACTTCATCTTTATAAAGCTTAAAACCACACAATGTGCTGGATTTCTCTGTTTTATTCTTCTTTCACCACTAGCATAGAGGCTTTTCTTTGAATACAACAAAACACTAAGCAACATGCAGAGAGATTTTTTTTGGAAGTCCACAGGGATTTCAGCAGAACTATTCTTATGACATCTAAATAGCCTCTGTGGCTTTTATCCTGCTGAAGAGGTAAGATGAAAGACAAGAGTCTATTCATGAGATTTAATACTAATGGTTATTTAGCTTTCAGCATCATCAATAACAAGTCCCATTAGTTCACTGTGTGTTTCATGCTTACTGCATATGTGACACAAAGTATTTTACAGCTAAAAAGAGGCAACATTCCTTGTTTCTATTCTATGCCACATTACATAAAATGCCAGTAATATGAGCTAAGTATGAGCTAACGTAAAAAAATTTTTTTTCAGGACTTATGCAATGGCAGTTACTGCATTTTATCATTTGACTGCAGGTAGACAATTTAAATACCCCTAAACTCTGTGCTTCAGAAGTTTAAGTGCTTTAGGCTTCATATATGGTGACTGATGTATAAAACATTCATATATGCTTATTTGAAAGTGAAAAGCAAAACTTCATGTTGTCATGTCAGCATCCATTGCTTTTCTAGAAGAAACAAAGGAGGATTGGCCCATAGTAACAGTTTCTTATCTGTTTTGTACTTTCAATTTACATCTTCAATATGGATTTAAAAAGTACATAATAGATTTGCTGAAATCATTTATTTTTTAAAATGTAACTTACAACTAAGTCACAACATAAGGCTTTCAATAGCTCACATTTAACTTTATGCCTGTGAAGTAAAAATCGCTTGTGTTGCTCTGAAAGTTACAGCTGAAAAGCAGGTGTTCACAATAACATTTTAAAGACTAAATCTGCAACAGAAAAAGCAGGTTGTTCCTCTACTCAGATTTCTACTTATAAGCTAGAAGACGACATATAAACAATACCTATCTCATCTTATCTAAGATGACAAAGCCTATCCCTGGATTTATAATAAATATGCACCTACTTGTTTGCTACCCTCTTTATCAGTTGAAATTCCAAAGTAGAATTGGCACATATCCAAGAACTATGATAGTGAGAGTTAAGTATGTTTAAAACCTACAACATATTACTTTTCTTGAAAGCAGAATATGTGATAGGAAACCAGAGAGACAATGGCTTAAGGGTAAAATTTAAAAAAACTGCTTTTGCCAAGGTTAATACTATTAAATTAAGGTACGTGTTAGTATATAATTTTTTTTTTGTCCACAAAATCATTAGGTGCCTTTCCTGCTGAACTGCACATATTGTAGAAATAAATGCTCCCATGACAATTCTTTGTTAAAAGTTAATGAGAGATGTATTAGTATTTCCAACCCTTCACTCTTTTGAGGTTAGGTGGAAGCATAATTTAGATTTTGAAACTTTTTCCCTCATCAGTGGGAATGAATGATGACCTACTATAGTATCCGTCACAAAGCACTAAGTAATAATCTTTTGAAACAGGCTCCCAAGCATTAAGCTTTGCTACAGTGCTGTTCTGCATCAAGTAAGATATGCGTGTCTTTCCAATCTATTGAAGTTAAGATAGGGTTATTGTTAACATACAGTACAGAAACACAGTATGTGCTACAAATGTAACAAAGCCTATATTTCTATTGCAATTTTATTATATGGAAATTAAATGGTAAGTTTTTTTAAAGGAACTTAAGCTCTTAAATTACAGGGGTGCTCTTGAAAAATTTATTCCAAATCCTGAAACTCTTCCTTTTCAGCCAAGAACCATTTATGACTCAGATAAAACACATTTTTTTGCTCATTAAATCATGGAAATTGTTTGAAAAAAAATTTAATGGAGTGCTTTATATTGCAAATATTCAAACGTGTGTAACTTTACTCATGTGAGCAGTCCCAATGAACTCAGTGTTTGCAGGACTGGAGCCTTAAGTATTAGTCTATTAGCAAGTGTTATCTCGAGTAAAAACAGAGTATTAAGGCAGTGGAAGCTGTTCAAATAAGCGCTATTACAAACTGTAGTGAGATAGTCTCTATTTTCAGCACAAAAACAAGTACAGAAATGAGAAAAAACTGATTTTCATAAATCATTTATAAAAGACAAACAAAACTATTCCATTCTGTATCATTGTATCTGAGCACCTTCCAATTGTGCATTAAGAAACATGACTAATATCTGTCAAGTGTTGTTTGTTCTCTCATCCTCTCCCTAGGAGTGTAAGCATGTGCAGTGCTTTGTTTTGCTTTAGTAGTTTTTTTTTAAATACACATTTTCCTTTGTATATATATTAGAGAAGTCAGGGTCAAAGAAACATGCCTTGTACATGGAGTAGAAGGTGGTGAGATTCATGATGGTCACTAGTTCCTGTGGGAATTCATTCCACAGTTTTCGAATAGCCCCCAAGAAAGTTCTGTCTCCCACACAGACAAGCTTTACCCCTTAATTCATGGGACCCCATGACCTGTCTGTGACTTTTACTAAATATAACTAGGGGAGGGGGCGTGCAGGAGGGAGGAATGATAGCTGGAGCTCCATGCGGGGATGGTGGCTGGACTAACAGCCTGAGCCCCACTGCCATGGAGACTGTGGGCATAGTCCCAGCCAAAACTGTGGGTGCACAACCCCGGGTCCAGCCAGAGCTGCTCACAGCTGAAGCCGAAAAAGTCATGGAGATCAGGTAAAGTCATGGAATCTGTGACTTCCATGACTAAATCGTATCCTTAGTCATAGTTGTTGACTACATTCTTCACCTTGGAGCTTTAGATAATCTTTTAGGTATGCTGGGACCGAAATCATGAAGTACCTTGAAGATAAAGACCGAGGACATTGAATTTGATTTGATATTCTATGGAAGGCAATGTAGAGAGAAGAGGACAAGTGTGATGTGCTCTCAGTAGCCAGTGTTGCCGAGGGGAAGTGCTGTAGTGTTCTGTATTAGTTGGTGTTTCCTAAGTGCTGAAGCCTTCATGCTCAGGCATACTGCAGTGCTGTAGCCTAGTTGAAAAGTGATGAAAGCATGAATGACTGAAGCCAGATCATCCCCTCTCTCCAGAACAAAGGATGGAAAAGGAGTTTTACAAATGAAGAAGTTATGAATAGGAAAGAGTGTTTGGCAAAAAATCAAAATGGACATCAGCAGAAAATGCATATGGCCAGGTTTGAGAGTAAGTTGTTTATAGTTGAATCAAATTTAGTTTACTTTAGAAGTTTAAAAACTCATGTTTTTAAGAGATTAATAGTGGTGTCCCTAAGTACCAGTTAAATGTTTTACAAAAGATACAAGTGAGATACTTGATATGGAAACGGGCTCATTGCAGATTTCAGAACCATATGCCTAATCTGTCATTTGGAAACAAGTGTTAAAGTAGGTAATACATTTATTGCCTAATATGAAGCTTTACTGAATAAACAAATGCAAAACATCCTACACTATTAATTACTCCATGCTACTTGTAATTAAAATCAATTTTGTCCCATTATACTTACTTTAGCCTTTTTGAAAAATAATTATATTTTAGTAATTAAAAGTATTTAACTAATTTAAGAAACTGGTCTGACTATGTAACAGTCTTATAAACAATGTGGTTGACCTTTATGGTGCTTTTTGTGTCAAAGTCCCTCATATTATTAAATTGAACCTGCATTACTGGTGAAAATCAAGACCTCCTCAATACGTCACGGAGGTTTTCCATGTTTAGGACAACATACACGTCTGTAAGTTAGCTACGAAATACACTAGCTAGAGAACAATTACAATACCACTCCCCATGCTGCAGTGCTGGAGAGCTGCAGTTACAAAACAAAAACACAAAAAATATTCCCTCACCCGTGTTTTAACGTTGTAAAATCAGGGGCAGCATGGAGATTTTATGTCTTCTTCATGAGTATCTGGCATTTCTTAGGATGTTGGAGACAGGATAGAAGACTAAAAGGACCACTGATCTCTAGGCTATGGCATTTCTTATGTTGCAGTAAAGTTCTGCCTAACGGCCTCAAAAGACAGTAGCGCTGACTGAACTGATGAAAAGTCTTCTGAATTGGATAGGGCAAAAAAGCATTCCTCAAACTCAATAAATGGTGAAACCCTATATATTTCAAACTAAAGGTGTGTTTAAATTTAATATTTTAATTTTCTCAAAACAAACTTTTTAATTTGAATTGGCATTTGGAGCATCCTACTGGCAGCAACCATCTTGATCGAATGTGACTTTATTTAATACATGAGATGGCTGTGAACTCCTTGAGGCAGTGACTATGTTTTTGTTCTATGTTTGTAAAGTGCTTAACATAATGGGGTCCTACTCCATGACTAGGACTCCCAAAGGCTACAGTAATACAAATAAATAACAAAAATACCATTTGGGAGCTCTGCAGAACTAATGATCAGTCAGTCACAAACAGGCTTTAATACCTGTTTCACAATTGCTGTTGTCTCTATGTGAGTCTCTTATGGGGAAAGGAAGGAGTACAAGATGGGAGAGGCAGCTAGAGCTGGCAGCATGGCTAGATGGGCCCAAGAGACAGCATTTGTGAATGTGGCCCACCTGCCAAATCTATCACTGCCCATCTATGTATCGGCTACACCATTTCCAAGATGTATCAAATCCTGCTAGCCAGGGTGGTCCCCACAGCATCTCTCCAGGCATTAGCCTTATTTAGGCATAACAACGTTAGGCTCTGCTTCCTCCCCAAGCTCAGAGTGGTTAAGGCTCTTAGAAGTTCTAACTGAGCACTTAACACAAAATGAAATCTTGGGATTGTTGGTCTTTGTAAGAAAGTAATCTCATATGCAAATCATAAAAGTATTGAGAAAATGTGTACTTATTTTTCTTTGCTGAAACTACTGTAGTAATCCTTTGGCTTTAAAGGGATACCATCAACTTAAAAAAAAATCACTCTTCTGCCAGGTCATCTTTTATCTACTATATTTAAAAATAACACCAATGATTACGACAACATTAGAGAAAAGAATTTGTACTTTGTTTGCCTTGACAGCACTTTGTGTAGTGTCAGTTTTGTTGTTTATTCTGTTGTTCAGTTTCCTCCATTAGAGTGGGTGTATGTTAGGGTTTTTATTTAACACAGGAACAGGAAATACATTTTTTTTTAAACAACAGAAAAATATGATTATAAAACTACAAAGACTGGCAGAGGAATTTATATTACCTGATGCTATATTTAACTTTTATTTTTAAAATTGACTAGAATTCCAGATGAAAATGACCCTTTAAGAAATTAAATTATAATTTATAGGTAGTATTACTTCATAGATTTTTCTTATTAGAGTACTTTGAGGAAACAATTCGGAGTAAGGTTTAAAACATAGTTAAGATATTTAGTCTCAACTCTTTAATTAGTTCTCAGGGAGCTGAGATGTTCACAACTAAATGTGACTGATTGCATCATAAAGGTCCCTTGGACTACAAAATGGATAGAGAATTGGCTAGAGCAAAGGGCTCAACGAGTAGTGATCAATGGCTCCATGTCTAGCTGGCAGCCGGTCACAAGTGGAGTGCCCCAGAGGTCAGTCCTGGGGCCGCTTTTGTTCAACAGTTTCATTAATGATCTGGAAGAGGGGGTAGATTGCACCCTGAGCAAGTTTGCAGATGACATTAAGCTAGGGGGAGTGGTAGATACCCTGGAAGGGAGGGATAGGATACAGAAGGACCTAAACAAATTGGAGGATTGGGCCAAAAGAAATCTGATGAGGTTCAACAAGGACAAGTGCAGAGTCCTGCACTTAGGAAGGAAGAATCCCATGCATAGCTACAGACTGGGGACCGACGAGCTAGGCAGCAGTTCTACAGAAAAGGATCTGGGGGTTACAGTGGATAAGAAGCTGGATATGAGTCAGCAGTGTGCCCTGGTTGCCAAGAAGGCTAATGGCATATTGGGCTGCATTAGTAAAAGCATTGACAGCAGATCACTGGAAGTGATTATTCCCCTCTATTTGGCATTGGTGAGGCCGCATTTGGAGTATTGTGTCCAGTTTTGGGCCCCCCACTACAAAAAGGATGTGGACAAGTTGGAGAGAGTCCAGCGGAGGGCAACAAAAATGATTAGGGGGCTGGAGCACAAGATGTATGAGGAGAGGCTGAAAGAACTAGGCCTGTTTAGTCTGCAGAAGAGAAGAATGAGGAGGGATTTGATAGCAGCCTTTAACTACCTGAAAGGGGGTTCCAGGGAGGATGGAGCTAGGCTGTTTTCAGTGGTGGCAGATGACAGAACAAGGAGCAATGGTCTCAAGTTGCAATGAGGGAGGTCTAGGTTGGACATTAGGAAAAAGTTTTTCACTAGGAGAGTGGTGAAGCATTGGAATGGGTTACCTAGGGAGGTGGTGGCATCTCTAGCTTTAGAGATTTTTAAACTGAGGCTTGACAAAACCCTCGCTGGGATGATTTAGCTGAGGATAGACCTGCTTTGCGCAGGGTGTTAGACTAGATGACCTCCTGAGGTCCCTTCCAACTCTAATATTCTATGATTCTATGAAAGCTTATGCTGTAACTGTGCAATGGGGCAAAGAAAAGAGTCTTTGCTGCCACCATAGTATTGGCTAAACCTCAATCCACAATTTTTATGAATAGTGGACAGCCTGGTTAATCTGAACTTTCTTCATTTGGTGGCTGATGAATTTCCCCAAACAGGAGGGAATTGTATATTACCTTGGAGAAAGTCAAGCAGATTTGGACTGAAGTATCTGCTTCTGTGGAAGCAGAGCAATATCTTGATGGGGCAAACAGCAGGTCTTCATGCTCAGTTGAGATATTAGAGGAGTTAGGAATACTTTGTGTCACAGTCATATCTTCCTGCTTGTTGAAGGTCAGTGAGGAAGAACTAGTTCTGTAGTTTGCAGAGACTATCAGTGTCTTGCTGGTTGATGGCTTTCACCCTCTCGCTGGACAATGCCAATCTAGCTAGCTATCACCTTACTATGTGATCTTCCACTTTTGGTTAAGATTGCAAAGAAGATTGTGGTGAGACAACTTTCAAATATTTAGATGCCTCAGATCTCCTTGACCCCCATCAATATGAGTATCAATCTGGGTGCAGGACAGAGAGAACACTAGTGGTGTTTGTGTATTTATCTCTTCCTAGCAATGTGTCCTCACTGATATTATTAGCTTTATCAGCTACCTTCAATAATAAGGTGTTTTCAATATGATGAAGGCTTCCAGCTCTGTTTCTCAATCTCATACTATCTAGCCATTGGTGTAGAATGCCTTATCTGTGTGTTTAGTAGATTACAGAGTGGATGATGGTTAGCTGGCTGAATCTGAATCTGGGGAAAAATTAGGTAATGTTGGTAGATTGAGGGAGGCAGTCAAACAAACATGAGGACTATGTCTGCTTCTTTAATTGAGATCTGTGGTAGCCATTCGTTAACAAAGTTATCAATCTATGGGAGCCCCAAGTACTGTTGGAAGATTATATCTTGGATTCTTTTTTAACATCTTCAACTGACCCAGAGACTGTAACCATTTTCTTTGGATGTGGATCTGGCTAAAGTAATCCATGCTTTCTCAGCACAAGACTAGGGGCCCACATTGTAGATCAATGGAAACTGAAGCTGATGCAGAATGTGGCAGCTACTCTATAGTCTGCATTGGTTCTTGGGTGGAGTTTAAGGTGTTGATTTTAGCCTGTAAAGTTCTATACGGCTTGGGACTTGCCTATATGAAATACAGCCTCTCTCCTCATTTAACAAAATATTATTCTTTCTATAAACACAGTTTTTCACAAATTATCAAAACGTTTCTTTTAAATATGAGTTTATGAACTCTAAGTAATAGAGTGGCTACATAGTACTAAAGTACATTAATATGTTTTATTAGTAAACTCAGAAGAGGAACTGAACAAGATTTATAATATTTCTCTTACCAAACTTAAAAAGCAGAGGTGACAGATCATGCACTTTTATTTAATTGCAAGTACCAGAGTTGACATGGATGAATTAATCTATAAACTCTGCAGAAATCACTAACATGCAAAGTTCAGTGGAAGTTCTACAGAAACTGGCTTAAGGAAAATGATTAACTTACTGTCTATAAGCATACCTGTGATACTGTTTCATGTCCAAAAGCTTTTCTCAAGTCATCTTGCTTCCCAATGATTTTCTGAAGCTAAACATAACAAAAATAGAGAATTTGTAAAGATTTTTGATTGGTTTAAGATTCTTGTGTTTGTATTTCAGATTTTTTTTTTAACTTCACCTTTTAATTAATCCTATATTTTTCTATTGCTTTGTTTTCTGACCATCAAATTGTTTTGTGTATTAAATCTTTACCCTTTCTTCCACTTTTGCACTGAGGTCCAATCCACCACTGTTCTCTTTCTTTGTAAGTTCAAGCAAAACATTGCATAATGAGCTGTCTTTATACTCATTATTCTGGTTTTACTAACAAAGGTTCTCTCAGACACCCCTGAAAAATCTCAAGATTCAGGGTGTTACATCCATGATCATTTTAGGAGATAAGAATCTAAACATGAAAAACATGGTTAAATTCCCCCCACCACTACTTTACCAATGCATATTTACATGTTTTTGAATAGTTCTCAAAATAGTGTAAGAATCCCTCAAGACAACAAAAAACTTGTCTGTTTAAATAAAGTACCATACGGTGAAAAAGACCAGCTAATTCCAACTCCAAAACAATTTAACAAGTCAGAGAAACTACTTTTTGTTTTTTAAATCAAAATGTAGCCTGGACTTTTTTAAAAAATAGACTATTCTTGAATGAGTCAATGGGTAGAATTTTCAAAACGCACCTAAGTTTCATTTTCAAAAGTCACTTAGCAGCCTAAGTCAGTCACATTTTGAAAAGTCACTTATGTGCTGTTAGAAAATTTTACCCAACATCTAAAATAATGGTATCAGGAAAAATATAACTATTAATCTGCAGTTTACTATAAATACCTTAAGTGTATCATTCAGAAAAACCCTCAGGAGCAAGCTTTCTTCATGGATATGTTTTATAACTGTTCACAAATAGCTTCTTGAGAAGTCAACATTCTCACAAAATGAAGTGAATTAACATAATACATAGCAAAGTTCACCTACCTTTCATTGGCATTTGTACCAATCCTCAAATGGATAGCAAAAATAAAAGAACAAGAAACTTGTCATTACATCTAGGATAGAGGCATAGACATAAATAGAGCACTATGGATTTCATGTCACTTAGGGAGATGCTTTTAAAACATACATTTATATTGCCATCTCCTAGTCTGTTTCTCTCTCAAACACCTCTGAGCCATCTCCCATGCTGTCCCTATTAATGGGAAAAGCTTCCTAACAAAATTTACAAAGCCACTACTTTGTTTTCAAATCTCTCCTTAAGACTCATCTTAGCCATGATGCCTAAAAAGCAGTACTGGCTGACAGTGGCCAAGAACACTGTTTATTGTTTACACTCCTCCAACTCCTTTTATTCTGTTTGTCTAATCTACCTGTTGTGTCTTGTCATAACCTAGATTCTGAGCTCTCTGGAAGCAGGGATTGGCTTTTTTACAGCATGTTCATACAATGTTTGGCATAATGAGGCCCTTATCCTTGGCGGGTATCCCTAGGTTCTTTGGCAATACAAATAGTAGCATTTCTTTGAAATTTCCCGTAGTCCTTTATTTCTGGTTCTTGCGGTACCTTTGTGGCCTATAGTAAAAGCATTGCCTTTGTAGAAGTATGAAGTTCTTCCTGGTAATGAACCAATTTTTTTTTATAGCAAATTATGCTTTGTGCAAATTCATGATTGCTCACAAACGGAAAATTTTTGTTTGAAAACTGTCTTTTACTTTTTTATCTGAAGAATTTCTATCTTTTGTTTACATGAAATCACAAGAGATAAAGCAGCAAAACTTTTATTCTTCCACAAACCAAAGAATTAGGATTTTACACTGATTTCAATGCTTGTGAGATTTTTTTTTTATATACAATCTGCTGAGAGCACTCACTATCATGTCAAGACAAAGTGTAATTTTGATAAAAAGCTATCTATAGATTTGTTTGTTGTTTTCCTAAATTATAAATTATCCATGTTCTAGGAAAAAAAATCCATAGGTCTTTTCAGGGCCGGATTAACCCTTTGTGGGCCTGGTGCCAAACATACTTGTGGGCCTCCATGAGCCACTACAGTTGCAGCACCAGAACTTGCCCCCTCCCTGCCTCTTTCCCACAAGAACACACCACTCGCTGCTCTCCCTCCTCCCGCTTCCCTGTTGCTGGATCTTCTCCACCTCCCTCCTCCCCACCGCAGGACTTTAAGCAAAATGAATTAAGTCACTGTATGCTTTCCCTTCATAAGTCCATATACTACCTTTCTGGCAAACAAGAAAATAATCATGTGAACCAACTATCCACTTGCAAGAAATATAGGCATAAACATGCACAAAACGTTACCCTATCAATGAGCCTAGTTTGATCCTTCAGAACCCCATAACATTTTTGACCACAGTGCATGGCACTTTCTAAAGCCAGACCTTAATTACATTTATTTCTAAATAATATCTTCATCTGATAAATAAGAGTAGTGTTTAATTTCTTTGGCATGCAAAATAAAAGGTTTAAGAACATAAGAATGGTCATACTGGGTCAGACTAATGGTCCATCTAGCCCAGTATCCTGTTTTCCAACAATGGCCAATGCCAGGTTCTTCAGAGAGAATGAATAGAACAGGTAATCAAATGATCCATCTCATCACCCATTCACAGCTTCTGGCAAACAGGAATCCCTGCCCATCCTGGCAAATAACCATTGATGGATCTATCTTCCATGAACTTATCTAGTTCTTTTTTGAACTCCATTATAATCTTGACCTTCACAACATCATCTGGCAAGGATTTCCACAGGTTAACTGTGCATTGTGTGAAGAAATACTTCCTTTTGTCTGTTTTAAATATGCTGTCTATTAATTTCATTTGGGTACCTTTAATTCTTGTGTTATGAGAAGGAGTTACTACACAAATTACACTTCCTTATTTACTTCCTCCACACCAGTCATGATTTTATAGACCTCTGTCATAGTCCCCCTTAGTCGTCTCTTTTCCAAGCTGAAAAGTTCCAATCTTAGTAATCTCTACTCACATGAAAGCTGTTGCATACCCCTAATTATTTTTGTTGCCCTTTTTTGTACTTTTTCCAATTCCAATGTATCTCTTTTGAGATGAGTCGATCAGATCTGCACACAGTATTCAAGGTGTGGGTGTACCATGGATTTATAAAGAGGCAATAAGATATTTTCTGCCTTATCATCTTTCCCTTTCCTGATGATTCCCAACATTCTGTTAGTTTTGGCTGCCGCTGCACACTAAGTGGATGTTTTCAGAGACTCCAAGATCTCTTTCTTGAGTGGTAACAGCTAACTTAGACCCCATCATTTTATATGTATAGTAGGGATTATGTTTTCCAGTGTGCATTCCTTTGCATTTATCAACATTGAATTTCATCTCCCATTTTGTTGCCCAGTCACCCAGTTTTGTAAGACCCCTTTGTAACTCTTCGCAGTCAGCTTTGGACTTAGCTATCTTGAGTAGTTTTGTATCATCTGTAAATTTTGCCAACTCACTGTTTTCCCAGATCATGTATCAATATGTTAAGCAGTACAGGTCACGGTACAGACCCATGGGGGACACCACTATTTACATCTCTCCGTTCTGAAAACTCACCATTTATTCCTTCCTTTTGTTTCCTATATTTTAACCAGTTACTTATCCAGGAGAGGATCTCCCTTCTTATCCCACAACAGCTTACTTTGCTTAAGAGCCTTTGGTGAGGGACCTTGTCAAAGGCTTTCTGAAAATCTAAGTACTCTGTATCCACTGGACTACCCTTGTCCACGTGCTTGTCGACCCCATCAAAGAATTCTAGTAAGTTGGTAAGGCATGTTTTCCCTTTACAAAAACCAGGTTGACTCTTCCCCAACAAACTGTATTCATCTATGTATCTGATAATTTTGTTCTTTACTATAGTTTAAACCAATTTGCCTGCTACTGAAGTTGGGCTTACCGGCCTGTAATTGCCAAGATAGCTCCTGGAGCCTTTTTTAAAAATTGGTGTCCCATTAGCTATCCTCCAATCATCTGGTACAGAAGCTGATTTAAATGATGTTACATATCACAGTTAGTAATTCTGCAATTTCCCATTTGAGGTCCTTCAGAACTCATGGGTGGACACTATCTGATCCTGGTGACTTATTACTATTTAATTTATCAATTTGTTCCAAAACCTTCTCTAATGCCACCTCAATCTGGAACAATTCCTCAGATCTGTCACCTAAAACGAATGGCTCAAGTTTGGGAATCTCCCTCACATCCTCAGCTGTGAAAACCAATGCAAAAAATTCATTCAGTTTCTCTGCAGTAACTTTATCTTCTTTGAGAGCTCCCTTAGCATCTCAATTGTCCACTGGCCCCATCAGTTGTTTGGTAGGCTTCTTCCTTCTGATGTACTTAAACTTTTTCCTGTTGCTTTTTGAGTCTTTGGCTAGCTGTTCTTTACATTCTTTTTTGCCCTTCCTAATTATATTTTTATACTTTACTTGCCGGAGTTTATGCTCCTTTCTATATTCCTCAATAGGATTTAACTTCCACTTTTTAAAAGATGCCTTTTTGCCTCTAACTGCTTCTTTTACTTTGTTGTTTAGCCACACTGGTACTTTTTTGGTCCTCTTATTATGTTTTTTAATTTACGGTATAATCTGCAGAAGATTGGAAACTTTTTTTTATTAAGCTGTGAATGTCAGCTCATTGGGCATACGTGTCATCAACTCAGTACCTAGTTTCATAAAAACATCTACACTTGGAAACATTCATCTTCTTAGAGGGGCCGGGGGCAAGAGCACAGCAGGGCGGAGGGGGGTTGGTCCCCTAGGGAGGCAGGGGCTGGAGACAAGCACACCAGGTGAGGGGAGGTGGACAGAATCCCCCAGGGGTGGCGTAGAGCCAGTACCTACTTTCCTAGTGATCCCCTCTCCCTGTGCCAAGCCTTAGGGCCGCTGTGCTCTCCCGGCCCCACCAGAGTTTCCTGCGGGGGGCAGGGACTCTGTCCTCCTCCCATTGTGCCTTCCCCGGGCATGTTTTTGGGTCACTCAGCTGCTCTCCCTAGCAGCTAGGCCTAGGCAGGGAGCCAAGGGAAGGGAACGGAGCTGCTTCTCATGCCAGCTGAAGATGGCAACTCAGGATCACTTCTCTGTGCAGCACAGCGGCTGCCTGCAAGAGCTGAGGTGGCGGCAGACCACCCCCTGCTTGGCCCAGCTGCCTGGAAGAGGGGCTGAGTGAGCCAGAAAAGTGCCACGGGGGAAGGGAGACTCTGGCGACCCAGAGCGGCCAATGGCATGAGAAGTGGCTGGGCCTGCTCCTTCCGCCCCCCACCCAGCTGCCAGGGACAGGGGCCGAGTGTGCTGGGGGGTAGGCTCAGTGGACAAGGACGAGCCCCTCTCCTTCCTCCCCGTAGCAGGCTAAGGAGAAATGGGGGGAGGCCGAGTGGGGGCAGGGCCTTGGGGTGGGGTGCAGACAAAGCCATGGTCTGGGCACTAGGGACCCTTCTGAGTGTGGGCCCAGGGCTTTGGCACCTCTGGCACTGTTGTAAACCCAGGTCTGGGTCTTTTCAGGAGTTTGAAGAGGTTTTTTCAGGACAAGGAAGGCGGGCGGAGGAAGAAGAGATTCGCAGTGGAATAGAGAGAACAGTGCCCTTAAACGAGAGATTCCATTACTCAGTACTCCAGGATTCTCATCACATTGTAACATTTAACTGTGTTTAATATTTATATCCGTTCATCACAGTAATACACTAATGGCCATCATCCTTTAAATAAAATAAGTCAAAGAGGATGAGGCATATTATGCATAACTGATGCCTCTCTACCAAAGAAATATATTATTAAGAAGCAATATTCTCAGAAGGAGACTAGCTTTAGTAGAATAGACTGCTTCATTTTTTATAACAAAAAGAAACAATTTTTCATCTCTTGAATTGGTAAATGAATTTAGTGCTTTTGCAAAGATATAGAACTGTGACCTCTGGAGACTGTACAAGCATTGTATGTCACACCTCTAGGCGAGAGAATGTAGTTTGATGTCCATGTTCAGTTGATTTTTGGCTTCTAGGTTTTTTGTGATGTGCACTTGTGACATGCTCCATTCAGGGCAGCCCAGAACCATAAGCCACTGTTACCCCTCCGTCTTAGCAAGAGTGAGCTTTGCTGGAGATCATACTGTGTGTCAGCGCCGTGCCATATCAGCAAATTCCTTGGGACTCTGCCAGCCTTAATTTCATCATGCATGTAACAATCAGTGAACCCCAGTTCCCTAGTTCCCCAGAGGTGTCTCTGTAATGTCCAGTCCTTCTCACTGGATCCTCATGAAGTTCATTGCCTCTAAAGAGACAGTACACATGCCGGCCTGTTAGGTTAGTTGACGACTCACACTGTACTTCAATATAACAGCACTGAGATAGTTATAGTACAACTAAGAATAAGTTTATTAGTAAAGAACAGAGCTTTACATGATACTATACACTAGACGAACACACATCAATCTATAATATGAATGACCAGTGGGTCACCAATTTTTATGATGCCTTACAAGATACTGTTTGGCTAAATATTGTGACAAGAGTGTGCTGGGTGCACCCTTTGCCAGTACACATAAAGGGACGGAGGGTCACAACTTGTCAACTAGGAATTGTATTGAGACCAA
>ML675618.1:70364736-70402477 GCA_007922155.1 Mesoclemmys tuberculata | reverse complement strand
TATTGCGACTTTGTGGCACCATGGATGGGATGTGAAAGGATTGGGAGATGCAGGCAGAAGTGCAGTGAGAACCTCAGTAGGAGATTCTGAAGCAGCTGCAACCTGACGTGCCATGTACAGATGTGTGCCAGGTTCTCTCTGTTGCCACAAAAGGGACAGGTGTCAAGGGAGTTCATGAACTGGGTCAGGTACACGCCCATGCTCATGGCTCCATGAAGGAGTCACCAACTGATATTCCCATTGGTCCATGGGACCAGAGTGGACTACAGGCTGCCTTACTAGGGTTCCTTGCCCTCCTTAGGTGGCAACAGATCCTTTCACTTGGTGTCAGGGTGAGAAATGAGGGCAAGGAAGTGAATAGTGTGAAGCACAAGGTGTGTACTGATGTTTCCTGGGTGCGGTATGGTGGTAGACTGGCTTGATATTGTGCAGCCAGCGCAGGTGGCATGGAAGATGAGTACTGAATGTGGCAGGGGATTTCAGGAAGAGAAAGGATGGTCCATGACTAAGGCCACTGAGAGCTGGCCTTGAGAATTAGATTCTATCCCTGTCTCTGTCACAGAGTTGCAATGTGATGCTGGGCAAGTCATAAATCTCAATTTTCACAGATGGCCACTGTGCCCCTGATTTTGTGTGTGCCCAAACTGAGACATTTGGGGCTAGATTTGCAGAAATGCTCAGAACTCATAACTGCAACTAAAGCCAATAGGAGCGGTGCCTTGAACATATAAAATACATTAAAATGCTAAGTAGTCTAAAAAATTCAGGCCTTGGGCATCTGAACTTGGGCACCTCAAATCAGTGGACAGATTTGCCCTTGCTCTATGTCTCAGTCCCCATCTGTAAAATGAGGACAAAACCTCCCGAGCCAACAGGAGTGTTGTGAACATCAATTCATTAGTGTTTGTGAAGCACTCAAATACTATAGTCATGAGCACCACAGAAATGCCCATGAGGAAATTAATAATTTTATATTGGGAGCAGGGTTTGGATGGCATGCGGTACACAAAGGGCCCGCACCCTGAATGATGAAGATAATAACAAATACCAAATAACCACCAATTATTTGGAACATCCTAATTATTGATTTCTTGACATTGCAACCTTAATGTAGTTTCCATATCTGTAACATATAGTTTACTCACTGATGTAAAGTTAACTTTCTATTCTTCATTTGTTCTTGCGTTATTCTGGGCAAGTAAAACAGAGTGTAGCAGTCTTCCCACTTCTGATGTTCTAATGTAGAGTTAAAATTGATGCATATTGAAGGCTTTATAGTGCCTGGATAACATTACATTGAATTTTTGTTTACTTTCAAGTAACTTGGAATTCCATATGCGATTTCCCTTTGTTCTATTACTCAGCTTCAGGGGTTTTTTTTACCCAAATTTGGAGACAATTTTAAAAAGACACTATTTCTGCTCCAAAAATTACATTCAAGTAACTAGGAAAATAAAATGAGATAACTTTACAAGGTATTGTTTTAAATATAGATTAACTATATTCATTTACTCTCAGAAAAAGTAGTTATGTCCTTAGCATAATGCAAAGCATCTGAACTGAGAAATCTATGGACAAATTCTTTTACCTGTTGGGTGAAAACAGTAGAAGATGGGCTAGCTTGCCTAGCTATCTGCTTTTAGCACTGATCTAGAAGGAACATACAGAAATGGTGATTTGGTAGTTTAGTCTTCTTTTGATTCTTTCCTTGTCCTTTCTGCTATGAATAAAGATATCACCCACTTCAACCCTCAGGTGATCGGAGTAGTATAAGATACTGAACAGAAGAGAACAGAATTCCTGCCTTTCTGTCAGAATGGAGTGAAGCACTTGCACTTCCTGTGGCCCAAAAGCTCTACTGTCACTGGTTCTGGCAAAATGGGGTTGGCTGCAGCACTTAATTTTTAATGAAAGAGGTGCCGGGGGCTCAAGCAATTAACTGCTGGGCTCAAGCATTTTTTTACATTCCTAACTTGAAGCAGAAATCCCAGAGGTGCCAGGGCTATGAACTGCCAAGCCTAGAGGTGACAGGCCTCAATCCTGGTAAAAATTAAGCACAGGCTGGCTGAAAGAGGAGGGAATGCGCACTGCCATCTATACTCCGCCTGGCCTTAAGGACGACAGGTTTTTGAGCTGCTACTGTAATATGGCTGGTGCCAGAGCCCAATGGACTGGTGACCCACTTCTGTTGTCCTTTCCAGTTTCCTGAATGATTTGCATGGCACAACATGTGCCTGGCTGCAGTCCTGATATTGTTATACATATTATAATTAATTATACAGCATCCAAAGCATGCTAGGCACTTTACAGACAACTAAGGATCCCTGCCATGAGGAATTTACAATCTGAATACACAATTAGAAGACAACAGATGAGAAATAGGGTGCGACAAAGCAAGTAACTGAACAAGCAGTAATGTTTGTTACATTTTCCACCCCTTTCCTTTTTGTTCTCACTAATTTCTCTCCTTGTAAGTTACTGCCTTTCTGATATTACCTCTCCATTTCCTTGTCTCCTTCACAATGTTTTCAAAAGTCGTCATCATCCATTTTATTGAGAACTGGACAAGAGGAACTATAATTTTGGTCATTCTGAAATCCTCATTTGATTATCTTTTTTGTGTTGAAACAGCCCCCTATTTTCCCCTTATTTTTTCTATATGGATTTCTAGAACCTTTTCTTACTCCTCTGCCTGCTGTTTTAAGGGTTAAGTTGAGATCACAAACTCTTTCATTGGTACCTCAATCAGTGTTTGAAGCCCTCTGTTACAATTGTGCAACCCCAAAGATTTCTCCAAAAAGGTCAATGGATTCACCACATGCACCATACATCCTCTTTATTGTTTAAACTGCTTAATGCATGAACTATGTGTGTTTTATGAATGCGTACCAAAATTGAATGCTTCATTAGAGAATCTGTAATTAACTGATGAGATAACTCATTTTATTAAGTTATTACATGCTTCTATAAGTCATTCATCACTTTCCATTTTTTGTACTAAAAAACCAGAACATTTGTCCCAAATTAAAGAGCATGTGCTCTGTGTCCTCCTACAGCAATCAAACCAATTTCCCTGAAAAAGACTAAAACTGGAAGATAATCAGCCAGAGAGCTGTTAAAAAGATTGTAGCTCCTACAGAAAAATCCTACTACACTCAGGCCACGTCCATCACACACACAGAAGACATGTCCACACTAGGATAAAGATGCATTTTAATACATTGGTTAATATGTGTAAAGTTTTGACCTCATTTAATTCAATGCGAATTTTGCCACTGACTTCACTGGGGTCAGGATTTCAGCTTAGTGCAGACAAGCCAGTTGTAGTTGTTACATGTTATGGCTGGTCAAGATAAACTCTACAGTGAGCCCACTGTTTATCCTGACCAATTAATGTGTTCAAAATATACTTTTTTTCCTAGTAAAGATATGGCCTAAAAGTGGTCAGATTTGGTCTCTGAATGCCTCACCACTTTTGCCTGCAAATTTCACCCGGAAGACTGACAGCTGAAGTATTCTTGCTGAATGCAGGCACTGCAGTGGAGAAAGAAAAGGAAGAGAGGAAGAAATAGCTCCTACACTACTAAGAACTTTGCGGATACTACAAAGAGGGCAACAGTATTCTGCAGCATCTGAAGCTTCTAAGTTGCATTCAAGCAAAGCCCAAAGAAGAGTGTGGTACAGTGGTCTATCCTTTAGATGATAAAGTCATGAAGATTAGGTCAAAGACAAAAAGATAAAATCATGGGCCAAAAAGTTTCTGGCCACTTCTGCTCTGTGAGAATTCATGAACAAAGGGGAATCCCCTAAGAGACAGAAGTTGTAAAATCACCTTAAAAATTGGCAGGCAAATACTTTCATTTCATTTCAGTTCCTTGAAATATTTTCCCCACTATAAGCATTGCCTCTGTCTTATCTGGGTTAGAGCTCATGCCAGCAACCTTTCAACCAGGCCATTATCTCTACCAGCCAGTTGCGGAGCAAGGAAATCAGCTCTGTCTGGGGTTGATTAAAAATGAAACCGACCTGAGCATCTCTTCCAGTAGCGTCACATACAAAATGAACAGAGGAGTTAGAAGATTCCACTGGCTAGACTAATTAGGGACTTAGAGTATGTCTAGACTGATGGCGGCAAAGTCGTCACCATCAGATCGACCTATCTGGATCGGCTGAGCAGTCACTGAAGACCTGATCAGTTGATTCAGAAGTCGATGCAGTAAAACCACCCCCTCAAGTGGCATAGCACTGCGTCGATGGGAACACAGTTCCGGCTGCTGCAGTGCAGTGAAGACATTGCGCAGAATGGAAGCACAGCAGTCGACGGGAGTTATGCAACCTACGCAGAGTAGATACTCTGCGTAGCTTGTGTAACTCGCGTACTCCAGTTGACTGCCACTGAATCACCCGGTAAGTGTAGACTAGGGGTCAGTTAGTGAAGTGTTAGGGGAAGAGGAACAATTGGGATCTTTGTGATAGGAAGAAAAAGTTACTCACCTTGTGCAGAAATGATGGTTCTTTGAGATGTGTCCCCTTATCAGTGCTCCTCTGTAGGTGTGTCTAAGCCCACATGCTATTGATCGGATATTTTTGGTAGCAACCTCTACCACCTGTGCATGCACTGCTCTCCACCAGCCATGAGGCTAGCTAGCTCACGCAGGCATTCCCTCCTCAGTTCTTCCTCTACTGCAGAGTCAATGACAAGAACTCTGAAGTAGGGTGGTGGAGGATGGGAGGAGGAGGGTCAGTCGTGGAGCACCATAGGGATACACATCTTGAAGAACTATCATTGGCGCACAAAGTGAATAACTTCTTCAAGTAGTGTCTCTAAGGTGATCCACTGTAGGTGACTCCCAAGCAGTGCCCACCACTGGAGGCTGGGACTTTGGAGTCGATTCTGATATGGATGGTAGTACTGTGGCACCAAATTTGGCCTCCAGAGCTGAATCTCCCTAGATGGCATAGTGTTCTGCGAAGGTGTGTGCAGATGCCCAGGTAGCTGCTCTGCAGATTTCTGACACAGGGATACCCCTGGAGAAGGCAACAGACCCACTGACCTTTTCTTAGAGGCCCTATGTGAGTGGCTCACAAGCGTCTGCCTGAGCTCATCTCCCCTCGAAGTGGAGGGCTGCAGAGAGAGTTCTTGCTGGGGCCCTGAAGGTAAAAGGGCTTTCTCCATGAGTAGGTGTTTGAGCCTCAGTTCTTTATCTTTCCTCAACCTGGGCTTCAGTTGCTGACATAAATTAATGCACACTGCTGTTTTTCTCCCAGACAGCGAATGTACCGCAAGTGTCCATCAGTCACTGGGATTGATTCCTTGCACTAAGGCACTTTTTGAAACCAGGGGAGCTGGGCATACCCTTCTCCACAGGGGATTCCTCCCCACAGAAATTGTGGGAGTCAGAGTCCTTTCTTGCTCTTTTATTTCTTCTTTTATTTATATATATATATATTATTTATATTTATATATATTTATTTATTTATATTTATATTTATATTTATATATAAAAAAATAAAAGAAGGGAATGCCTGTGTGTGCTAGCTAGCCTCATGGCTGGCTGGAAGTAGCGCATGTGTGGGTGGTACGGAGTGCTAGCAGGGGGTGCACACACACCTACAGTGGAGCACCCATAGGGACACTACTTGAAGAAAAATAAAGGCTTGTCTACACATAGAGATATACCAGAAAAGAGCCATGTGTGGATTTACTTATTCTAAAATAAGAGTGTTCATACAGGCAATTATTTTAGCGATAATTAGCGGTTATCTTTGAAAAATCTTGGAAGACAGGAGGGATTCCAGAAGACTGGAAAAAGGCAAATATAGTGCCCATCAACAAAAAGGGAAATAAGGACAACCCAGGGAATTACAGACCAGTCAGCTTAACTTTTGTACCTGAAAAGATAATGGAGCAAATAATTAAGCAATCAATTTGCAAACATCTAGAAGATAATAAGGTAATAAGTAACAGTCAGCATGGATTTGTCATGAACAAATCATATCAAGCCAA
Source organism: Mesoclemmys tuberculata (assembly GCA_007922155.1). NCBI lineage: Eukaryota > Metazoa > Chordata > Testudines > Chelidae > Mesoclemmys > Mesoclemmys tuberculata. The sequence goes on along the minus strand of ML675618.1, from coordinate 70,396,470 downwards.
CCTGATAGCTTTCTTTGACAGGGTAACAAGCCTTGTGGATGGGGGGAGGTGGTAGATGTGGTATATCTTGACTAGTAAGGCTTTTTATACTGTCCGACATGGCCTTCTCTTAAACAAACTAGGGAAATACAACCTAGATGGAGCTACTATAAGGTGGGTGCAAAACTGCTTGGAAAACCATTCCCAGAGAGTAGTTATCAATGATTCACAGTCATGCTGGAAGAGCATAATTAATGGGATTCCACAGGGATCAGTTCTAGGTCCAGTTCTGTTCAGTATTTTCATCAGTGATTTAGATAATTGCATAGAGAGTACACTTATTAAGTTTGCAGATGATACCAAGCTGGGAGGAGTTGCAAGTGCTTTGGAGGATAGGATTATAATTCAGAATGATCTGGAGAAACTGGAGAATTGGTCTGAGGTAAAGAGGATGAAATTCAATAGGACAAATACAAAGTACTCCACTTAGGAAGGAACAATCAGTTGCACATGTACAAAATGGGAAATGACTGCCTAGGAAAGAGTACTGCGGAAAGGGATCTGGGGGTCATAGTGGACCACAAGCTAAATATGAGTCAACAGTGTAATGCTGTCCCAAAAAAAAGCAAACATGATTCTGGGATGTATTAGCAGGAATGCTGTAAGTAAGACACAAGTAGTAATTCTTCCACTCTACTCCACACTGATTAGGCATCAACTGGAGTATTGTGTCCAGTTCTGGAAACTACATTTCAGGAAAGATGTGTACAAATTGGAGTAAGTCCAGAGAAGAGCAACAAAAATGATTCAAGGTCTAGAAAACAGGACCTATGAGGCAAGACTGAAAGAACTGGGCTTGTTTAGCCCGGAAAAGAGAAGACTGAGAGGAGACATGACAACAGCTTTCAAGTACGTAAAAGGTTGTTACAAGGAGGAGGGAGAAAAATTGTTCTTCTTGGCCTCTGAGGACAGGACAAGAAGCAATGGGCTTACACTGCAGCAAGGGAGGTTTAGGATGGACATTAGGAAAAACTTCCTAACTGTCAGAGTGGTTAATCACTGGAATAAATTGCCTAAGGAGGTTGTGGAATCTCTATCATTGTAGATTTTTAAGAGCAGGTTAGACAAACACCTGTCAGGGATGGTCTAGATATTACTTAGCCCTGCCATGAGTGCAGGGGACTGGAGTAGATGACCTTTCGAGGGCCCTTTTAGCCCTATGATTCTATGATTTAGAGACAGTTGATGTGCTTAAATTCACACCCCACATTAATCCAAATTAACTTTCAAGTGTAAATAAACCCTAAAAAGTCACTTTAATGCCCTTAATTATGAATCACTATTGACTCTCCTGTGGAACCTGGCAGTCACAGCCAGAGTTGTTTTAAAGTGCTGATACATTTAATCCTATTTTCATGGATGTACACCATCTTTCCATTACCCTAAGTCAATTATAAACAATCAAGGCACTTTCCATATCATATCCAGGTCTGAAACCCAACAGATTGGGATCCAAAAATGGGAAGAATTTAGATGCTGCAGGAGTTGCCCTGAAACTACCTTCTTATGACCTTTCCCACAAAGTGCAGGTTGTAACTTGCGAGATAATTTATGTCATTTGTTTTGAACAAGGACTGGACTCTCCCATATGTGAGGATGAGTGGGCCCAGACACTGCTCATGGGTTTCTCCCAGACATGAGGGACATCGGCCCATTTACAAGGTGATAGAACAGACCTTTCCCAGCACATTGAGAACCGGGTGTAACTGTGACTCAATCAGTCCGGGAGACAGTGCACACTCTCTCATCATGCTACCAGAGAGACTTTCTCAAATCTGATTGACATTAATGGGAAACAGATTGAAAGTAATGTTCCAAAATAGATTTTCCATGACATGTAGAAGCCTTTTGGTTATTATATAATTGAAAAAGAAAACAGGCAGTAGTATCAAAACAACACTTGCTGGGTTAATCAGTGAGACTCTGTACATAGTAAACACATTAAATCACTGCGAGGAGACTGGAATAAAAGAAACACAGGAGGAGGCAAAGTTGTGAAATAGGCAAAATGAACTCATACAAACAGTTGTGACTTATCTTTGGAAGCTAATCATGACACAACAGGGGTGAGTGGATTTTTATTAGCTATTTAGTTTGTTAGCTAGAAAGACACTTGATTCAGTTAGATTAATGTTTTTTATGTAACAGTTCTATTTTTAACATTCTAAAGCTTAAGGACCAGGATACTCTTTCATTGCATTTACAACTGATATGAAAAATCCAAAGGTCTGATGATAAATTCTTAGTTTTGAACTGTAATCTACCAAACTAGTGCTGCACAGAAATGAACACTTTAAAATATTCACCTCATAAATATTTAATATCTAATCATATGAGAAGATTCCCTCTGTGACTACAGAGATTGTTTTCCTCTTCCTGCTCTGTACCCATATGGGGTTTGTTCTACCTTCCCCCCAAAACAAGACCACTCTGTGGCAGAGGATGAGGGGGGATAAAAAAAAATCCCATTTCTGTAATTATTTGCCTGATGAAGCAATCCTATTCTCATCCTTGAGGACAATTTTGAATTCAATGAGTTTCATGGGTTTATATTACATTTCATGTACTCTTACAACTTCCGTTTTAATTCCTTAATACAATATAAAAAGACATGCAAAGTAAATTAATTTTTCTTACTACAATGACTTTCACTTAATACGATTGCCTCTTTAGGAGTCTAATTTTTTGTATTGATTTGTATCATCACCTATTTTGATTACTTTCAGTTGTTAATATTGGATAATTCAATCAGAATTGATTGAAACATGGAAATCAGACATGTGATTTAACACATACAACATGAAGAGAGACTTGCAATATAATTAAGCAGGATTTTTCTTGCTTTGCTGCAGCAGTACACAGTAAAAGAAAGCAGTGATGAAGTGACCTTTTAATGCACTGACACTGCAGGCAGCCAGACAAAAAAAGCATAGACTTTCATCTCCTTTAAAGGACTTATCCATATCTGTATTGTATCCATCTGCTGTATTGTTCAGCTTAAAAATAATATTAGTTGGCATACACATTTCACTGATTAGGGCAGTTCTACACTACCACTTAAGTTGATCTAACTTATGTTGCTCAGTGGTGCGAAAAGACACCCCGAGAGACACAAGTTATAGCGACCTAAGTGCTATCCACACCAGCGCTATGTTGGTGGGAGACGCTCTCCTGCTGACATAGCTGCCACCTCTTGCCAAGGTGGAGTAATTATGTCAACAGGAGAGTGCTCTCCCATCAGCATAGAGCATCTTCACCAGACACACTACAGTGGCGACGTAGTGCTTTCAGAGTAGACCTGCCCTAAGTATGTGTTTTAATTGCTGAGATACAATCCTGTTGGATGAGTATCAGAATCAGTGGGTAAGAATGAAAAAATGCAAAAAAAGAAAATGGCTGTTTTGTAATTTGGTTTCATTTTTCATCAGCCACTGTTCATTTTTCATAGAACAAATTCTTCACACTTGGAAGAGCTTCCACACAGGACCTACTGAGAATTGAGCGCACTCAAGCACCTTAAAGGATTGGGCCTACATTTTGCAAATGGTACTGAATGGAACTTGGTCATTTGTTTGTGCACTTTATATTTGAATTACAGTTCAGCAGAATTCTCCTAATTGGCACAAACAGAGAAACAAATGTACGAAAATAAAGTAATTGTCTCAATTACTAGAGACTCATGGGAACACACTGCACTGGGAAACACTATTTAGTTTCAGGAATTGCTTTAAATAGGTACTCCAAAGCGAGAAAATATTTTCTAAAACAATATTAATGTAAGACACTCATTTAACAACTATAACCAAGCAGAAAAACAGTATGAAATGAACAAAGGGCTACACAATGATAATTTATGCTAGCAATTTGTGTGCCATTATCCCAATGTTTAAAGTCAGTGAAATACATTCCATTGAATCCTTGGCAAGCTTCCCAATCAAGCGGGTGTGCCAATTATTAAGGTTCAGATTAAGTGGAGCCTACTGTATTTCTGACTTTGATCACAGTACTATTTATCATTAGGGTAATGTTGAAGAATAATTCATAAAGGAGGACAGCAGTCATTTTTGCTTCTTTTAAAATCTTATCTACATTCATGTAATAGGAGATCTTAGTGAGAGTGCATAAAAAGTGTTCAGGTTTCTGTTTTTTTCATTTTTTATTTTTGACTTGAATATTTAAGATATATTTTTCATGTGAGGACCCCATTCAATACTTATTATAGAATTTTATACTCTACACAATGAATGATACTCTCTTAGAAGCTTTAAAATAAAGTCTTTTGCAGTTTCCTTTTTCTCTTTGTGGATCACTTTACCCCACTTGTGTTTCAAAAACAAATTTAAGAGTATTTCCCCCACCGTGCATTATATATCATATCGGAAACAATATTTGTTTACTATTGTGAAACAGCAGAATCCAATTAAAGAAAATCAGAGAGTGGTGGATTTTTTTTTAAAGTCAATATTTAGAAATTAAAAGACTTTTCCCAGATGATACATTAAGTTGGGCAAACTTGGGGCAAAGACTATTACTATACAGAGATCTGCTGATATGGGTGAAAGGTAAGGTTTTTAAAAATTTACTTCAAATATGATATAACTACTTTAAAACTCTGTGGTGATGCTTTTTTATATTCTCCTTTCATATCAATAAAATGTATTATCAAATATAGGTCTCTGTATTGTAAGATGTGATCATAAATTAAATGCAAAAGACTATACTTGAAGATTTTTAATGTACTGTTCATTTGGTGGATTTAATCTATAAAATTATTTGTAGACTTCAAATATGAATATGAATACATACCTTAAAGAACTCCTTTTTTTCAACTTGTTCATTGCCATCTGCATCCAACATTTTAAAAGCAATATGGAATCCAGTTTGTGGTTCTGCAATGAATAGTAAAAAATAGATATATGTTTATAAATAATTAATGCAGCAGAATTATCACAGGCAGTTTCAGTTTTCCATAGTTATGTGGATGCTTCAAATTCTCAACAAACCATATGATCTATAAGCAACTATTATGTCAATGTCAGAAAACACCGTTTTATATCCATTTAAAAAATCGGAATGTGGGTAGTGGAATGCTAATAATATCTAAATATAGCAGAATATTTTATATGTTCTCACCTGTTCTGAAAATTCAGTATGTTTTAATTCCATAGGTTCTCTTCCTGTGAAACCTCAGCATATTTCCCCATTTTCTCCATTGCCACTGACCATCTCTAAGTTCTAGCTCTATGTCCTGTAGCTACTTTCCAGCTAAGAAGAGCTGAAAGAAACTTCCAAAGCCAATTAATATTCCCAAATTGGTTAGAAGAATTCCTGTATACTGGTCTCAGGCACTTCTTCCCCTCAGAAACTAAGTATCTGTATACCAGTATTTTCAGTAAGAGACTGGACTTGTAAATCACACCCAGTTCTCTCAGCTTGGAGCCTGGGGAACTAGCTCCAGGGTCCTGTGCTAGCCCAAATATTTTTTTCCCTGAACAGTATATCTTTACACATTGGAGCTTCAACCTTTTCCCCTTTAAGTAAATTGCGTGCTTTGTTCCCCAAAACCTATATTTTTCATGAAATGATGCAAACAGTTTGCAAAAACACGCACTGCATTTCTTTCAGTAAGTTGCTGCCCCTTGTCACACAGGACAATTTAATCAAGTCTGAGTCTAGTAGGCACTAAGAAAACACAAAACTCTCTGAACTACTTATTTTGTCCATTGCGGCTACTTGACTCACTAGTGGGGTGTACCCTTAAAAAGCCTGCCCAGGAGTAACCTGACACTGAAACATGTTTGAAGTCCACTGCGGTAGCAAGTGACCCCACTGAAAACTGGGAGTTTGTAACTCTATGCAGACGAAGCATCAATTAGAAGAAACCTATGGGGCATCTCCAGATCACAGGTATTCCAGGAATATAACACACTATACAACGTTCAATCCCCCTTGGGAATGTGGGGCTCCTTCAGAGACAAAAGTCTTGGACCTTGTTTGTTCTAATGTGTACAAAGCTTATGCTTTTGTGGAGTGAAAAAATTGAGAAAATGCCCCTTTTTGATTTCCAGAGAATCTGAAAATATTATACAACATATTGTCTTTATATACAAGAAATCATTGTCTCCCTATTCGTGCATCAAACAGCCTCAGTCTCTTTCTTCCAACCACTAACACTAATATTTGACTTAATATCACTACAGAGTGCAAATCTGAACTCTAGGGAAACCCCCACAACTGATGGGGGTCGATGACATGAAGAGTTGAACTGGTTTCCTCCTTATGGAAATGTTTCATTTGAAACCTTTCATCAGGAGAGCTCTCTGGTTCAATAATAATAAGAGCATATCCCATCATAACTTTAGAGAATAAAAATGTAATGATTTATTGTAAAATGATTCATGTAATCTGTGTTGCAATTTACAGATAATAAAGTAGCCTTATGTAACATATAGGGGTTAATAAGGCTCCTACAGTTCACAAGAACTGTATGTAATGCCAATGGTAAGAATTTTATAATGCAAATGTGGCTCAAAAAAGAGCTCAGATATATTTGCATTTAATTACAGTCAGGCAAAACTCTAAAATCTGAACATCAGACCTGCATATAAGCCGCAAGTATAGTTTGCATTTGATCTTGCACAGAAAAACAGCATTAATTATCTCCAACTTCCATAATGAGCTAATTGGAATTATGTTTTTGATAGAGATGGCAGGTTCACCAGGAAAGAACTGCTTGCTTTTAGCTGTTCACAACCTATAGTGAAGACTAACCAGGAGTATACCATTAACAACCTTGGAACTGAACACAAGGTAATTGTTGTGACATGGGGTATATCTGAGTGGGAAGTGGGTACTGCAACAGGTAAAATAAGGCCTTCATTTATCATGAAGAGATATTTTCAACACAAGCCCTTGTTATCCAGATACTGGATTTCAGATATGTCCAGGTGCACAAAATCTGGGAATATCTCAGCCTATAGAGGGGTAGTACCAGAGGATAGCAGAACTAGAGAATAACTGTGTGGCATTGGGGAAATCTCATTAAAAAAAGTAAATAAAGCCTCAGAGAGCTTATTGCAATAAGCTGATTGTTTCTAGACACATATTATAGACACATAGGCTACATAATTATGAAATATCAAGAACTGACTGATATGGGATAGATATTAGATACAGATGGAGGCACTAACCCTTGTTGACATTTGCTTTCAAAATGACGTACATGATAATCTTTTGTGTAACTTTAGAAGCAAAATTAACATCGGGTCCATCCTGTATAAATAGGTTCCTTTGTTTTTGCAGTTCAATCCATTCCCATATAATATACCCTGGAAATAATATCATTTGATTGTCTGAAAAATGTGAAAATTGCTTGCTTTGAAGCTGCTTCATTTCCTTCTTATTTGATCCAATGTATCAACATTGGTTTTAATTCTTAAGTCTAACAACTGAATTTAAAGAAACAGAATCTTACGCCATCTGATTTTAATTAAAACTTACTATATAAGAATATTGATGCAATGGGCTTCTCTTCTTTTTTTAATGTATTTATGATTGTCTGCTCCCTGATTTGTTTTGCAACAAATAAATTAGTTTCAGATTTTTCTGATGGAGCTAGATCCTGTCTGCCATTTTCGGATTCAGTAAACCACTGGCTGGCATTTCCATTTGCGTGGAAGAATATTTTCCTTCTCTTAAATACCAGTAGTAATCAAGGTGGTCTATCTTGAAATTGACTATTTTCTTATGTAAGAGCTGACCTTAATCCTCCTCTCTGTTTATGTAGGCCCTTATTCAGCCATAATCCTTCTAGGCAATTACTATCTTTTAGGAAAAACTTTTGAACAACTATTGTGCAGTTGGTATTGCTCATATTCATAATTATTGGGTCATTAGTTGTGGCACGGGAGGATCACTAATGGGGAGGCAGTATATTTGTACGATGGACTAGTTTATATCAACACCATGCACAATGTTGTGTTCTGTATTAGCTGGAGTTTCCTGAAGGCTGATTGCTTCTTGCCTGGTATTGCATTGCTGTAGTCCAGCCAGAAGGTGCTTTCCTCTGCCCACCATCATAACCTCTATCTTGCCTGTGTTCAGTTTCAGCCACGAGCAGATCTATTCCAAGCTCTGGGCCATCTTGATTGTATTGGTACGGTCATATGTGGTGAAAGATAGAGATGCGTGTCATCAGCATACTGCTAGCACTTGAGTTCACGTTATCTTACCAGTTCACCTAGTGGCTGTATGTAGATGGTTAGTAGGACTGGAGAGAGAACTGATGCTGAGGAAAATTGACAAAGTGAGGGGCCTGTTGATAAAGATGCAGTTTTCCATCACCATTCTCTGGGTGCATCCTTCAAGGAAGGGCCCAAAATCACTTTAGTGCAATCACCTCTCTCAGGCAGGATAGCAGTATCTCATGAGTGTTGCGAGTATCTTGTGAATGTTGAATGATGCAGATAGGTCCATGAGGATGAGAATGGATGTGTCTCCATCACCAATGCCATCAAGAGAGCTAAGATCTGTGGTTTTCTCCTGCTTTCATGAGTCTAACAGTTTGAGAGAGGATTACTGACTAACAAAACTGGGCCTATATGGTTATATAATTGGAATATATCACAGCTAGCCAGAGGACTCACTTCATAATATCCATTATGTACATTTTATCTTCGGAAGTTCTTTTAGTATTTCCCAGTTTGAGGGACAGGGCACCAGAGTAATACAGAGAGGGTGACATGCATGGACAAAATATCAGGATCAGTGTCTGTAAGGAAAGCTAAAAGACCTAAGGTTATCCCAACAGACCCAACAAAGAATTGCCATCATGCAGTTAAAGCAGCAAATTGCTCTCTTGAAAGCCACCTGCCTCACTCACTACCTGTTCCCACCGTAGCTCTGAATGAAGGTGGCTGCAATACACTTTTCATGTATAGGACTGCAGGCTCAAAGAACTCCCAGCCAACCCAAACATCTTTTCCCTGCAACTGTGGCATTCAGTCCAGCCTTGCGTAGTACAATCCATCTTTGGTAAGTGGGGGCTAGAGGTGAAGAGGAGGGCAACTGAAGTAATCAGCAGACAATAGGGCAAGCAGTAGAGCCAACAAAATATGAAGGAGAAAAAACACAAGAAAGAAAAACAGAACAGACAGGGAAGGAACTCGAAGAAAATGGATTAAAAAACAGAGTGATGGCAGCAACTGTCTCAAGGCATGGTATGAAGGAACATGATGGGTTCCAAAACAAGAAGCTGTGAAATACTGCTGTATAGGTAGTGTCCTTTATACACTTTAGTATATAAATATTAGAGAGAAAGTGGGTGAATTAATCTCTTTTATTGGACCAACTTCTCTTGGTAAAAGAGACTAATGTTCAAGATACCCAGAGCTCTTCTTCAGGTCTGGGAAAGAGACTAAGAAAGTCTCAGCTACATACAAGGTGGAATAGATTATTTAACGCAAGTAGTTAACACATACTCTAAGGGACCATTCAAGGTGAAGTGTCCCATTAGCCATCAATCCAGTGTCTTTATTAAGACTGTGATTTTTGGTGTCTAGCCAAGTTATGAATTTAAGCTCCCAGTCTCGTCTTTTGAAGGTGTTGTGTATGACAAACTACTCCTTTTCCTACGATTCATTGTGAAACTATGTTATACACTGAACAAGTCACGTGAAGACAAACATCTCATTGCCAATCTTGATTAACAAATAACTATTAAAAAGGCCTCCTTCCTTCCCCTCCTCCAAATTCTCTTGAATGTCTATAGCCACCTATTCTATTTCTGACCCCTTGTTGCAGAGCTTATCAACATCTTTAAAGTGCTATTACCATTAACCACTGACAATGGACTCAGACTGCAGTCATTTGACTCAATATCCATTTACATTAATTCCCTAATGTTCAGTAACCACTGACCTTAATATAAAATCATTGTTATGTGGGGATGTGATGCAGAAAGCTAGAAATCATAAATATTAGAAAAATTACTGGACAGCTACAAACAATGAAATATTCCCGCATTATAATATTTAATGCAAAATACTTACTTGTGAGGATTGTCAGCAGAAAGAGGTACTCTGTATATGAGATCAGCCCTGAAATAAAATAGTACCAAAAATGAAGTGGTGAATTTTAAAATCAGCATATTGATCTGTAATATTTGCAGAGAGACTTTTCAATCAAACTTTGTAAATTTAAAACGTTCAATTTCACATTAATATGTATTAAATAATGGCAACTTATTAGAAATAAATATCTTTTGTCATTATTACTTAAATAAAAATGTCTGATTCTATTTTTAGTGCTCTGGAAGTGAACTTGTTTCTCCAGCCTCTCTATCATGTGGAAGCCTAATTGAGAGAGTTAGGTTTATTTGGTACTAATAAAAGGCCTGAACTAAATGTTTGGATTTTCACTGAAAAATTTCAGTGTTTATATGAAAGACGAATAAATTAAATGTGCTTTGTCACATTTAGTACCTGGGAGGAGAACTACTTTACTGTTACTCTGAAGGATCAAAGTATTTCATCCTTTGGCAGCCTTGAAAAGGCGGAGAAAAGCTTTCCTTTAATTCTCAAGGGGAATATGGCAACATGCAAAGCTGCCAAGCTGCTAGATTGCTCTGATAGCACTGCCGGGCCCTATGCCAAAAGGAGGTTTGGGGTTTTTTTTTTTTAAATAGCAAATTGTCCTTTCTAGAAGGTGAAAGTGCTTCCCCCCTTTTGAAGGAAAATTCCAGAGTTTTCCTTTGAAACACCGATTTAAATGAAAAGCCTGAACAAAGATGTCATAACGTCAAAATAGCAGCATACAAGTTAAAGGTAGAGAATATATAAAGATGATGGTTAAACAATGGAATCCTAAGCATCTGCCCCATGATAATGTTTTAAGAAAAGCATTTAAAGGGCTTTTTATGAACAGCTTTTAAAAATAGTTGAGCTACTTTTAACATGTGAAGTAAACACTGTATAATGTAGAAACTGTTTAAATAGGAATGTTTAAACTACTTTCTATTCAAACAAACAATTTTTATAATTTATATTTAGCTAATTGATAGATAAAGAATCCTTTTAAGCCTCAGTGATAAACAATTAACTTTTGATTAATTACTATCCTGAGCCAATAACATTTTTATTTGCTTTGAAATCATTTAATATTGTAAATTTGCCATTTTATACCAACTCCAGAGTTCAAAAATATCCACTGACTGAAAGCAGCATGCCCTGGAGAAATGAGCACGGGGCTGGGAGTCAGGAGAGTGAGTTCTAACCCTAATTCTGCCCCAACTCACTGAGTGGATTTGGTCAAATCATTTCTCCTTTTCTCTCAGTTTCCCCACCTGTAAAAATGGAGATAAATGATACTTAGCCACCTACCTAACAGTTGTGCTGTGAAGGCTAGTAAATTTATATCTGTATGGTGCTTTGACCATATAAAGACTGTTGATACGAAGTATTAGTCATATTTCACAAATTCTGTTTATAACTTGAATGTACAATATTGCCTTAGTTCTTTAACATAAAAGGCATAAATGATTTGTATTTATTATTTGTTCTGTGGTGGTGCCTAGGAGCCCATGTTGTGGACCAGGACTCCATTGTGCTAGGCACTGTACGAATACAGAACAAGACATTCTCTACCAGTGATGTAGCACTACATTTTATACTGTGGGAACTCTGCAGACATGATCTAAAGTTGGTCATGTGTGAGAGAGTCTCCAAAATCTGGACTGTGTGATGTCGCCACAAAATAAAGTACCCATCGTCAAAACCTAACTAATATTTTACCAGTAAATTTTATCCAGTTGAAAATCTGTGCAACAGCAATTATGAGACTTCTCACACGAGTAATACACACACATATTATAACAACATAAAACATGGGTAATTCAGGTTTTATATGCCAAACTGTAAACTACATAGCAAGGCACATCCAGAGCACATCGCAGAGTGAAAAAACCCACTGGCAATTCATGTAAAATACTGTTTTTAACAACATCAGTATTCTCTTCAAACTTCAAATAAAACATTTAAGATTCTAAAAGAATATTTTACATTGGTCTCAAACTTTACTCAGATGGTGAGTTTACAGTCTGCACATTTGAAATTATATCAGGTGATTTTCTCTCTGATAAAGGATTAGATTTCTGTCCTAGAGCAGGATTATGAACAAAGGTACACAATGGGACATTTTCTGTCTGCTTAATGTCAGATAGCTAATAGGGAGAATCACCACTTTTCCTTAGATAATTTCAGCAATTGTTCATGGACCTCTGTGGCATGCGAGTTTCTCCTCAACTGGATGAATTTTCAAAAGCCCTAGATTTGAATCACCATTGTGTTACTGCAGTTTCAAGTTGTTATAACTCTACTGGAATTAAATGGATGGTGTTATGCTGCTTTAAAAGGGAGTGATGCAATGAGGACTCAAACCCCAAATCTTTATACATGAATCCACAATTTTGCCCATGGAAACACTTGGAATCTGAGCACAAACAGCAATTGCTTTGCATTCACCAGTGACGTGGCTGAGTACCAAATACCTAGACCAAGTTTGAAAATGTAATCTGTGTGTCACAGAAACCAAACAAAAGGATCCAAAGTACTATGCAATTAAAAAAAACCCAACTATTAAAACAACCAACTAAAAAAATCAAAATCCGGTGATTGAACCTTATTTTATGTTAATCCATTTAAATTATTCATGAAAGGCTGAGAGAATGAAAAGAAACTCTTGTTTGCTTTAATTTATTATTATATTTTCATCATGTTTAGACAAACCTTTGCCTCTCCAATCTATTCACTTTAATTACCCAGTCAATTTGTAATTCACCATGACATCTCTTCCATTCTGTTAAATATTGTGTTGAAGAGTTTTAAACTCATAACTAGTTCTTTGAAATGTAGCTTATATTATACTACACTGAGTAACAGGACTTTTGACAATGCCATAGGCAGAGTACTGAAATGTATTTTTCCCCTCATGGCACCAATAAAAGTACACATTTGTTTTCCCTTCATTGAGTGTTTCTTTCCCCAAAGATGGCATCAGGATTCTAATTCCTGGGTCCTTATGGCAAGACTGGTGGAATTCTCCTAGTTGCTGCCTCACCCCCATCAGAGGGTGCTGTAGTTACAGACAGCCATGTAGGGCAGCAACTGTCTAGATCAGTGGTTCTCAACCTTTCTAATGCCGTGACCCCGCAATACAGTTCCTCATATTGCGGTGACCCCAAACCAAAAAATAATTTTGGTGGCTACTTCAAAACTGTAATTTTGCTACAGTTATGATTCGGAATGTAAATACCTGATATGCATTATGTATTCTCATTGCTACAAATCCATAACGGTGTGCGTTCCAGCTGAATAGCGCTGCTACAGATGGTAGCGCGACTTCTCAGCGGCTAAAGCCATCGGAAATATGTATTTTCCGATGGCTTTAGGCGACCCCTGTGTTTTGGTCGTTCGACCCCCGCCAGGGTCGCGACCCACAGGTTGAGAACCGCTGGTCTAGATGCAGCAGATTTCTGGGAGAAATGGTACCGTAGTCTGATCTAGGGGTCAGTAAATTACTCCAATCTGTAGTGCTTTAACTGCCCCATGTAGTTGGCATGAACTAAAAAGTATTTAAGTGCACACAGATGAAATCCCGTATATCAATGCACACAAGGTGTCTTTTAATTTACAATAGCAGGGTCTATACAAGGCAGTTGGAGAGCTACAAGTTAGAGTACATTGCAATTTACACACCTGTAGACTGGTCTGTGGCACCACTGCTCCCAGAAGTGTACAGATCACAGACAGAAGTTGCCTAGTTTGCCTATACAGTGGCCCATAGGAGAGAGTATGGGGAAGCCACTGTGTAGATCTTGCTGGTGCAAGTGAGTGATGGAGGCTTGCATCACAGGCTGATAAAAGGTGGGAGTTAACATCTCCATACTAAATGAGAGATGATAGGCAGTGTAGGGATAAGCCATGAGGAGCCTTGAAAGTGAAGACAAATAGCTTATGTTTGATTGCAATGGACAAGGAGAGTCCGTAAAGATATACAAAGGAAGGGGTGACATGGTCAAAGCACTGAGCTAGGAAAATGATCGTTGCAGCAGCATTTTGAAATGGATACAGGTAGGACAATCTTGCATTTGTCAAGGTCAGGGAAGAGGATGTTGCAGTAATCAAGATGCCAGATGAGGAGAGCCTGGACTAGAGTTTCAGCTGGATGAGTGGATAAAAGGGTCAGTTTTTAGGGTTATGTAGAAAGAATTGGCAAGATTCAGACACAGGCTGGATGATGTGAGGATCTACAGAGACAGCGGGGACAAAGACATTCAGGTTATGGGCCTGAGTGACGGAGACGATAGTGGTGTTGCTCACAGTGACTGAGAATGAAGGAGGGAGGACTTGCATGGGGGAGAAGATTAGGAGTTCTGCTTTGGCCATGTTGAGTATGTAGACATTGTGAGCAGTCAGCACAATAAAATAGGTAAAAAGATAAAAACAGCAAAAAGATATAAAATATTTCTGATTGTTTTTCCAAACCTACCTCAGTGCTTTTAACCAAACCATGATATATGTTTGATATTCTTTCTGTCTATAACTGATTATACTGAAGTCAACATACACTTGGCTGACTTGAAGCAGATTTTTACCATGGGGCCATTTCCATAAGAATTCACCTCACAATTTTTACTTCACTTTTACTACTTTCATACAGATGTGACCATTTTATCTGATGCACAAACTGAACTGAGGTCTTCTTTTGGTTTGAAACTCTTTTTGTTCTGATGAGATCAGTGACATTTATTCATTTTCAAGTTTATATTTAACACGTGCAGTAGACAAGATTTTTTAAACAACTGGTAAATATTATTGGTATATATGTCCACCCTACCAGAATTAAAGGATAAAAGCCACACACACTACTGAATGCTTATACCTTAGCCAATTACAACCACAGTCCTTATTTTGGATTAGTAAGCATATTGTATTTTCCTAGTATTAAAAAAAAAATCGCCATAGTCAAACTGCAAAGATTCTAAAAGAGTAAGTGTTGCTAATAAATAAAATATTCTTAGTAAAATATAAACAGAAATATATCTACAAGAATGTGAAGTTAATTTTAAAACTGTCCACTAGAAGGCAGACTCTGCTAGCTTTCTATTTGCAAACTGAACCAATGACAGTTTTACTGAATATTTAAACAACAATTTGGTGGTAGAAATAAGCAACCTAAATAGTGCCTTCAAACAGCTGTAGATTATTATTTTTGGCACTTGTCAAAGTACTATTTTGTATTTTTATTTAAATAAATATATATAGCTTTATAAATGTGCAACTGAAACTGAATTGAAAATATGTCAATAAGGAAGTCTGGTGGACCAAATTCTGAGCACGGTTCTATGGGCATGATAGGATCTAAAGTTGTAGAAACGATTTCCCAGTGTGCTGGTAGCCAGACCATCAGTAAACCCATTCCAGGGCAACTCCCAGCAACCACCAAGAAAGCCCTCAAGGGAGTGAATGTGGGGAGAGAAGATCCCAGAATGAAAGAGTGGGGATCCTCAGAACCAAGTCTAGAATAGCTCAGGGTGAATCAGATGGATTCATGGACAAGTTCTTGCTTAGTAAGGCTTTTGACATTGTCCCACATAACATTAATATAAGCAAATTAGGGAAAAGTGGTCTGGATTAAATTACTGTCAAGTGGGTGCATAAGTGGTTGAATCACTGTACTCAACGTTTACTATTAAATTGGAAGGATCTGTCCTGGGTCCTGTACTATTCAATATTTGCATTAATGACATGGATAAAGGAGTGTAGAGTATGTTTATAAAGTTTGTGGATGACATCAACCTGGGAGGGGTTGCAAGCACTTTGGAGGACAGGATTAGGATTCAGAATGATCCTGACAAATTGGAGAATTGGTCTGGATTCAATATTTTTATTGAAATTCAATAAAACAAGTGCAAAGTACCATATTTAGAAAAGAAAAATCAAATGCACAACTAGAAAATAATAACTGGGAATAACTGACTAAGTAGTAGTACTGTTGAAAAAGAGCTGGGGTTTATAGTGGATCACAAATTGAAAATGAGCCAACAATGTGATGCAGTTGAAAAGAGGCTAATATTCTAGGGAGTATTAACAGGAGTGTCATACCTAAGACATGAGAGGTAAATTGTTCCACTCTACTTGGCACTGGCGAGACTTCAGCTAGAATCCTGTGTCTGGTTTAAGAAAGATGTGGTCAGATGGAGATTCCAGAGGAGAGCAATAAAAATAATGAAAGATTTAGAAAATATGATCTATGAGGAAAGGTTAAAAATATGAGGCATGCTTAGTCTTGAGAAAAAAAGACCCAGCGGGGACAGATAACAGTCTTCAAATAGTTATAGGGTATTATAAAGAGGATGATGATCGACTGTTCTCGAAGTCCACTGAAGGTAGGACAAGAAGCAATCTGTTTAAACTGCAGCAAGGGAGATTCAGGTTAGACAGAAGAAAAAACTTTCTAACTATAAGGATAGTTAAGCCCTAGAACATGTTTTCAAGGGAGGTTGTGGAATCACCATCATTGGAGGTTTTTAAGAACATATGGGACAAACATCTGTCAGGGATGGCGTAGGTTTCCTTGGTCATGCCTCATTGTAGGAAGCTGGATTAGAAGATCTCTCAAGGTTCCTTCCAGCCCTACATTTCTATGATTCTATAATTCTAGATCATTGTCTGCACTTCAGCTAAAACTTCTGTTTGTCTTACTGAAGCAATTTGAAAGTATAGAGAAATATGGGCATATTATCCCTAAAATAAGGGATAACATGTATGCACCATCTACATCTGCATGGCCCAGAACTGGCAAAGGAGCCAGGTACCATGTGAGAGAGCACTGGATGCTGGTAGTTGGGATACAGCAGCTGGAGAAGACACAGCTCCTGAGGATGCACTCCTCTGCCACAGAGGAATGACTACTAGTGATGTCTGCCAGGCATCCCAGCAACAGAGCCAAGGGACAGCAAGGGTTTGTGGATTCCAGAGACGCACTTCAGCTGAAAAGGGAGAGCTCTTGGCTTCCCAGAAAGAGACACCAGCTGTTCACCTCTAGCTTCTGTTCACCTCTGTCCACCATCCAGATGGGGCCTGTGCAGAAACTTTGGAGCACTCTCTCAGCGTAGCTCGGTTTGTGGGTTTTTAATGTTTGCTGCTGATGGAGTGGTTAATTATTCCCTTATTTGGCATTCTCAATTTCTTTGTTTGTTCTTTTCCCTTTCTTTTAATTTACCCCTATCCTTTCTAGGAATAAAGTGTGGTTTATTTTTTTTGTTGGTCCTAGATTCCCTGTTATAAAAAGTAATATCTTAGAGGCTGGAGTAGCTGTAACTTGTTTATGCTCCCATCCCCTAAGTGGAGGCACCACACAAGAATCCAGGGCCTGCTGATCTTAAGGGGTGGGGCCGTGGGAGAGGATAGCGGGGGTCACTGAGGCCCTGTCTGAAAAGGAAAAAATAAGGGATTCTATCACACTGAGATCAGAGATGCTCCAGAACAGGGGAGTACAATAGGAATTACAATTTGTATCCAAGGTTTCTTTTTTATAAATTTTAAGTGCATCCAAATTACATAAAATAACCCCAACAGGCTGTTGGATAGAAACAAACAAAAGCCTACTTTCAGTTACAACCCACCCGTCTAGTAACTGGCTATGGAAATCTGCCTCCTCCAATGGCCTCTTTCCCACAGTGTCAGATAGGTGTTTTTACAGAATTTCCTGGTGTCCTACCAGTGCTTGAATGGGTCTTCAATTCCCAGCCCTGCCTCACCTTGAAAAGCTGAGAGAGATCTCAGCAGGAAGTTAACTCCTTACTATATGGAAATCAAGAAGGGCTTGTGGAATCTTCAATCAAATATATTCACACAAATAATTAGGTCCAAAAATATAAAATGTACTTTCAGTACCAAAGTGTATTACCTTTATCGCCGAGGTCTCTAAAAAAAGTTGGTCCTGGTTTAGCCTTAGAAACATTTACAAGGGCAGCATCTACCTCCTTTAAACATGCAAATAAAAAAAATAAAATCAGTTGTGAAATAGGGGTTGAGTAATAGAAGGAACAAGAGTTCCTTTTAAGAACAGAAAGAACATTTTGCTTACCTTTTTTGTCAGTTTCTTGGCCAAAGCTGCACCTGTAATAATAATTAAAAAAATCATTATCATTTAATAACAAACTCTGACTTGAAACTTTGATCAAGTTCTTCAGATTTTTATGGGAAAATATTAAGTAATATGAAACAGAATATTTTGTAGCTGGCAGTTTGTTTCTAATCCTCTCAATGATCAGGCAAGGACAATGTTTAAAAATAATATGAGTAACCTGTTCAAATGTTCTTGCTATGCAGATGAAACCACAAACTGCTTCTAGTATTTATGACTAGCTCACCAATGTGATTTTGCATATACTGTGGTACCTGTACTACAGATCCTGAAACTATTTACACAATTATACACATAATATATGTTGAAACAGTCAAGTTCTCAAAAGTTAAGAAATGTCAGAACTCAAGTTCTTTTAATGTCGTTTTAAAAATCCAATTTTTTAAGTTTTTAAAACAGCAAACTGAAAAAACGAATTTCGTTCCATGAAACCATGCTGACCCCCAGGAGTCAACAGCAGGGCCCTGATCCCCGACCTGATACTCTTGATCTGAATAACTGAGTAGCAGTACCAGGCAGCTTTCTTCTGTGTGGACCTTATTTAGCCAGTGGAAAGCACAATGATATGCTTGACAACAGTGAAATAGAGATGCAGGCTTAGGAATCTTTGGTTTAGTTTCAAGTTCTCTAGGGAAGTGTGTTCTAGAGGGTTAGATCTTTCTGCCCTTGTCACCCCAGCGTGTTCCTGTCCCTGCAATGCTTCTCTCTCCTCTGTAAGTCCTCTCCCTGGCTTGGTTCCTATTCCTCTCCCCTTTGGGCTCCTATTTACCTCCTCCCCGGTCTTCCCCCATTCCCTTACTTCTAATTCTTTTCAATACAAGTCAGGTTACTTCCTCCTCCTCATCCATGCAGTCTGGGTGCTAGCAGAGAGCACTAAGAACACAGGAGAGAATCTCTCTGCTCTTGATTCTGGTGCTTGGTGCCACAGTGACTTCAGACAATGGAGAGGAACAATTGCAGATAAAGTCCCACTCAGTCCCTGGAGTCCCAGGATGGAACATGCTCAGTTGCCTTGTGGGGACTGTGCATGTGAAGTCCAGTTGGCAATAAGTGCTGTGTTGGCAGGGAGCACTCCAGCGCAGACAGAATCTTTGATGACTAGTGTTGGTTGTCTCTAATAAACTACTGAGCACGTGCTAACTACAATTTTCAGAGGCTAATAACTTGGCAAATATGGGTGGATTTTCACAGGGATAGCAAGAAGTAATAACCCCACAGGCAAATTTCAAGGGCTTGTTTCAAAGCAACGAGGCACTAAAACTTCTCAATGAAATGGTCATAGAATTTTTTTTTTTTAAATGTGGACAAAATAATGTATTTTCTTCTATCCTCCTTATCTGAAACAGCAAAACTGTTTTTGCTGAAACTTTCCCAAATTCAGCTGACACCTGGCAGAGAACATTTCAAAGTTTATAAGCAACTGAAATTTGGATATTTTTATAGAAAGAGTTGGGAGCCCTTAGCTACAGATGTTGCTATTCAGCCCACCCTATTTATTTATACATATGAATATCAGTGTATGTCTAAGTGTGCGATGCACAGAAAGACAGGTGGGTGAATTAATACCTTTTATTGGAACAACATCTGTTGGTGAGAAAGAAAAGCTTTTGAGCTTACATACAGCTCTCTTCAGGCCTGGGAAACCTACTATGAGCTACACAGCTAAATAAAAGGTGGAACAGATTGTTTAGCATAACATATATTTCAAGGGACCAATCAATGTGAAGGAGCCTGTTAACACCCTTCCAGTCATAGGGGAGAAAGGAAGCGAGGGGAGAAAAAGGAAGGTTGGGGGCAGTTGTTACTGGGTTACAGATTGTTATAATAAGCCATGAATCCAATGTCTCTGGATTTTTAATGTCCATGATTTTTAATGTCTAGCAAAGTTATGAATTTAGGCTCCCAGGCTTATATTTTGAACCTGCTGTGCAGATTTTCTTTGAAAATGAGGACAGAGATCAGATATGGAGTGATCATTTTGTGAAAAGTGTTTGTCCATGGATTATATGATGCTTTTGTCTTTTATCAATTTCCTGTTCATTTGAAAGAATAGTGATTGTCTGGTTACACCTACACAGTTTTTATTGGGGCAGTTAGTGCACTGGATGAGGTATACCACAAGTTGTGATATGCATGTGTAGGATCCATGGATCTTGAAAGGTGTGTGTGGGGGGGAGTGTTGCTCATTGTAGCAGTGAAGATATACAGGCTTTGCATCTGTTGGTCTGGCAGGGTCTGTTGCTGCTTTGAGTTGGTGTGTCCTGGTCTGTGGAGAACTTGCTTCTGATGATGAGGTTGGAGAAGCCTGGGGAGTGGGGGGGAGGGAGAAGGGTATTTGAAGGCCAGAAGAATGGGTTCAGAAAAGATTTCATTCAGATGTGGTTCCCATCAAGAATGGGTTGTAATTATTTGATAATACCCCATATGGGTTCCACTGTGTGATGGCAGGTGACAACTAGGGGATGTGCTCAAAAGAGATTTTATTTTTGTATTGAAGCAGGTTCTCTCAGCTATTTGGATGGCCCGTTCCAGGATTCAATCTACTTTTCTGGTGGACTGTCCCTGTTTAGTGAAGGTGGTTTTGAGTGTATTAATGTGTATATGCCAGATTTTCTCTTCAGAGCATATTCTGTGGATCTTGAGTGCCTGGCTGTACATAGATTTCTTGGTTTGTTTGGGGTGGTTACTGGATCTGTGTATTTCTTGTATATAATTATCTGCAGAGATCCACTGCTGAAGATGGTATCCAAGAAGTTGATGCTTTTGTGGGAGTGCTCCAGAGAGTTTAATGGATGGGTGATGGTTGCTGAAGTTGAGACGGAAATCTATGAGTGTTTAGGTCATCTGTCCAGAATACGAAAATATCATCAATGACCTCGGGTATATCATTGGTTTTGTGGTGCATTCGTCCAGAATGTCTTCCTTAAAGTGGTCCATGAAGATCTTGGTATACTGAGGAGCCATCCTAATATCCACGGGCCTTCCCATCGTTTGGACAAAATGTCTGTTGTGGAATGTAAAATTGTTTCGGGTGAGGAAGAAATGGATGTTTGGTGATGTGTTTGGGGTAGATATCTGAGTGCTGTCTATTATCTTGTAGCTATTTGATGCAGGCAATGATGCAATCATTGTAAGGGATGTTGGTGTAGAGGGAGTTGACATGCATGTTGGCAAGGATGGTGTTCTGAGGGAGGTTATACTATACATACACATACCAGAACCTTTCATTTTGAAGGATGCGAAAAATTAAGTATTTGATCTGAAAGGTGCTAAATAAGGCTAAAATAATTATATTAGTATAATATTACATGAATTCCATTTATATCCAGCACTGAAATGCAGCCATCTTGGGGGCAGTATGTCACAGGTGTTTAACATAGCATTGCAATATTTCAGGATATTTTGGGGCAGGAAGTGAGGAAGAGTATTGTACCCAATAGAGGGTAAGTGCAACTCAATTAGAAAGTATCCAAGACACTGTGATTGAAAACCCTTAGCTATCGTAGAATATGCCTTTGGATCCTATAATGCTGAGATCCAAACCACTTGATTATTCTCCTCAGAAAGATGGCATTTCCATCAGCTCAGTGCCCTCTAACATGGGATTAAATATCAGTGTAGCAGTTGCAGCGATGCATGATGACCCATGAACCAAGAAGCCCTGCAGGAGAGAATGAGTCGGGATGTAAGGCTTCCCCTTTAACTTTTCTGATTGACCTGCTGGAGTACGTAGTGGGGAGCATCTGAAGCAGATGGGGAGCTGGTGGGCAGAACAGAAAATCTGGAGAAACAGAGAAAGCAACCACACCACCAATTTCACTGCAAGAAGCTTCTGGGAAACCATTAACCTCTGTTCTGAAGCCAATCATCTGCTCATGTGTCTGGTTAAGGGCACTTGCATCCACCCTCACATTCTCCTTACTCCCATAGTGCCCCTGGGAACAGCTAGCCACAGGAGTACCACATGTCAGAAGACAGCCACCCACTCAGATAATAAAAACAGCAATATCTTGTCAATCTCCAGAATAAACGTGCAGAAACCAGGAGGATCGGAAGGAGAGGCACAGAGCACTGCAGAGCGGAGCAGTAAAATGAGCAAAGCCACTAAGGATTGGGGGGAGGATGCGGGGAGGGTGTTGTGGAAAAGAGGGCACTTCACAGTTGCATAGATTTTTGGGAAGAAGGGTGGAAAAATCATCTGAATGTTATGCCACTGTCCTGTAAAACTATGCAGGGGCATAGTTACTACCTTCTGAATCACCAGCACTAGTGTCTGCCATTTTCCCTTGGAAGCTTCCCATCCAGGTACTATCATGGACACAATCACAAGGTGGGCAGTTGGGGTAATGGTTGGAGCCGTGGGATGGACAGGCTTGGAGGTTAGACCAGGACTGAGTTGGAGTCAAGGATGAGAGCCATGGGATATACAAGGGTGGTAGTCGCGAGCAGAGCGAAGGGTCAGAGGATCAGCAGCTGAATACTAGAGCCAATAGGGGAACAAGACACTTGATCAGGAAGTGGAGCCAGGGATGTCAAAGATGGAGAAGGGTAGGGGCTGAAGTGGGCAAAAGAGCAGGTGGGGCAGGAGCAAGTGCAGCTGCTGGAAGGGAATGTGTTGAGCAGTGAGTGAGCTTTGGCTGTTGCTGGGTTAAATAGCAGTTAGCTCTGCCCTTCCACCAGTCAGGAGGTGCAGGCAATCAGGCAGCCTTGTTAGGATCAGCTGTGTCCAGTGTGTTGCTTTGAGACTGCCCCTGCTGCAGCTGGCTCCCTGATGGGTACAAAGCTGTCCTCACCATGCTTAGCTCAGCAGCTTTGTCACGGGGGAAGCTCATATGCTGTTACAGGAATTTTGCTGCAAACTTGCTAATTTAGTGTTCTAGTTACAATGATAAATTTTATTAGTTTTGGTTAGTAAGGATCTATACTATAAAGTCCATAATACAATAGGACATCTTAAATTGTGGACGTTGGAAGCTACAGACCAGGTAACAGTTTATGTATTTCATCCTTTGAAATAAAAAGATGATCAAGGTGATGTCTGTTTCCAGTGGATTTTTTTTCATTTGAATGGACTGCAGAAAGTATGGGTGGGCAGGGAGACTGATGAACTTCTCTACTAGGAAAGGAGAGCTCTCATCAGCCAAACTGGATTTGTGAGCACAACAGCAAGGGAAGAAGAGTGACATCAACTGGGGTTGGGAGAGAGAAACTGAGCAGCCATACTGGGAAGGAATATACGAATAGCAAAGGATAGGAAAGAGGACAACATGAAGTAAAGAAAAAAAAAACAGTAGGAGAGGAAGGTTTGAGAAGCAAATTAAAACTTTTTACCACTATTCATAGTAAAAGAAATGCTCCAAATTACTGTGGTGTAGTATGCTTATTTCTTTGCTTTAACGTCACCCACTATAAATAGGCTTAAAAAAATCTATATTTGTTACAACTTATTCAAATGTGGTGTACTTAATGTGGTATACGTGGTGTCCATAGCTAGTAAGCAAAAATTTATGGAAAATAGTAACCTTGTTGAACAAAAATTCCAAATTATGCATTAGTATTAGTTTTCATATTGTCATGTGATTAGTGTAACCTAATACAATACAAGATTTTAAGGCCCTTTTTATAACAAACTGCATACAGGAGTCTCCTCTCAATTTAAAAGAAAAGTTATAATATTTTAATCCAATTATCCTTTGAATACAGTAAGCATACAAATGATTTGCAAAACAAACAAGCCAAGTACTAAGTTTCACATAGAAAGATACTGTATTACTGTAGTTTTCATATTTCTTAAACACCAATTTAGCCCTTAGTGCTTGTCCTTTTCATTTATTCAGTTTCTCGTAAGGAGTTCCCTTTAGAAGACTAAAAAGGCCGACTTTGTTAACATGATGCGCTGCCTCATCAAATGTGTGCATCTCTGAAGAACAAGGTCTTCTAAAGCCTTGTCTACATTCGTTAGGGAAACATGGTTAGCTACTATTTAGCAACAGACATGCCTCAGCATGGTTTGCTAGAGAGGTAGCAACAGTTTCCTTAGCCAAACAAGGGCCTTAAAAGCATCCCATTAATATTATTTATTTTAAAAAAGGGTCCCTTGTATCCTTAAAAGAATATGGGGATCTGTTAAAACTTTCATTCCTGACACTTGACCATATACATCAGGACCCAACCCTTTGTCTGAGGAATGACGGGGGGGATACAAGTAGAACCTATTTGTCTGTTGAGTAGCAAAACTCATGAATGCAGTTTTCTACAATTTTACTCTAATTCAAACAGTTTATTTTTATATACACCCATAAATGAAAGATTAGAAACCTCATTTACAGTAATAAGTCTAACTTCAGTGCTTTCAAATGTAATTTTGATTTTTTATGAACATGAAAGAATGAGAAATACTTCTCTTGCTACAGATCTTCCAAGCTTGTGATGGAATTTTGGCTCATGAAATAAACTGAAAGTTTTTACAGTCCCCACCTATCTAAGAGATTCCATCATCTGATTTTCACTATCTACAGCGGATCTACAAAGCAGCAATCAGGTACAAGCACATCTTGTTACAGGCAAAGGGCCATTTTAGCTTTACAAGTGAAGCTGCATTAAAAACATCAAGCCTACATAAGAGAGAAAAAAAATTGCCTCTAGCCAAGAAAATGTAATTAGTAGACAACCGTAACTAAGAAAACATCACCAAGAGCAGTTACTTCAGTCTTAATTTGTCATAGGCAAGCACAGTCTTTTGTCATGTACATTTTTGACAATAGAATTTTTTCTATCGTCTATCATCTCTTTATGTTAACATGCAGCATGAAGTTGACATCAGTGCTGGAACTAGCATTTGGACAGTACTGAATTAAACAAGTGCACACTTGCACTCAGTAATACCTATTACTTTCATACAGTTAGAAAAAGCTTAAAAATGACAAAAGGTATTGCCAGAGCAAAATAATCTTATGAAAAAAATCACTAAGATCGCCCATTTTGGTAATAAAAACCAACTGCCAAAGCAAGGGAGAAATTTAACTCACTCTTTGAACAAAGCATAATTTTCCATGGCAGTATATTTATTTATTTTTTAAATAAGGAAAATTTCATGCAAACTAAATATACATAAGAATAATTGCCCAACAGCAATATTTGTTCCGGAAATTAACAGGCTATCACCACTTTGACTTAATAAAGTTACTGAGAAAATGTCAGTAGGATGTTATTTGTGACTATACTGCAGATGCAGATGCAGCAATATGCAGCTAAGAAAAACTAACAAGATTTCTCTCTCAACATCTGTTTTTTAGTTGTTGCCACACCAAGCTACTTTAAGGTTAAATTCAGCCTTTAAAGGTTTTTTAGCCTTTAAGGCTAAAGCCTTTAAGCCTTTTTAAAGATTTTTTATCCTTAATTTAACCTTAAAGGTTAAAATTTGCCTAAAATATGGGAATGTCTCATTACTCTGACCTATCTGTGTTCAGCCTTCTGAGGAGGGAGTTTTCAAAAATAGCACCTTATTTTTCCTTGTTATTCATAATAAATCAGTATAAATTTTACTTAGTGTTTATTCATGACTGTAGTCTCAATAGCTGTTCCCCTTACCTCCTTGTAAATTGGAAACACTAACGTTTTCCACAAAGTGACAGGTCACTGCTAAAATGTGGGTGAACGTAGTTATATCTCTGTGTGCGTCCACATATGCACACATGTAACTATGTCATATATGGTGTGCATTTATATTTTTATTTCACACTTCGATAGCAGGGGACTGGACTTAATGACCCATGAAGTCCCTTCTAGTCCTATGTTCACAAAGATATCAGTTGGCCACATCAGTGTCATGACAGTACATATTTTAGTACTATTGCTCTCGTCACTGATTAACTACTGATGGGTCAGCAATTGATTAAATCATGTCACATGATACAACTGGTGCAGGGTCTTTGATTTCCTCCTACTGGGCTGAGATTGGGACTTGGGAGCACGTGCTGGGTAGACCAGTTAAAACAGAGGTGAATCTAGTGGGGAGGTTCTTGATGATATGCTAGGGCAGTCCCTAACTCCCACATTGAGAAGTGTGTCTACTTTTTGTTCTAAAAATCTTCAGCGTGGGGGTTACTTTTGGACAGCCTCACTATAAAATAATTCTACTTACCCAGGCAACAACCGAGTCATTTAGTTTCATGCTGTTCTGGTAAGGTGATTGCAACTATTCATCTTAGATCTAGATCTCATTGCTTTCTACTACCAGGATAGAAGGTTTAAGACTGTTTGTGTGCATATGTTCACTCTAGTAACTGACCTGTGTTTTAGTCACTGGATAGAGGAATGGACATGAATTTACAAAAGTGACCAGTGATTGTGGATGCTTAAAATTTCTGGGTGTCCAACTTGAGACATCTTAAAGGGGCTTGATTTTCAGAGAGTAGGTGTTCAACATGTTATTATTTTCAGTACACACAAAACTTTGAAGAACAACCAATCTGCAGTAATGTGCTCCTGGGGAAATCATCTAATGATTACAAAGGGGCAGTATCAGGGTATGTCTATACTTTGAACTGGGAATATGATTCCAAACTCAAGAAGACTCTCACACTAGCTGTCAATAAACTAGCATGCTAAAAATAGAATGTAGCCATGGCAGCATGAGCTGTGGGAAAGGCTAGCCGCCCCAAGTAATTGTCCATTAGAGGCCACAGGCAGGTATTTGGTGCAGCTAGCCCTTCCGCCACTTGCACTTTATATTTTTAATGCACTAACTTGATGATAGCTAGATAAAATGTCTCTTCAAGCTGAAAATCAGACACCCCACTCAAAGTGTAGACATAACCTTAGAACAAGGAAAAAATGGATCTCAAGAAGAGAGGAAAAATAGTTTTGGGTTTAAGCCACAGGATGAAGACTCAGGAGATTTGGGTTCAATTTCCAGACATCTTATGTGATCATGGACACATCACAATCTCTTTGCCTGTTTTCCTGTAAAACAAAGACTATAATACTCCTTTTCTCCCATCCTTTGCCTGTCTTGTTTATTTAGACTGTAAGCTCTTTGGGATGAGGACTGTCATGCTGTGTGTTTGCACAGTGTCTACTATAATAGAGACCAAGTTGTGAATGGTTGCTCTAGGGTCTACTGTAATAGAAAGAAAATTCAGGGATCAACAATTTAGTCTTTAAAATCTACTTTGGAAACACTCATCTGGGAAGAGTACCAGGCTAAAAACATCTTACAGAAAAATCAAAGACTCTCATGAAGACAGTCTACAAGACCCGATTAGTTGTGAAAAATCCTGAAAAGACAATATCTGATCTATAAATAAAGAACATGGTTAAAACAATGAGTTAAGAACCTAACTTTAGCTAGCAATCACTTACTAACCCTGTGAATTGCCAAATGAAAAAGTAATTGATACCAGCCATCACCATCACCTGAATTAGAAACTTTGAATTAAAAAAAAAAAAACCAAATGGAATGGCTGATTTAAAAAAATAGAATATCAAAAGTTTCTGATATGATTTACAGAGCATAGTTTTGTATCTTCCAGAAATGTATACGAATATTATTTATTTAGTTCAATAGTTCCACTGAGGAAATGAGTAGTTTATGCACACTCCTGGGTGAAGGCCAACTGGCAGATCTCCATTTCAAAGTAGTAATTGCATCACACCGCAGAAATACCAGAAGATTTCTTTGTGAGTAAGGCTGCCTGGGGTTGAGAGGGTGGGACGCTGTTGTAGGCAGATAATATCAAAGGATAACATGATGTGTTAGGAAACTGAAGCAGACTGAAATTTCAAGGAAAGCCAAGTTTCATAAACTGCTAGAATTTTTTAAAGAGATGGTGAGTTACCAACAATAAGATTTCCAGAAATGATCAATGGCTTCATGGTCATTAATCAATCTATCTAGGTACATAATTGGTTCTCATGTGCAGGGCTGGATTTAGGGGCAGGTGACCCAGGTGACCTACCTGAGATGCAAGGCTTGAGGGGCTGCGGGGTTAGCAGTGCTGTTTTGTTGTTAGCAACAAAAGAAAAAAATAGAATGTTTGAAGTAAAATGTTTCAGGCATTCGGTATTTGAATTAATTTTTCACTAACCTCCTAGAATGTTCTGGATCTTTGTAGAATCTCATGGAACCTTCCAGACTTTCTGACAACTACATTTTCCTCGAACCTCCTAAAATGTTGTTAGCTATGCCCTCGCTGGTATATAAGGGGCAGGATGTCACCAGTCAGTCAATGAGATATAAGAATGAACTGAAGTGAAGTGAGAGCCCCGCTGCGATATTGTGAACCTTGTTTTATTGTGGAAGTGTACTTGTGTTTTAAGACTTGAAGAATGCAAGTAGTGACTAATAAAGAACATATTTAATGAAACTTCAGAGATATGTATTGAATGGCTATCTATACAAAATATAAAAGAAATACTCGTACTTCTTTTGCCATGGTTAACACGCAATGTTTGATGACTTTCTAAGACTGTGGACCATAGACTTTTGCTCTCCCTATTACTGTCTTTATGGTCAGCAATCCTAAACTCTGTCGATATTGATAGTACAATTTTGAAAGGACTGGGCAAAATCGAGGATATTACGTTTCCAGTAAATGAGAAGAAGCATCACTTTTCCAAGTCATGTTGTGAAAGTGTGCTAGAGCATGGTGAGAAACTGAATTGGCATTGGCTAGTTTAATCAAAATTAACTGACAGTGTTTTGTGTTTGTTGCAAAAAAGAATGCTAAACTGTTGCTTGCGCTTTCCAGGTACAATTACTGGCATAATTCAGCTGATGCTCTGAAGCAACAAGAAAGGTCATCTGGGCATTTTCTGGCCTACTCCAAATGGATGAAGGTCGAGTCCCAGCTCACGCTGCCTAAATGCACAGACGCAGAAAACCAGAGCATTATTCATGTTGAAACCCAGCACAGGAGGAATGTGCTCAAATGTCTGATCTCAATTACCCTCTTCCTTGCAAAGAATAATTTGGCTTTCCTAGGCTTGTTGGATAAGTTTTTCACTGAACATAAAGGTAATTTCTTCTGTTTGGTAGAGCTCCTTGGGAAATACGATGATGTCATGCATGAGCACCTATATGAAGTAGTTCATAAAGAAGCTATGGACTATTAATGCAGCAAAACAATTCAAAATGAATTGACTGAACTTATGACAAGGAAGCTGCTTGATAACATATTGAGTGGCTCAGCAAAGCAAAGTACTATGCTGTAATAATGGACTGCACTTCTGACATTAGCCAC
Organism: Mesoclemmys tuberculata; assembly: GCA_007922155.1. NCBI lineage: Eukaryota > Metazoa > Chordata > Testudines > Chelidae > Mesoclemmys > Mesoclemmys tuberculata. The sequence continues at coordinate 70,366,981 of ML675618.1, read as the reverse complement.
AATGAAAAGATGTCATTTGCAGTAAGATTTGTTGAAGACGAGGAGGCTATATCCTATCGTCAGCTATATAGTAAAGGAACACTATCAGTTTCTGGTCTGTGGATGACTCTACTGGAAAAGACCTAACAGAACTGTTTATGAACGTTCTGAATGAGAGTAAAATAAAGCTTCAGGACTGCCGCAGCCAAGGCTATGACAGTGGCATGAAAATGAAGGGAAGAAACAGTGGCATCCAGGCAAGGATCCTTGTGCTGAATCCAAGAGCTTTCTTTGTGCCATTTGGCTGCCATTCCCTCAACCTGGTTGTGTCAGATGCAGCATCATCTTCTTTAGATTCAGTATCTCTTCTTCAGAGTGCTGCAAAGGATATACGTCCTGTTTTCAGCATAAACCATCAGTTAGAAGATCCTAACAGACAATGTTATAAACCTGACCATAAAGCTGCTAAGTGACACTCACTGGAAGAGCTGCATTGGCAGTGTAAGGCCAGCGCAGTACCAAGTGTCTTAGGTTTACGACACCCTGATGGAACTGGCACAGTCGAGTAAAGCCAAGGTTGGAATCTGACACGAGGTGCAAAGCCTGACAAACAGATCAATGACTTCAAGTTTCTGGTCTCAGTTGTGGTTTGGCATGATATCTTGTTCCAAGTAAATGTTGTAAGCAAGGCATTACAAACTCAGTCGATGGACATTGTGACTGCTACTACTTTGATGATAAAGTGTCTTGATTCTGTTGTGATCTAGAGAAAGAACGGATTTGAAGATGCCATCACTGCCACCAAAGAAATGGCAGAAAACTAAGGAGTTGAGCCTATCTTCAAGGAACTCATACTAATAAGAAGACGAGAGAGTTTGGTTGAGGGCAGAGATGAGGTGATGGGAAGCTCAAAAGAAAAATTCAAAAGGGAGTTTTGACACTGCTCATTGACACTGCTTGAGTGCCCATCAAAGAAAGGTTCAGAAAGAGACCTGGGGTTTTTTGTATGACATTAGTAAGCTGGAAAAAACTCTCGAACAATTGTATGGACCTCCAACAGCCACTGACACATGGGGAAAGTCAGACATCAATGATAAAGATCTCTATGTCGAATTGGACAAATTTGTCACATTTTGCCACATGAGAAGCATGCTCCACTCCAAGTTCTCCAGTTCATTCGTTATGCAGAGCTGAAGGACATTTTTCCTAATGTGTGGAAAGCTTTGAGGATTTTGCTCAAGCTGCTGGTCCTAGTTGTGAGTGGTGAGCACAGCTTTTTGAAGTTCAGGCTCATTAAAACATACCTTTTATTGATAATGGCCAATGAGACACTGACATTGCTTGCTATTTTATCACTTGAAAATGCCATTGGGCCAGTCCTTGGATCTCTCTGACACTGGTCTTCAGTTTGCGAGGGCAAAAGTGAGAAAAGTAACCTCTTTGAACAAAAGGACTAGAGTTAACATTCTAAGGCTGTCATCTACTGTAACACTATTTAATACTGGTCGATCCAATGTTGATACACAGTTAAATTTTTTTATGTTAGTATTTCAATTATTCTTAAAATTAAAATGTTTCTATAAGCCTAAAGGGAAACATTTTTTTTAATTTGCTCATATATGAATAAATAAAGATTTAGAGATGCTAGCGTGCAAACTTATCGTCTTATACGACAACAATAAATCATGCATGCAAACTGTGCATCATAGTCACGAAATCAGCTACAAATGCAATAAAAAATAAGGTATTCAAAAGTTTAACATCTTGGAGGGGTGGGGCACCATTTGATCTAGTGCCAGCCCTGCTCGTCTGAGCAACTCCCAAATGAAAAATGTTACAAACAAACTTCTTTCCTTTGTATGCCTGTAGAAGTAGCTTGTAAAGTAAATGTATGTGTTTGTAAGTCTATGGGGAGAGTTTATGTGGAAAAACTAAATTAAGATTTGGATTTTGCATTTAGCTCTGAATTTTGTGAAATTAGTGGTCAGTTCTTACATCTTGCAGAAGTGAGTTCTACAGCACAGACTCAGCTCCCATGAAGGTTCTGTCTCATGCACTCACAATCTCTGACTCTACCCTGAAATAAAGTGGGAACAAATTCTATCGTGTTAAATATTGTTATACTTTATGTTGTGTGTTCTACTTCTCTTATAACCCAAAACTAGTTTTTGAGATTATTTTAACATAGAAGTACATGCTAGGAAAGGGCTTATATATATACACACACACACACACACACACACACACACACACACACACACACACA
>ML675618.1:70321803-70355148 GCA_007922155.1 Mesoclemmys tuberculata | reverse complement strand
GGCAGGTGGGCGGGTTTTGGAATGGACATGAGCAACACATCTTGAAGAACAACAGTTACAGAAAAGTTAGCTACCATTTGTTCTTCTTCCATGTCCATTCCCATGTAGGTGATTTCCAAGCCATGAGTCAGTAGGGTCACTGGGGTCAGTGGGGTCACTGGAGTCAGTGGGGTTGGAGTTTCATGCTGATATGGACTGTGAGACTGCTTGACCTAAGGCAGTGTCACTTCTTGCCAGTTGCGTGATGAGATAGTGAGTAGTAAATGTGTGTATGGATGACCAGGTTGCCACTCTGCAGCTGTCTAGAACCAGAACCTGCGCCATAAACGCTGCTGATGAAGTTTGCAACCTTGTGGAATGTGATGTCAGTTGAGGGACTTTTGCCAGATCATTGTATATGTAGAACATTGCCATATTACTGTCTGATAATAGAGATGCATTCGCCCCACAGGTGAGACAAACACCTGGCACGCTAAGCGCACCACTCTGAGCTCTTGGATATTGATGTGAACGGTCAATTCATCTGGTGACCATAGACCCTGGATCCTGAGGCAGCCTAGGTGGACTCCCCATCTGAGGCATTAGTGACTAGCGACATCAACAGAATTGGTCTTGAAAATGGGACGCTCCTGCACATTGTTTCCTGATCAAGCCACTATTACAGGGTGAGGGTCACTGCTGATGGGACTGTGACCACCTCATCCCAAGTGTGAACGACTGGTGTGTATACTAATGCCAGCCGTGTTTGGAAGGGTCTGAGTCTGAGACCAGCATGCTGCACTACATAGATACAAGAGGGCATGTGACCCAGAAGCTTCAGATAGATCGTTGTGCTGGTGATAGGAAAGGTTCTTAGACCATTTATAAAGGTTTTGATGGCTCTGAAATGACTCTCCGGGAAGTAGGCCAATCATCCAGGTAAGGGTAAACCTGCACGCCTGCTTTCCTGAGTGAAGCTGCCACCTCTGCCATGCACTTTATAAATACTCTTGTCACTGCCGACAGGCTGAAGGCTAGCACCGCGAACTGATAATGGTTGTGATCCGTGATGAACTGGAGGAACTTCCTGTGGCACCGGGATATCACTATGTGAAAGTATGCGTCCTTTAAATTGAGGGTGGCATACCAATCCCCTGGATCTAGGGAAGGGATGATTGAAGATAGGAAGACCATGCGGAACATCAGTCTCTTCATGAATTTGTTGAGGTTTTGCAGGTCTAGTATAGGTCTGAGATTCCTATTGCACTTTGGGATCAGGAAGTAAGGTGAATAGAACCCTGTGACTCTTAGGTCTGTCGGAACTTCTTCCACCACTCCCACCCTTAAGAGGGACTGTACCTCTTGGGTTAGAAGACTCTCATGAGAAGGGTCCCTGAAGAGGGAGGGGAAGGTGAGGAAGGAAGGAAGGGAAGAAATAAACTGAAGGGTCCCACTTTTACCATACAGAGCACCCAGCAGTCATATGTAATGTTGATCCATACCCAGTAAAAATGAGATAAACTATCTCCAAATCTTAGGGTAAGATTCAGGATCTGGACTGGTGGGGAGCCTATGTGTGCCAGACTCGACGGTTCCCCCGAGGGGCTGGAGACAACAGTGCTGGCTGGCTGACCATCATTTGAGAAAGGCTTGTTATCAGCCTCACCCTCCATGTCCTTCCTTGCTGGGGAGCATCTGTTGTCTGATTTCTTCTACCTCTTCTTTGATCCTGGTGATGTAGAATGGTGCCGTGCCAGTGGTGCTGATGATCTGGCTCCTGGGGGAGAGTCTCAGTGCTGGGTGGGCTTTGATGCTGGAAACACCCGACCCCTTTGTGTTTCCCTGATTGAGGCCGGAGTGGACCTCGCTGAGGAGGTGCTTGGTGCTGGGTGTGGTTGACATTTTGACACCGGGCAAAGTGAAGCCTCAATTAGGAAGAACTTTAATCTACTGTCCCCATTCTTTTTGGTCCTGGGCCTGAATTTCTTGCAAATCTGGCACTTTGCAGGGATTTGCCCCTCTCCCAGGAACTTCAGACAGCTATTGTATGGGTCATTTGCTGGTATCTTCTTTGGGCAGGTCACACACTGTTTGAAGCCCTAAGAATGAAGCATGTCCCAGGGCTGGTGGGTTAACCCCACAGGGAGAGTAATTTAATTTCTTACATTAATCTAAATACACACTAATTTAACTATTTACATTTTAATAACTAATGATTTACAATTAATTATAGGCACAACCACTAGTTGATGCTACTTGCAGAGCTACAGGAGAACAACATTCCAGTGACTGTCACCGGTGGAAAGAAGGCACTGAAGCGGGGCAGCTGCCATAAAGGCACCACTCCAGGGGGCACCAGAGCCAACTCGGCACGTACTATTAGGGAAAAAGCTTCCATTGACTGCGCATATGGTGCGTGTACACCTACATGGGAATCGACCAAGCACTCAAAGACCTCACAAGAAATTCCAGGAATGGCCAGGCCTCACCAAAACGATGAGGTGACATAAATCACCATAAATCAGCCTGTCTTCCTCCTCTTGCCATCTTTAGTGACCGTGAACACTTCACCTGAGTCAATGTACTAACTGTCTACCTTCTCTTTTGGATTTTACTGGTCTTGTTCTCTCCCTGCATCTCAGAACTTCCTGGCCACTAGACATGACTGTAATCAACCCAGAAGTTCTTGATGACTTCTCCTCCCTCAGATTCTTTTTTCCCTTTTGCTTTATTTGAGATTCCCTTCAGCTGTTGAGTTGCAGCCCTTAAACTTGTGGTCTTTCCTATTCTCAGAGCCTGAATTTTATTCCCATCTAGTTAGATGCTGAAGCTCTAACAGCTTCTTTCTACCAATAAGACTAACCCAGGTACTACTGCCGTTAGACCCCTTTTTCTGATATCTAGAGCAGAGGTTCTCAACCTTTTTTTTGCTGGGATCCCCTTTGAAAATATTGCAGACTGTGATGACCCCTCCACCATATCATACCATGCCACCCTTACTTATGTGCTGCTGCTGGTGGCGGCACTGCCTTCAGAGCTGGGCACCTGGCCAGCAACCATTGCTCTCCGGCCGCCCAGCTCTGATGTCAAAGAGTAGACTGGTGGCTGCTGGCTGGGTGCACAGCTCTGAAGGCAGGGCTGCCACCAGGAGCAACGCAGAAGTAAGGGTAGCAATACCATACCATGCTACCATGCCTTCAGAGCCGGGCGCTCAGCCTGCAGCTGCCATTCTCGTGACCCATCTACAACAGCCTTGCAACCCCCTTTTGGGTCAGGACCCCTAGTTTGAGAAATGCTGATCTAGAGGATGAATATCTCTTGCCAACCAAACAAGAAAGGAGATGAGAACCCCCTCTTCCCAATTCCACTTTTTGTCCTTTACAGCACAGACCCTGGCAAAAGGAAAAAGTCTTGAGCCAAACCTAAAAAGACAAAAAGCGCTAAAAAATATGAGCTCTACCTTCTCTAGAGAGGGCAGTTCCTCCCCAGTGGAAGAAGAATTGTGTTTTTCTGAATTCAAAACTTCTGATAAGGAAATCCAAAACAGGCATTTTTTACCTTGACTTCAACTTTATGGTTGCAAAACTGATTAATTCTCTGGAGTTCTAAACATGCTAAGCACCAGATGAAATATTCTACTAAATCAGCAAAGGAAATGTGATAGCTATTTTAATTGACGGAAGAGTGAAATAGACAATTCTGTAGTGAAAGAACACCAAAAAGGCTTCTGATTGAACAGGCAGGCACTGTTGAGCTAATAGTTCCAAAAATGCATTATGTCCAATTCCCACCAATAATGGTTCCTTTGCCTTTCTCATTTAACTCTGTGCAGCTTTCACCACTTGTGATCCACTTCATCCCTTCTCTGCCTCCACAACTATTCATGCATTTGTTTCCCAGTTGCCACGTTCACCTTCAGCTGCAAATCCAACTACTTATTCTCAAAGCAATCTTGAGAGAAGAGACAGAGAAAATCTGTACATAGAGAAATCTCTTTTAGGGAGAACTATTGACTAAAATTCTAGCTTTTTCCTTTCTACTTTCACCTTCTTGGTCATCTTATTTACCTATAACCACAGTTGTCAGTTCTAAATACTCAACTGTATATTTCTTTCAGCACTATACTTTATCTGCACTCTCTCTTTACCTTGGCCACAAATCTAAGACTTCAGCAAAACTTTTTTCAGTTAAATATGAAGAAAATAATTCTTTCTTTTGGGAAAAATGAGCATCCTTAAGCATGACTGTCCTATTTCCCTCCATGGCTTAGGCCCTGTATGCATTAGAAAACTTGCAACAGTAAAACTACGAACAACTTAGGTAAATTACTGCATCAAATCAGTAAGTGCTATTTAAACCAGTTTAAAAGTACATATACATTACAGGTTTACTCTTGTGTAAATAGATCGATGTTACTTACACTGGTTCAGGTTTTCTAATATAGGATTTAACCTTTCCATTTGTGGACCATGTGCCATTTTGGAACCTGAACACTCCACTTCAATCATTTTCTGTCTCTTCAAATATACTTACTGCTAACTTTGCAAAATTGCTTTTATTTACCACTGACAACTCTTCTAAGCAGCATTAGTGCAATTTACAAGGTTCTTTTCAGTTTCAAGTTGTCAGCATAATGAATAGCAATAGTGAAACTGATCAGTCTTGTTAGTTTCACTCTGCTACTTTATGAGAAAATTAATCAGAAGCAGTAGAGGCACCACAATCAAGTCTTTTATGTGGAGGCTCAGGAAGATACTGCTGCGTAAGTGTCACATACCGAAATTATATTTGCAAAAATAAGTGCTAGAAAATTAATTTTAAAAAAATGAAAGCTAAAATTCTGCAGAAATTTGTCATTTTAGAACCCCATCCCTACTTTCCAGGAAAAAGTTTACTATTCACCTTTGGATATAACATGGATTTTTCAAGTCCTATCTGACTTTTGCTCTGCACTATTTATTTTTTAAACTTTAGTTGTAAGAGCTAAGTCATTAAAGCATTTTATAATAGTTTCTATGAAAAAATGTACAAAATTAAATACACAAGAATCTGAAACAGTGAGCTCCTCAGACCAACTGTACACAGAAGCAAATCTCCATCTTGCAAATATAAGGCTTGTTGTACTAGGTATTTTAATACCTAGGCAAGTTAATTAGTTTCTAATTGGTTCTAATTATCAGCCTGACAAGCTGTAACATTTTTACCTGCAATCAAGTACCACTAAGAGAAATTCTTTCCTACCATTAGAAACAAAGAAAAAATACAAAAAAATCATTTCAACTTAAAATCCCACTTTATCAGTAAAGTCATAGTCAAACACACCAGCACAAATGGGAACTGATATTTTAAAGGTAAAATTTGATCTATATAATCCAATAATTACTATAAGCAGTGATTAAAAAAAAACCTGATTTCATTATAGCAGAAATGTTATTGCGTATATATTATTTAAAAAAGCAACAATTCCTACAAAATGTGATACCTTTCAAATGTATTATAGAATGGTGCAGATTAGTTTAAGGGGGCTATAAAAATATAGACAATTATTTATAAGATATTGTTATGTATGTAACAATAAGTTAGCCAATGAACGTGAGAGGTAGAAAGAAAGATATTACATTAAATGCAAGATTGTGAAACCCTTCTAAAGCAATTTAGGAGCTAAGGACATATGCAGTTGAACTCTAGCCTTGATATTTGTGCCAGGGATATAAATGGCCTCCCTCTATCACCATCCTCAGATCCTCTTAGTTTAATCAACACCAGTTGTAATACTCCAAAGAAGTAGGGAAGAAGAATAGTCAGTATGGATCTGCAGAGGCCGTATGTTTAAAATACTCCAGTTACTGACTGCTAAGTAACCTTCTTTCTTCTTTATGTTTGCCTCTGCAGATCCCTCTTACACTTGATCATATAGCAGTAGCAACCCAATAAGCAGGAGAGGAAATTAAGAATAAAGGACCACTCTGTTGAAATGAGCATGTGATTTGGATTCAGAGCCAAAAGAATAAGGCTGAGTAAAAATGTGAATTGTATTACAAGCATCAGTCTCACAAATCTCAGAAATGGATACGTTATGGAGATATATTATGGAAGTGGCTATTCTAATAGAACAATAAAGTAATCTTTGTATTTCTTAAACAGGAATGCACTGCTCCATTAGGCTTGGAACCACTGTTTTTTCCCTGGTGTTAGTCTCTGGGGCAGATAACAGGTTTTTTAAATTCCACCCCCCCCCAGTGCAGTCTCTCCATCACCAACCTCTACAAACCACTTAGTAAATTGCACTGATGATGCTTCCCAGGCCATACTGCTTAAGCTAAGAAGAATGAGAAAAAAAGTTAGAGCTGTAGCCAGAGATTATTGCTTGAATTGTCTAAATGGCCAAAAAGAATGTTAAAATAGAGGTTTGCAGAAAAACCTCAAAAGGGGTTTACAAATTCTGAGATTGATGGATTGAATATTTGGGTAATTAAAAATAGTGGTATCAGTATCAGGACATTTTGTAATATTTAGAATATTGATTAGTTTTAAGAATAGGATTTTTAGATAAGGTTTAGTAATAAGAAAAATCCAGCAAGTAACGGTTAAGGATGGCAGTTGGAAGGAGGATTCCCTCCTCACTCCTTGCCCTTCCCCTATCCATTTTGACATTTTCACTTCTAACATTACTCCTCCCATACCAGGGTCATCTTTAGACAAACTCCTTCCTCTCTCCTAGCTCTGCCCCTATCCATTTTGACATTCTCACGCCTAACATAACCCCTCCCTTTCCTGACATATAACTCCCTGCCCTACCCTTATCATTAGCATAGAAGGTGAGGCTAATTAGCATAGAAAGAGATGCTCAATCGCATATTAAGTAATTGATTGGCTTAGAGCATTTTTACATCAGAACCTAATTAACATAGCAGGCATGGCTTAATTAGCATATCCCCTCCCCCTCCGTTTTCCTTCATACACAACCCCTCCCTTCCTGGTGAGCTTTAAGCTGATTGACTGAGCTTGGGTGACCAACTGTATATAAAGCCCACGGTCAGCAGGCTAAGCTCTGTAGAGAGCTGATAACTTGCAAGAAGAGGGGGAGCAGAAATCCCAAGCTAGAAAGAACATGCAGCTCTGTGACAAGACCTTCATGACATTCTGAAAAACCATTTGAACAGTATGAGCATCATTGAAGCAAAGGTGTGCCTTTGGCTTTGGACAACTGGGCTAATGGAGTCCCTGCTCTGTGTCCAAGCCAAGGTAATCCTTCCTTTAGGAAGCCACACAGGTGCCTCTTGGACTTACAGACAATCAGGCTAACTGAGTCCCTGCTCTGCATCTGGGCCTACGGTGATTCTTGCGTTGGAGAGCTGCGTAATGGCCCCTGGTCTTAAAGGCAACCAGGCGAACTGAATCCCTGTTCTGCGTCTGAGCCTAAAATAATCCTGCACAGATGCCTGACTGGGAGTTTTTAGGGTTAAACACCATACTCTTAATTCCCTTGGTAACAGAGGAACAGATTAGATCTTCAAACATTAGGGCTCACATTTTTCCCTAAGAAAGCGTATGTGAAACAAAAGCAGATATGTCATCTCTCTGACTAGAAAACCTGAAGAGAAAAATCAGTTGTTGCCTCATGGCTATCAGACATTCAGAAGTTGTCAAACACAATGTGTCAGAGAGAGAGCAAATTCCCATTTAGAGAAGACAAAATTACTCATTTTAGTGTTATCTATTATGGCAATCTGCTCTTTAGGCTTGGAACTATTTGGAAGCAGCAAATACAAAAAAAGAGAAATTGAGAAGTGAAAAAAAAGTTTGTCAGTTCTGTAAGATACAGGACACTTTCCCTAGTGATTGAAAGGTAATTTAGTAAGAATTTGTAGCACTCCTTTCTGCGGGTAATCATATCAGGAGTTTCTCACAGAACATACACCAGAAAATGGGAGCTACATGGAAGAAGCAACTGGCTGGAACTGGGAGAAATAGGATGCATGACACCCAGGGCCTAAAGTTACATTTTCAAGAAACTATAACTTTATGAAAACCATCTGGTAGGAAGTCCACAATGCCTTGTGTGTTCAGCCTCTGGGGTTTGTCCTCCTCCTTGTGCACCATGAATACCAGCTCCTCTAAATGGTTGGTGGAAGATTTTCTGAATTTCTAAGAGAAATCAACCAGTACCCATGACTGACCATGTTCTACGTACAAGTCCCATGCACTAAGCCTCAAATGATGTTGTTACAGCTACATCCTGGTGAATGAGATGCTAAGAGATTGGCAGTATCCAGGAAGAACATGCTAATAAGTCAGCCTGGGAAACCAAGGACACTGGGTTAATAGCGTGATTAGGACTGCTGAAGCTCTATGCTGGTCGATCTTTTCAATTATTCTGGATCTGATGAGAGTGTCATTTCCCTCAGCCAATGGAATGATAGGATGTCTACGCTCCAGAATTATGGATGCCAAAACCAGAATCAGTTATCTTTCTGTTGGACTGGGTTGGAAACAGATGAGCTTGCACTTGGAGCCATCTCTCAGTGCAATCTGATCAAAGAGTTCTGTTTAGCTTCTATTTTCCTGTATCCAGTTTGCGATGACAAAGTCAGTAAGCCTGACTGTTGACCTTGCCAAAGACATATTTGGCTGTAAGACACAGATCCATATGTTGCAAGTACAGAGGAATCTTTCTGACCATTCTATTTTGGCTTTTGCTTTTGTTCTGCCTTGTCAGTTGAGATAAGCCACAGCATTTCTGCTTTTGCTCTCCAAGTGACCAGCTATGATTCTCGGAGGGACCTTCAAGAAGCAACAATGCTTACCTCTCTCTCAACAAGGCTGACGCTGATTTCCTGGAAAGGCCACTTGCCCAGAGGTCCCATGTGAGCTTCCTCTACCCAACAGGCTTGCTCTGGTCATAGTGTAGATCTAATCACACTTGGATGATACCTTGGGTCTCAATGGATGTAGATAGAGTAAGCCATATTTGATGTGTCTACTGTCAGCCTCTCAAAAATATATTTAAAAAAATCTGAATTCTACATTTCCAATCAAAACTCATGAAGGAAAAAAAATCTGTTCTACATACTATAATCATTCAAAAGTGGTTAAAACCAGTTTGAATACTAATATAACTTTCAGAAAAAAAAATTCTACCCTGGGCTGAGACCAAGCATGAAAGATTCCAGTCCAAATGAATGAAGAATAACTGAAAATGGAAGCTTAGAATGGAAATCAGTATTGAACGTGAATATACTATGCACTTCTTGCACCTTCTATTATCCATCTGGGTAATTATATGTCCACCCCACCTCCATCATTATAGTATGTGAGCACATAAATGATACACTGCAACCAATGGGTATTTTTAAAACAGATGTTGCTTAATTTCTTAGAACCACAGCACTTGTTCCTGTTAAAAGATATATGCTACAAGTTAAAGTTCATATAATAACAATAAAAATGTATAGGAGTCTGATCTTCTCTCTACATCTGCTAAGACTTAGTTAATTGTCAGTTAAACAGGATATTTCAGAACTGATTACGTTTTACTGCATTCATAAAAAAAGTAATCTGTCAGAACAATTTAGTATTTAAAGTAGGAAAAATCCCAGATATATTTTCAGAGGTATGCCACACAGTATGTCATACTAAATATAGTCTAAATGGTGTGCTATGTTCTACAAAAAACTCATTACAAATTAGAGAAATATTTAGAGAGACAGGAAAGATCTTAAGAATTCTTAAGACTTGTTCATATCCATAAAGAAGAAAAGTAAGTTCAATTAATAAATATAATGGTAGTATAAAAATGGAATAGTTAGCTAAAGACGGAACTGCTGTAAATTTCTGAAATTCTAAGGCAGCCCATGCTTATACAATAAGCAGACTCTTATTAATAACCAGATATTTCCATTACTAGTATTACAAGTATATTCTGTATATGCACAATATATTTTCATGCATTTCAAAGAATTTGTTTTCTATTCAAATGCCATTAAGCAACAAATAACTTTCACACTTAAGTTACTAAATCCTTCGAGATGTGTGTTGTGAAAGATCGTTTGCCTCTTGCTTACAACTAATCTGAAGTCTGAGTGGTTTCATTGTTCACACTATTTTTGTTCAAGAAGTTTTACTTTTAAAATTTGTTTTTATTCAATCAAGAAATTACATTATTGGTAGTTGCTGCTTTCTAGAAAGCTGTATAGTTAATAATTCTAATTTCCACTCATTACTCCCTGACAAATCATTTTCCTTAATCAACAGAAGTGCCTTATTTAAGAAAGGTAGGAATTTTGATTCTGCATTGTTCTTTAGTGAAACTCAGCAGAACCATGAGAGCAAAAAGAAAACAAAACCAAAAGATCACTACAATCTCACTGTTGTCTCTAGCAATCTGTCCACTTAGGGAGCAGACCCAACTACAACTATGTTTAAATATGGTTGTTGCTAATACAGTTCTAGCAAAGTTTTTATGACCAGTGTGGAAAGGGACTCTAAAACAAAACCAGACAAAAACTCCAACTCCAACAACAACTAATTCTGCTAGCTGAACCGTGATACAGACTCACTCTTAGGTAATCCATACCATTCTTTTATGACATGGCTCTAAATACAGTTCTCAGCAAACGCACATGTCCACATTGGGCAAAGAAACTCTGCAATACCTCTTAGCAATCCTGTTTCAGAAACATAGCTCAGGGCATATTTTTTACAAATGAGCTTGACTCAAAAGACAACAGTATCCAATTAAGAAAAGCAGCTTATCAGTATAAGAACCTCATATCTGATCCAAAGTGAATTCTTCGCTGCTGCAACTGCTAGTAGTTAAATATGTCACAAGGCAAAAGAGCCAACTGGCTTAAACACCAGATGTGATTGCTGGAAAAATACATTCCATTGTTTGGTACCTGGATGGAGTAGTTACATCTCCATGAGTTTATCATCTTTGACTTTAATACAAGGTAAACAGCAAACACCAAGGAGTGGTACAAAATTAAATCAAACTTTGAAATATTTCAATTATCTCTAGCTAAAAAGCAATTTTACAACAAGTTGTACTTTTAGAATCATAGAATTGTAGGACTGGAAAGGACCTCAAGATGTCTTCTAGTAAGTCCCCTGTACTGAAGGCAGGACTAAGACCATCCCTGACAGGTGTTTGTCTAACCTGATCTTAAAAATCGCCAAAGATGGCGATTGCACAATCTCGCTAGGCAGTTTATTCCCGTGCTTAACCACCCTGACAGTTAGGAAGCTTTTCCTAATATCCAACTTAAACTGCCCTTGCTGAAATTTAAGCCCTCTGCTTCTTGTCCTATCCTCAGAGGTTAGAGGAAACAATTTCTCTCCCTTCTCCTTGTAGAACTGGACCTAAAACTGATCCCTGTGGGACCCCATTTGATATGGCATTCCAGCTTTATGGTGAACCACTGATAACTACTCTTTGGGAATGGTTTTCCAACCAGTTACGCACCCACCTTATAGTAGCTCCATCAGAGAGAAGCCAGTCAGCTAAAAGCCATCACCCCAGCACTGCCGATATCCTTTGCAGTTCAGATAACAATGCTAACACACTGTACCTTGGTGGTGAGGGAGGAAGGAAGAGAACAGAATGCATCTTTGGGCCAAGAAGTTGAGAAGAGATTAGCCATCTGATAATAAGTGGCAGGAAAATTCTAGTGTTTGATCCAAAAGGTTAGAATCATAATCTTGTATCAAACAAAATAATTTGGGGGTTTTGTTTTGTCTGGCACCCAGTAATCTGCTGATCAGCTGCCAGAGTAGAAGCTGAACTGTGACAGAGCACTCCAATCCAGGGATCTAACTGGTGGAATGCTGGGTGCCCTGATTGGTTCCCAGCTCTTATTTAACCCAAGCACAAGAACAGGAAATTGACCATGCAACTGGGTTCTCCCTTTTTAGGATTGCTTCACCTGCTATTGCTACCTGCTCCTGCTTTTGAACTCCTGGTAACCTGACCTTGCCTGCTTTCTGGCTCCTGGTTTGCCTTCTGGATTGCCTTGGGGCATGGAGGTTGTCAGAGTTAGGGGAAGGAATGGTCAGAGAAAGATCGTGAAAGAGACCTTCTCTGGGGAAAGCCCCAGATTGCTGGGCATGGATGACCCCATCATTTAAAACTCTAGGATCCCTTATGTCTACAAAGTAGAAAGTTAAAGCTACACTTCCTTGCTTCACACCCTTCCCCCCCCCCCAAAAAAAAAACACATAATATATCTAGAGCCAGCATTCAGTTACCCACTTCTCCAAAACGATTGCCATGTAGAATAAGTCAAGATGACAACTCTATCTATCTAGGCCCCCATCACCAATAATATATCAATACATCAATATATTAGCCCATAGCATCTGACTGCTTTCCAAACAAATTATTTTATCCTCATACCATCCCTATGAGGTAGGAAAGTGTTATCCCCATTTTAAAGATGAGGAACTGAGGCAGATTTTCTCCTATCTAGATACCTAGCATGGATTTAAATGCCAAATTATAGGAAATTAAATTTGGAAAATTTGGGTTTAAATAGTTTATCCAAAATTACACAGGGATTTCTTTTTGTCAGAGCTGGAAATCCAACCCAGATTCCTGTGTCTCAGTCCTATGCCTTAATAAAAATCCATCCTATCACACAGACTTTCCATGTTTAGGAGGTTTCATATATGATTATTGTCATCTATTTGTATGGTGACATCATTCAAATTCCCCAAACAAGATTGGAACCATGCTACACTATACACACGTTCCCTACACCAAAGAGTTGAGTCTGATTTGAAACGACACGAACTGACTATGACAAATGGGAGGAAGGAGGAAGATGGAGCAACATAAGGGTTCCAAAATGGTCTTTTGAATTTTTTGTTTTTGTTTTATAAAAATAAATCAGCTATCCTCACCCACCAAACCAGCTAACACTCATTGTTTGGCGAATTTTCTGAAAAGGGATTTAAAGGAGGACAGAGGAGCTTGTTGTTGTATAACTGTCTATGTCTGAACTAATTTGTCCAGTTTGGTATAAGAACTGCTCATACAACCCTAGTTTATGATATACATAACCTTTCTGTGTCTGTGGACTTTTCACCTGCACGTTCAACCACCTTCTTTCTACCAATTTAAACCTGGAAACCTCAATTGCAACTCAACAGAACTTTAAAAAATATATACTGTGTAATATGTACAATTTGACATTCTAATGTAGTTTAATTTTACAAAAACAAAAATCTGCAAATTATTTTCTTTTATACAAGTTTATGAATCTGACCTTTTGGATCAAACACTAGAATCTTTCTGCCACTTATTATCAGATGGCTAATCTCTTCTCTACTTCTTTGCCTAAAGATGCAATCTGTCCACTTCCTTCCTCCCTCACCACCAGGGGGCTGTGTGACTTGTTCCTGCAACAGCTGGTTTTCCGAGATCAGCTGGATGACCCAGGCCTGCACTGATTTTTTGTCCACATGAAGGTGGATAGCCCACTTGAGCATGTCCAGTGCTTCCAAAGGATTAGGCAGGTCCATTTTGCTGGCCCTGGGCCCACTCCTGTGTTCTTACTGGCCCACAGAAATGGTCATGACTGAGGCATGGGTGGTCTGATCTACTGGTCAGAGCAGGATTCTGGCTGGGTTAGATACCAGGAAATCAGAGTTCAAGGCAAGCCAGAGGGCAAAACCAAACATAAGTGTCAGGCAGGGTCAGATTACCCGGAGATCAGAGTCCGAGACAGGCCAGCAGGCAAACTGGGTGTCAGGAGGCAGCATCAGGTTACCAGGAAATCAGGAGCAGGGAGAACCCAGCTGCAGAGACAGCTTCCTGTTTCTATGCTTGGGTTAAAGAAGAGCGGGAAACCAATCAGGGTCCCCACCATTCCACCAATCAGATCCCTGGACTGGCATACTCTATCAGAGTTCAGCTTCTACTCTGGCAATTTACTAGAATATCGCTAAGTGTCAGGTTGGATTGGACCAGCTCCTAAGAGCACTGTGGACCAGAGCTCAAGACCCGCTGTCCCTGACTGCTATTTATACCTATGCTAAGTGGTACATCTACCCAGCAAAGAAAAACCTGCAGTTGGTCCATACCAGCTGACTCATGCTCGTGGGCTCCAGCTGTGGGGCTGTTTCATTGCTGTGTAGACTTCCCACCTTGGGCTGCAGCCCAATCTATGAGACCCTCCCACTCTGTAGGGTCCTAAGAGCCTAGGCTCCAACCCAAGCCTGGAAGCCTACACAGCAATGAAACAGCACTGCAGCCCAAGCCGGCTGGCATGGGCCAGCCATGGATTTCTCTTTTCTGTGTAGACATATCCTCAGAGTATACAACTGTTCCTTACCATTAAAGTGGAAGTATGAAATGTAGCTTATTAAAACATCTAGTAGCACTCAATGAAAATTCATCCTCAGCATTAAAGCAACTCTGAAGTGAATTAACCAGTCATATTTTATATATCTCAAAGCCAAGTACTTCAAAAATACATTAGAAGCTTATGATGCAACCCAGCAAGTTGATGTTACCCTTTGATACTTCTTTTACAAGATAGCAGCACAGAGTAGATGCAGTAGGCTCCACAGATTAAAAAATAGAGGAACAATAAAATACTTAATTATCAATGTTTTACATACGGTTTACAAATATTTTTTTTTATTTAGACAGCTTGTCTTGCCAATGCGGTGTTTTGCTTGCTATCATTGCTGTTGTGATGTTTGAACACTGTTCACATGGCATGTAGCCAGGAATATAAAAGGTCCCAAAACGCTCTCAGCATGTGTTGAGCTGATCAGTACAAGACACAATCCTAGGTACAAATAAGTAGTCAGGCCCCCAGACCTATTTTACAGATTTATCTCTAATTAAAAACTGGGGCAGACTGCTTCCCTTAAGAAAATAATTGCAATAAAATTAAGCAAAAAAAAAAAAAAATTAAAGTAATCCAGCATTCCATGCTGCACATAACAGCAAACAAAAGCTTTTTTTTACCTTCCCATTGCCATTCTGCCTTTAAAGAGTTATTTGCTGTGTAAATATGAAAAACAAAATATGTCTGTTAGGAAGCTGTGCATTTTTTATCAGCTCTTACTCTTTAAATGGCAGGACTGTAAATATCTTTCTTCATTATCACCCTGATAGTAAATAACTTTGCAGGTGTGATTTAATCTATACAGAATGCCATGATCTCAATTTTTAAAGCTATATTAACAAAAAATCAGTAATAAAAAGCTTATCAACCAGGAAGCAAATGAACAAAACTGGTGAACTAAGGTCCATGAAAACAGGGTTCAAGATCATTTGGGTTGTATTTTATGCTGGTTTATATATTTGCTGTACAGTTCTGTGTAATCTACGTATGCTTTCTTATCATGGAAAGTGCTTCACAATAAATCATGATTTATTACATATTTTGCAACTTTGTCAAAGGCTACACTTAAGATGTTGCTTAAATAAAAAATGGTACCTAACCATGTACAGGAACCATTTGATAATCTAGTCATAGCTACGATAGTTTATTTGCAACTTTAGCTGTAGTTTCAAGCACTTTTGATCTGGTATTGTCAATTAGACTATTTATCAGTTTACTCAACATCACATTTACTCCTTCTCCTAAATTTTAATTATGCTTAATTAGAGAAAATATAAAAAAATCCAGGCAAAATAGCACATCAAGTAATTCTGCAAATGAAAATGATCAATGAGTGAAATGATGCTGGTGGGTAATGACTGCAAAATTGATTGAAATCTATAGTTAAATTATACTTGTTAGGTATGTAACAAAAAAGGAATTTCATCTTATAATAGTATATTGTTGTACCAGCTGTGAACATAGAATAGTATATTAAAAGGGCCACAATTAAAGCTGACATTACCAAGTTACCAAAGCCAACTTTTTGGGCATGTTGGTAAAATTCTGTCTTTTCTGCTGGCTGACTATAACAAAATCCAGGGGACATGCTTCTATATATTCATCATCCTATACTCTGATGGTTTGTTCTGATCTTGTGACCAGGCAGAGTACTGATGCACAATATATGAATTCATCCTTCTGAAACACTAAATGGGCATAAAATTATTGCATGCACAATACTTTGACCAATCAGGGCATATTACACAGTGAAAATGGAGGGACACAATGTGCAGCCACGGGGGGGGGGGGGAAAGCTTGCTTTTAGAATGGGTTTGCCCAGCAGAAGTAGCAATTTTACAAGCAGTGGGAGCCTCACTGTGTGTGCTATGGATCCCTCAAAGATGGGGCGGTTAACATGGTTGCCCCTTGGGCCGAGAAGTTTGCAGGGTTGTTTCTGATAGGAGGAAAAACTGATGATTCTTCGGTGAAATCCTATTTATTTACAAAAAATGTACACAAAGTCCTGCTTCCCTCAACACAACAGAAACAACAGCAGGCATTTTTCTTATTCAAAACTTCCATGCCTGCCTTTCCAGCCAGTCCTATGACCCAAAAGAGTTCTGTCTCTGTTTCTCGTCAGGGCCATATTCATGACTGCATCCCTGGCTTTCTGCTTGTTTCCATTTTGCTTTCTCCGTTTCACACATACACAGCTCCAACCACTCAATGACCCAATCCTTGCATTTGCAATCAGGCTGCAGGGAAACCCTTTGGTTCACATGGCTTAAAGCTTGATCAATCCTGCATACAGCCTACTGCCTTAGGTGCTGGCTTCCATTGTCTCTAACTATCTTACTCCATAAAAGGAGCTTAATTGCTTCTTCCATTTGGTTTAATAAATAGTACCTAGCATACCCATCAGCTTTAATTAGGCCTGTAACTGCCTAATGACCAAAGACATTCTTGATAGCAGTCATTAATACATTTCAGCATAACAGTATTATGCACTCTTTAATTTTATGCACTCTTGATTGTCATCTGGACCTATAGCAGCCATACCAGCTGCAAGGACCTACAGATTCATGAACATCTGTTGAAATAACAATAGCATCTCTGATTTGCTCAGAAAAATCACTAATCGTTGTGCTCAAATTGCCACTTCATTCTAAGAATCTCCAGTAAACCCTAATGTCTGGTTAACTGATGTGGACTGACAATGACTCTGCCTTCTTTCTCTACTGAAAATATTTCTAAACACCCAACTGATGTTCAAACAATAAGATGATTTCACTGGTTGAACGTTCCAATCCCACACCTTAAAAAAGAAACTAACTGTCCAATAAAGCAACAGCCAGAAAGGATTTTTAACTGCTGGATAGCTTTCATTATTTTTAAATGGTAAGGCTAGTAAGGAAAATGTAAATTTGTACCACATTTGCATAAGTGTATTAGGTTTAGTATAGTACATATATTTAAGCTCTGCTAGATGGAACACAGAATAATTTACATTTGCATAACTTTTGGAGGCAAATGGCAGGCTTGCTTTCCCTGAAGCAATTTATGGGGCAAGCTATTCATTTCCATTCTTCTAACAGGGGCTAAGGATCTTCTCTTTTTCTGAGTATCCTCCTGTTTTGGGACTGGTAGTTACTGCCTAAGGGTTTTGTAAAAACAAGGACAATCTCTTATTACTAGGGGTTGATTTGCTGAGTAGGGAGGAGAACTGCTCTTCTTCATGTTGCTGTATGAATGTGCAAAGCATAGCAGTCCCTTTCTGCTCAGTAGAACAAGATAACCAGCCTCCAGTCTAATTTTGTATGAGTATGCGCTACATTCTCTCTCACTCCACACCTTGATGGGGATCTGGAAACCAGACAGCTGGGATAGGAGGAATGAGGGAGAGAAGAGGCTATGATCTGAGAGGAAAGGAGACAGATGAGGACAAAAGAATGAAGAAACACCAAATGGTGATGGCAGGAGAAGGCAGAAAAAGGATAACAGGTGAGGAAAGCAAACAGACAGACATTTGATGGGGGAGAAAAGATTTAGGACACCCAATGAGAAAAGTCTCATGCTGCCAGCAAGGAGGAAGGGGAAACACTGCACAATACCCCTCACTAGGAAACAAGAAGGAATACCTCCTGAAGTTACGAGAAACAGGGAAAGAGAAATTCATATCTCTCTCCCCCCAACACCCCTCCCCAAACACACCAGACAAGAGAGCAAACAGATGAGATTTCCAAAAAGAGAATAACTTCTCCAGTTTCTATATGATCCTTACACTTCCTCCTGGGAGTGGGTGTGCATGTGCACAAATTGCCTCTTATAAGATACCTCTCACCAGCCTTATTTAAATATTATTTATTTTTGCATAGTAGGGGAATGCTAACATTTTTGCAGCCTTAGCATTTAGTATAGGACTGAAAGCTGCACCAAATACAACCACAATCCCAGAGTTTACTATATGATTTTACTTTGATACATTTTCTTTTAAAATAATGCTTATTTTGTGAGGCATTTCACAAAGAGAGCTTGACAGCTGTGCTGTGGGATTTGCACTATTGGTCTCTGGGTAAACTTTAAGATGTTGGCTTATTATTTATAAAGCCCTATCTGAGAGGTCACTTCTCTCGTGACATATTGCCATAGCTGCTCTTAGTCACAAAGATGGATTCCCCTCATGATAAAAGAAAGGGGGCCCACTAGCACAGTGTTTTCAGTGAGGGGCTCAGGATTCTGGAATATGCTCCCCTCCTTGATCCAGCATAACCTAACCCTGATGATCTTCCAGACACACTGTAAAAGCCACTTTATTTAACAGGGATCTTGGGGGAAGGATGAGGATTTTCTAGAGTGTTTCTATTTTTATTGTCTACTGGCTGAAGTAAAGGTATCTCTTTTTGATTATTTAAGGCTCCCCAAAGCCAGAATTAATTTATTTGTATATTAATACATGATTAATAAGAATGGGTAGTTATTGTAAATCTAATTAATAATGGAGCTTTTATGTGAATGTTCTTTTTAATGTCAGTTTTAAACAAATAAATAAAATAATAAAGAAGTGCTGAATTACTATGATTTTAAACTCAGGATTGAAACAGTCGTGTTCAAGTGTAGAATCAAATATTATAATTTCTTTTTTTTGCATAAAGAGCACAAGTTTCTTCTGTACAAATGAGGGACGGACTTCTTAAAATTAGTGGTGGGTGGTTGGGACAAAGGGAACAATATTTCTTTTTCCCTGAGATAAATAGCTGAATATATAAACCACACAAATTTTCAGTGGTAACATGCTATTATTGTCTGAAATTTAAGTAAGAGCACCTCGCATTCTACAATAATACAGCAAACAAGAAATAAATGCTTACAGTAGCAATGGAGATGTTGCCTGGAGTGCCTACATTAATTATGGTTTTAATTAATTAATTAAATTAGTAAGCATGAGTAAGAGGTGCACAAGTACTAAAGTTTAGATCTGTCTACCTATGGCTTGTCTACATCATCTACAACTATTCCCTCTAGGTCATTAGTCAATTTAAACTCAATAAACCGAAAGGTGAAATACACATTCCTGGAGTTAAAAATTTATTTTTTAATCATTGACTATTCATGTAATCAGCATAAAGGCTGGAAATTAACCTGGCTACCTCTACAAAAACATACTGTCCACATACAACCTTGTTTTAAAAAGACAGTCTATACCACTGTTGCTAGTGTAAATGATGAATATGCATGATGCGGGTAGCAACCGCTATTGATAAGACTGCAAAACACTTCCTATCATAACCTTGTTTTCACACGCAACTTTCTGGAATGCACACCTTTGGGCGGACATTTTCTACGCATTTTCTCTTTTAATAAGTGTCTTTTATTTGGAAGGTTTATGAAAAATCCCTTCAGCCATTTTAAGTTGTTAGAAACAAATGTTAACCGCACTTACTACAAAAAAACAAAAACCAGGAGGCTACAGAAAACATAGCAGAGAGCTTAGAAATTGAATAATGATTTTGATTTGAGTAAATTAGGAGCATTTGAAAGTTGTGTGTTGGGCAGCTGGGGTATATATTTTTGGTTAAGTTAGAATGTTAATATCAAAGTTAATCGTAACCTGCACAGATGCACAGCTTGGAAAGTGCACATTTACCAAAATTGTTGCAAGATGCATACGCTGCCCCATCTTGTCCCCTTGATGTCCCTCCCACGTTGTTTTTTATAATGTCTATGCAAGTTTAAAGCAAACTAAAACCGAAAGCGCTTAACCCAATTTGTGGTAGGCAACAAAAGAGCTGGAGGAGTAGTTAGGAGATTTAGGCTGCCTTAAGGATGTTTTAAAATGTATTCATTTATAAACATTTATACACATGTGCAGGTATTAAAAATACAAAGTAGACTGCAATATTAACAACTCTAGTCACTCTTACCTGCTAGGTCTTTCAGTTTTCCCCAGGAGACTCCCTGACTTTGGGCACCCTCCCTCTCTTGGGCTCTCGAGCAACTGCCTGTATCTCTCATTTTTATGATTGGCCTGTAGCTTGATTAGCTCCCTAAAAGGGCCTCCTGAAATGGCATTATAAAAGCTTTAAGGCAAAAGGCTCTGGAGAGAGCAGCCACAACATTATCTACGCAGCAGAAAAAAGTCAGACTTGGAGGAAGCAGGGATTATAGTATACTGGAGAGAATCACTGCAGCTCAGCAAACACAGCCAATTGCAGTGGCACTGGGGGCATTAGAGGAGAAAGGGGGCTGTTCACTGTGAAGAAGGAGGCAGAGTACAACAGGGCCACAGTTAGTGAGGGGAAGTAGTGAAAAGCCACCTTTGAAACTACGGGGGCAGTTTTAAGATGACCGTCAATCAGGCTGGGATTTGGCATTCTGGAACCTTGGGCAAAGGAGGACAATCTCACAAAATCTTTAATTCAGCCCAAGCACTTACTATGTAGCACGCTGACTTTACTTCTCATTGAACCATGAGATTTTAAAAATGTTTTGTTTTTTAAACATGTAAAATTTTGATTCATTTTAATGTTTTGCACAAATAACAGTTCCCATACAAAAGATGTCCAGGTGCTATAGGGAACCTGTGGCTGAGCTCCAAGTCCCATCCCACCCAAACACCAATTGACCATCTTTCACTCCCACAACTTCCTTTTTGTGCAAGAAAAAGGTCACATCAAACAGGTGGATAGTCAGACAGCTCGGAGGGAGTGTTCTGAACAATGGTCTACTTTCTCCATCATGAAGGTAAACAAGGAAACAAATATTGATCAAATTAGGGGTTTAAGTCATTTACACACAGATTCCAGATTTCTGGACCTTCAATCTCAACAAGTATGCCAACTGGTTTCTGTTAAGGGTCTACAAGCATATTGTCTATTAATGGTCTTAACAGGCCTTTGCTGATTTTTGTCAGCTAAGGATTGGAACTTTTTAAAGAGTGCCCACAACACAAATTAGTAGCAAAATTTTGTGAGGAAAAGTCAACTTACGGCCAACTTGATCAAACATTACTGAGAACAGGAAGTCTCTAGGTGTCATGTAATATTCTCCTTCATATTCCAAGGAGGCAAATTTCATAAAGCGTTGCTTTCGAATAGACAGTTTTTCTGCCATCTCCTCATTAGTGACATCTTCCTTCTAAAATAGGAAAAAAAATATCAATACACCAAAAACATTATTAGGCTTTAAACAATTGTCCTAATCAGAAGGGGTCATATGCCAGCAGCCTACTATCCTCAGTATGTTGTGTCAAGTCACCACAGTAAAAGGGATTGGTTGTAATTAAGGTAGATATTACAGTTTAACCTTAGGAAGGGATGGGTTTATTCGCAGTTAAAAATGTTTTTTGAACCACTCTTAAAATTAGTTATCTAGCTATGGAACAACTATTCATGATACATTATATAGGAACAATGATTTTTCCAATTTAGGTGTGGGCCTGTTTTTTACATAACAGAAGCAGAAGGATGACAGAGGCAGAATTGCCCATACCAAAAATCATCCCCCCAAATCATGAGATTTAAAAAAAAAGTTGTCTTCTTTTTATTTGCCTTCTGGTTTTGGAGCATTTCGGGTTTATGTTTTCAAGCTCTTCTTCATAATCATGAGGTTGAAACATCTTATTTTTTGTAATGAAAGCTGAGATTCTCACACAATCACCTGACTCCAGGAGCTGGGATTTTAAGAAAAAAACCAAATTTTGAGAGACTTATGATAAAATCATAAGCCTTGACAATACAGAGAAACAGCAGCAGAAAGTGATGTCAATGCAGACAGAATCTGGAGGTAATGAAATCAAGAGATAGGTACCATTTTACCATTTCAGAGAGAATAGTTTAGCACACAGAAAATGAGAGTCTCTTAGAATAAACATGACATGCGTATATGACTAATGCCGCCGTGGAACAGTTCTCCTATCCGTATGTCACTCGTTTGAAATTGTATACAAAGCCATTACACTTCAGTGACGCTAACATTTGAGAGTGATGGAAAAAACAAGGAAATCTGAATTAGACAAACTCAGTCAGATTACCAATTTCTCATAGAATGGAAATTCCATGTTCTGACCTGCTGTAGTGATGACCAGACCCAACCTGATAGGCACTGCAGCTATGCTCCAAACTGCACGACTTAAATCAAGCAGTCCCATTAAAGCGAATTATATGTGTAAATGCTTTGTTGGATGATATGGGCTTTTGTTTATTTATTTTTTATTAATTGTCAATTTCACTCTTTCCACTGTACTGTCATTCAGTTTTCCTTGCTTACTTGGGTCTTTTGCATGGCAATAGGAGAACAACAACACATTTTAAAATTAGAAAAATGCTAATGGAAAAAGAAAACCTGGCAACAGAGGGATTCAGGGGTAGGTGTAGCATCTGAAGCTATTTTTACCTCATTTTAAAATTGACCATATTTCAAGTAAAAAGCGTTCCTTTAACCTTTATTTTGCAAGTAAAAATCACTTCGAAGATGAGATGCAAAGAGCATTTTTATTCTTCTACTACAGATTAACAGATTCTGAAAAATACTATTTTAAAACAATTCAAATGTCATAAGTCTCAATTCCTTTTAATCTTCTCTGTTTAAAAGTTTTGGGACTGGTTACTACAGAATTACTGCCTTTTTAACAAGCTTCAACAAATGCTGCTTCAGATATCAAGTGAATAATTCATATTTGTGTGGTATTAAAATTCAGCATTCTTATTAGAATTATCATCTCATAATGTCAAGTTTGTGCCCTAAAGCAAACTTAAAAATAGAAGATTGCTCTATAGTATTGTTTTAACTAAAATTATGGAAAGTTTTTTTGCATAAACTTTTATTATTTTATGCTTGTGGAAAAAGCTTAAGAGTTAATCCAATTATATAAATGTCCATACCAATAGGATTTTCAGGCTCCTAAAATATTGGAATATTTGTTTGAACAATGGCCAAAGCATGGCTTTTTAGTGGTATTAGAGCTACTGAAAAACAGCTGAAAATTTTAATTTAGATAAAATAGCTATAAATTTGTATGTACACACATAAGAGGGAATAGAATTTATTACCATCAAAACTGTTAGTACATATTATTACCGTAATTCACTGGATACTTTTCTTGTCATGAATAAATTCTTTTATTTACAAAACAGTTTTGGAAAAAAAGTCTTTTGGTAAGAAAAAGCGCTAAAGACATTTATCAAATGCTTAAGAGTTAACATTTGCATAATGAAATATATCAGTCTTGCCAACTTTTGCTATTTTATTGTCAACCTTGCAACATTTTATGGGTTTTTTTTAGCCTCCACTCCTGGAGTCATGTCATCACATAAGTATCTCAGATTTCATTAAAAAGGAAGTTTCTGTCCCTTATGGATATGAACATGGCCAGCGAGTATAATAGGCCAGGGGAAGCTAAGTCTCCCCAAAACAGCTGCTGAACACCTGTGCCATGGGGCCCTGCCTTTTCCTGTCCCTGCTGCGTCCTTCCCTGAGGCTCCCTGTGATGGAGCCCCACAGGAACAGTGCTCTGGAACCACTTGGAGTGAAGCCAGTCAGGACTCTAATAGTTCGGGTCTCCCCCCAGGGCCCTTCACACCAGCTTAGCTGCCTCCTAAATCTGACTTCGGAACGTTCAGCATCCCTGCTCCACTGTGAGCTCCTATCAATGAGATCCCCTGGATGGGACGTCAGGGGGAACTCTTACACACACTGAAAAGGGCCATGCATCCTGCCTTGCAGTCACAAGTGATTCTCAGCCAGCATGGAAGTCAGAAGGGTTTATTAGTTCTCAGGATCATAACATAGATATACTTTGTTAGCAGATTAATCAGAAGTTACAGCAGCAACCAACTGGGGAGCCCTATAGCCCCATTCTCGGGCTCTGCCATGTCCATTCCCCCTCCAGAGAACTGAGCCTTCTAGGCAGCCATCTCTATACAAATCCCTGGACATTCCCCAGTCCTTTGTCACTTTCCCAGGCAAGGTGTTCACCCCTTCCTGTCGCCATCTGCCGCAACCTGTTACAGCTGTTTGATCCAAGGCAGAGGGGTTCTGGCTGTTGTCTGGTTACGTGTGGTTGGGGAAAGGCCCATCTGTCCACTAGTGGTCTCTGCAATCATCACATACCCTGTCCCATCACCGAAATATATAAGTAACACTCAGAGGAAACTGAGGCACACATACAGCACTCAGAGAAAACCCCAAGAATATCTCCACTTCGTCACCTCCCACTCCAATCCCTCACTGTGCTGCTCCTTTTGCTCCCCAGAGTTTGAGGCTGCTCTTGGTGGCAGTGGGCTGGCTGGAGTTCAGGCTGCATCGGCAGGTGAGGGGTGGGAGGAGAAGGGAGCAAGTGAAAGTCGCAGGGGGAGGGGTCTTGGGCAGAAAAGGCAGGACGGGGGGCCAGCCTCCCTTGGATATGAAGTAAACCTTGAAACTTGAACCCTAAAAGCTCAAAAACTTGGACATAAATAAACAAACCCTACAATTTATTTTTCAATCTGATTTTGTAGACAGTCTTATGATGTTTTGGGGCCTAATTTATTATTTTTGAGTACTTGGGGTTGGCAATATTGCATCACTTTCAACTCCACAATAATTTCAGGCATCACAACAAATGTTTGATTTTGTTGAAAAGTTTAGAACCCAATCATACAAGTGAATTCTCATTGCTACACCTGTGTGGTACCCAATGAAGTAAATGGGTCAGTGTGTGGTTGCAGGGGTCCACTTAAGATGACCCCATTGTAGCATCATGGCCTGACCATTCTTTAAGGCAATTAGATTCTCTGCACCCCACCCTCTGCAAAAAAATATTGTTTATTCACAATGGACCCCAATGGTTTCTTTCTGATCTTGCACTTTGATTACTTAAAAATATAGAGGTGAGAGACGTGCACAATCCCAAGTCTTGAACAGATATAAAAATATACTACAAAACTTAGCTTGCTATCAGAAGAGAAACTATTTATTAATTCTGGTTATTGAAATCAGACTCCAAATGCTGAAGGAGTGTTCTGTAAATATAATGAAAAATGAGAAACAGTAGCTAAATACAACAGTAAAATAAGGTTTAAATAAAAGCTTTTATAATTCAAAAATAATTTGCAAAGTAAGAGAAAAAGAAAAACCAGGGGAAACTCCCCCCCGCATTCAGTTGTACACAAATTCTGCCCAATTTGAGGACATTTGATGCAAAACAAACCATATGAGCTATGGTCTGCTTTATTTTCGCTTCTTCTGAAATTATGTGGCTAAACTGATGTAAACTAGCATAGCTCCAACAATGTTCTGGCCTGTGGTCTTAATAATAAAACCTATATATATATATATTTGCTTAGTTTCCACTTTTCTGTTTGGTTACTGGTAGCTTTCTCAGCACATTAAAGTAATTCAAAAATTCTAACTTGTGGTCCTATGTCTAGTCAGCAACCTTACAATGTACATGAAAGAGAAAGGCTCCTATTTCATTCTAGAAAGTTAGAAGAAAAAGGTTTTGCAAGAGTGAGGAGGAGGAGGACTGAACGTGCAGAGGGAGTACAATGTGAACATAAAATGTTTGCAGTTATTTAATATCCTACTGCATCTTATTTGTTCTTTCTAGTAGCATAGGGCATAGATTTCCCCCACACCGAAGAGCTGGAAGGGGAACACACTAAATAAAAAATATCTGAAGGTGCCTAATGCAATACTTCAAAATTATGAATAAGCTTGACTTTTCCAGTAGTATATTGTACAGACAAAAATGCCTGTGGAAATGAAAGACTGGCGTCACCTAAAGGGGTAAGCACTCTACATGGGATCCCCTTTTCAGAAAAATGGAATCGGAAACCTTAGTATAAAATGAAATTAGGTGAAAAATCTGCTCTTCTGAAATGAAATTAATTACTTAATATGCTTTTTAACATTGAATTACAGGAACATTTTGTGATGTCTATCAATACAAGATACAAGATAGTCATTCCAGAGCCACTTCATTTTTTTTAAACAAAGTGTATCCTTCATAATAAGCATGATGTATTCCTTAAGTAGAGCTTCTTTAACCAGGAAGAGAAGAGCAGAGAATTCCCTGAAGTCTAGCAGGGATCTTGCCCTACAGATTACATTTACCTGAGAAGTGCACCGATGCTAATGTAATGGGCACAACAGAGAACTCTAAAGTAGACAGATTAGCTATATAGAAAAGGAAGCACTATTTGAAAATATTTCCTCATTTGAATTTCTTTTGCTAGTTTGATTCCACTTTATGTCCTCAAGGTATTCTATATACTTTTTAAGTCTCCTTCCATCAAATCTTTATCACCTTCATCTATATCTTCTAGAAAGTTTGTAGTGATTTTGCCTTTGCTCTCCAAAAGGACTAATGTCAAACTATTTCTCAAAAAAAGACTATTTTTTCATGATATGTTTGGATCTACTCAAAATTGGAGAAGCAAATTGCTGACGTGTGCCCTAAATGAGTTTCAGTCCTCTATTATTTCACACAATTAAAAACTAACTAAAATCCCCAAACTCCAACCTTTCTTGCTCCTCTATGTTGCAGCCAAAATCTTCCTCCTAAAACAACTATGCAGAAACAAAGTTCATTTAGGAAAACAGAAGGCATAGCTCCCTCTAGGATAATTAAGATGCTTCTCATATATGAATAGTTTTTATTTGCTTTAGACATGGTGGATAGGAAATTTATTATTCCTGATCTCATTATAGAACAAAATGCAAAGTTATTTTGAACATGAACTAGCTAAAGTTTCTGTACTGTATTTTACTTATCCCCCTGGGGTTTTAGCAGATTTCTATGACAAGGATTTGTCTTGTTTTTCTAAATAGGTTAGAAGGAGGAGCTCCTCATAAATCTTGGCAGTTGTCTTTTGATAAATTACATAAACAATTTTTATGTTAAAAGGTTGAAGAAATGTTAGTCACAAAAGACATGGAAGTAAATTACTGTTCTCAGGTGTTGCTTCTTGGAATCCATTCTTTCCTTTCTGTTTTTCTAAAATCATTTAATTGTCAGAGCTTTTGCCTGAACACATTTGATTGAGATCCAGTGAAAGTTATATGAGCTTGGGTATAGGACAAACATCTGAGACTCCAGAATAAAACTGAGGCATTTTATTTTTAATATCAGGATCCTTCGCCTCAGCTGGCCCAAATAAAAATTTAAGAACCAGCATTATGAATAGCTAACTCCCTCTCAGCAATGCCTAAGAACATAAGAATGGCCATCCTGGGTCAAACCAATGGTCCAGTAGCCCAGTACCCCATCTTCCGACAGCGGCCAAGACACCAAATGCTTTGGAAGGAGTGAACAGAACAGGAAATCATTGAGTGATCCATCCTGTTGTCCAGTCCCAGCTTCTGGCAATCAGAAGCAAGGAACACCCAGAGCATGGGTTTGCATCCTTGACCATGATGGCTATTAGCCATCAATGAACTTATCTTCCATGAACTTATCTAATTCTTTTTAGACCTCTACCATATCCCTCCTTAGTTGTCTTTTCCAAACTGAAAAGTCCCAATCTTCTTAATCTCTCCTCATACAGAAGCTGTTAAATACCCTTAATCACTGCCACTCTGTACCTTTTCCAATTCCAATACATCCTTTTTAAGATGGGATGACCAGAACTGCAAGTAATATTCAAGACTTAAGCATACCATGGATTTAGACAGTAGCATTTTTATATTTTCTGTCTTATCTATCCCTTTCCTAATGGTTCCTAACATTCTGTTATTCTTTTTCACTGTCACTGCACACTGAGCAGATGTTTTCAGTGAATGATCCACAAAGACTCCAAGATCTCTTTCTTGAGTGGTAACACCTAATTTAGATCCCATCATTTTGTATGTACAGTTGAGACTATGTCTTCCAATATGCATTACTTTGCATTAATCAACACTGAATTTCATTGGCCATTTTATTGCCCAGTCACCCAGTTTTGTGAGACTCCTTTGTAACTTTTCGCAGTCTGCTTTGGACTTAACTATCTTGAGTAATTTTTTATTTTCTGCAGATTTTGCCATCTTACTGTTTACCCTTTTCCCAGACCATTTATGAACATGTTGAACAGCACTGGTCCTAGCTGTGTCCCTGAGTGACACCACTGTTTACCTCTCTCCATTCTGAAAACTGAACATTTATTCCTACCTCTTTTTCCCCTGTCTTTTACTCAGTTGCTGATCCATGAGAGGAACTTCCCTCTTATATCATGACTGCTTATTGTGCTTAAGAGTCCTTGGTGAGGCACCTTGTCAAAGGCTTTCTGAAAATCCAAGTACACTGTTTCCACTGGATCACTACTGTCCATGTTTGTTGACCCCCCCTCCCACCCACAAAGAATTCTAATAGATTGGTGAGGCACAATTCTCCTTTACAATAGCTGTGTTGACTACTCCCCAACCAATTGTGTTCATCTACGTGTCTCATGATTCTGTTTTGTTGTTGTTGTTTTTTTTTTTACTATAGATTCAACCAATTTGCTTGATGCTGAAATTAGGCTTACTGGTCTGTAATTCCTAGGATCACATCTGGAGCTTTTAAAAAAAAGTTGGTATCCAGTCATCTAGCACAGAAGCTGATTTAAGCAATAGGTTACATACTACAGTTAGTAGTTCTGCAATTTCATATTTGAGTTCCTTCAGAACTCTTGGGTGGATGCCATTTGTTCTTGGTGACTTATTACAGTTTAATTTATCAATTTGTTCCATAACCTCCTCTCTTGACACCTCAATCTGGGACAGTTCCTCAGATTTGTCACCTAAAAAAAATGGTTCAGGTGTGGGAATCTCCCTCTCATCCTCTGCAGTGAAGACTGATGCAAAGAATTCACTTCTGCGCAATGGCCTTATCTTCCTTGAGTGCTCCCACTGATTGTTTGGCAGGATTCCTGCTTCTGATGTACTTAAATTTTTTGTTGTTGTTAGTTTTTGAGTCTTTAGCTACTTGCTCTTCAGATTCACTTTTGGCCTGACTAATTATACTTTTACACTTGGTTTGCCAGAGTTTATGCTCCTTTCTATTTTCCTGAGGAAGATTTAACTTCTAATGCAGACAGATATTCCTCAATATTACTTTCACATCTGCAGCTGTCTCAATGTCCCTCAAATTTTTCTAAGCACATGCACTGAAAGACGACTTTCTGGATGTGTCCTACACATAAGGCACTGTTATGCAAATTTATTTAATTCGGCTCCCACAATATCAATACTTAATTTCTGCAGGGATGTCAGTACATAAAGTTTCAAACTTTGTTTGCTCTTGGGCTTTGTGTCCAGAAGGTACCACAATCTACAACATTTGCTTGTTACCTACAAAAAATGATACCATCAGAGTTGGGTTAACTGGTGCATCCTCCAGCCTTGGTTCCAAATTTCTACTCAACAAAAGCCGGAGTGGTGACATGGGGGAATCCTTCTGTGCAAATCAGGACAGTTCCAATGGTGGAAACTGTGGTTAAGAACCCCAATATAGCCAACTGGGCAGATCTGGCGGTTACTGTGGTGGTTCCCATGGAGCAGGGTACCAGTGACTCCTGTGTTGAGGCAAGGGAGGATAGTACCACTGGGCAGGCAGAACCTTAGAGAAGTCATGCCAATAGTATGGGAGCAGCAGACCATGCTTGCCATCTGAGTCCTGCAATGCTAATAAATCAGATCCTGGTTCAAACAGCATTGCTGCCAGAACTGGCAGAATGGAGAGAGCCACAGGGGAGTACTCAGGAACACCTCCTGAAGGTGGCAAGTCTAAAGCAGAGGAGTGGGCCCTCTTAGGAGGCAAATGCACCAGGAGATGTGGAGCTCTCATCCAGAACAAACAGTTCACGAGTACTGGGAGCTGACTCAAGTCTCCCCGGTGCCAGCGGTACATGTTCCACAGATGGAATCTGAGCTGTAACAGGAACAGAAGTCTGCCTCAGAATTCACGATTCATGAGCCTTCTGCAGCACCAATGCAGAAGTGGTATGCCACTTGGGAACCAGGACCAGTGGATCCAGAGTGCGATGCAACTTCTTGTGGGCCTTGGAATGTGCCGTTTCTCTATAGCTGGAATTGGTGGATGATGTAGTTCTTTCTTAGGCTTTAAAGAACATTTACTGCCATGCTTATATACACATGCTTCCTTGCCTCAAGGCCCTAGCACAGGATCCGTAGTGCTGGTACTGGCAGAACCAGACTGGGGTTCCATGGTAGGAGGCGCACTCCTAAACTGCTGAGGCCAATGTATGGGCAGAGCCCTGACCTGGATCCAATTGTGGCCTCATGGCGACCTCCATGAGGTGCTTCTTGAGGTGAAGATCCCGGCCTTCCCGAGTACCAGTAGGGAAGGAGAGACAGATACTGCACCTGGATGGAACGTGGGCATCCCTGAGGTAGTAAAGGCAGCATTAGTGTTTGTCACTGATCGACAATGAGCAAGGGCAGGAAGCACAGATCTTGAACCCCATCATCTTCAGCATAATCCAGCTGAAGTGGGTGCTGGGGATGGGGGGAAAAGGGGGAGTGTTTGGCAGAAAACCGCCAAAGAACATCCCAAAGTTCTTAAATCCTAAGAAAACTACTAATGCTAAAAACTAGAACAAAGTCAATAAAATATTAACTATATACAAGAATAAAACAATCTTTCAGTTAAATCTGGAAAGTGCATCAAGGAACAAGAGAACACCAGAAGCTCCGACTTGCATCATGCGGCGGCAAAAGGAACCG
Source organism: Mesoclemmys tuberculata (assembly GCA_007922155.1). Classification (NCBI taxonomy): domain Eukaryota; kingdom Metazoa; phylum Chordata; order Testudines; family Chelidae; genus Mesoclemmys; species Mesoclemmys tuberculata. The sequence goes on along the minus strand of ML675618.1, from coordinate 70,324,150 downwards.
AGGAAGTGGTCAGTCCACCTCGCCCGAAACCATGAGGTGGTAACAAGGGTGCATGTGTGGACCAAAGACACTACTACTTTTAAAAGCTCTGGGCACATGGCACATGCGCATTACACCTCAGTATACAACAGGTATCATCACTCAAAGAAGAAACTGTTCATTCACTTTAGACATGTGTTTGAGTGCTTACTGGGATCCTCTAGGGCCTGGATCCTACAGGGCCTAGCTGTGGAAGCGCCTATGCACTTATCTCTTAGTCATGGGACATGTGATGCTCTATTGAGTATTAACTAGTTTAGTGTATCACAGCACTGCAACAGCCATATGAATTACAATACATATATTGTAAGACTGATATAATGTTACTGTGAGAACCTTAACTTGCGAATTTCTTTACTTTTTTGTATCAAAATTCTCTCAACATTTCATTAAATGGAATTACTGCAGAATAGAATTTGATTAGCACTTTCCACAACCAAAGCATTACAAGGCACACAGAAATAACTATTTAGATACTAGCAGTACTCAGCAGCTGACAAACAGCTACTATGCTGCCTAGGATGTTAGAATCTGTTTAGTGCCAAAACTGGTAAGAGGAAGGAGGTTTCTGAGGCTGAAACAGATAAAGCTGGAATAAGCTACATGCTTAAGTAAAAACAGTCTCTGGTTTTAAGACATTCTCTCACCTTAAACTTATTTCATGGAAAAAATTGGAACTGGACATTCTTGTCTGCTATTTTAGACTCAGCATCTAGTATCCTATCATTTGCACTATACTGGGGTATGACTTATTTACTTGGTATTTAGGAAAGGGATGCAGCACAGTTATAACTGAACATTTTAAACAAACAGTATACAGCACCACCCTGTACTACACCACCTGTACTACACATCATAGCATTCATTAGGAGTTCAGGTCTTGCTATAGCATGTGATCTCACAATCTTTTAGACCAAAGGCTAGAAAATTTGTGCCTGAGCCATAACATCACCAAAAATAGAGTAATATGACTTTTCAGGCCTGAGTCTGCTCTCTTATATTTTGGAAAAATAATCATTCAGACCAAATAGCCATCACCACTGCAGTTTTAGCTAAATTGAAAAGGCACTTTTCTCAGTTCAATGGACTTAAAAATACCCAAATGCCAATGTAAGTATACATATTTAATGGTGGAGAGTGAGAGTAGTGAATTGACAATATGATTTTTGTAATAGAATTACAGACAAATTCTGCTCTGAGTTGAAGAAAATGGGGTTTCTCTGGATTTAGACCAGAAGTATTTAGCCATATGCCATACCCAATTTATCAATTTTCTTTCATTATAAATAGAATTTAGACCAGTAGTATTCAGCCAAATGCTATACCCAGTTTATCAATTCTTTCATTACAAAATTGAATAATAGAAAACCCATAAAAGGCTTTCACTGATCCCACTGTACTTTTCTGCTTGGTTAGTTATCTTTAAAAGTGCTGGAACTTACATTTTTTCATGCCATATAATATGCTTACTATTTTATCTCCTGCAATTCCGCTGTAATCACATTTGGCTGGAAATATAAAAGGTCAAAGCTCACTGCTACTTTCAATGTTTAATGCAGTTTATTCTAACGATAAAGTCCCACCTACTGACACTGAGATCAGGACCGTGTTGTTTTCTATATAATGTTTCAAAGGTCTTTTTACAGGAAAGTTTCATTTTCTTAACAGAAACAAACATAACCTTATCTAACTGCTCACTTAAAATTTAATGAAATGCCAATATGTTATGATATACACCCCTGCCTCTTTTAGTGTTCTTATCAAAGTAGAAAACAACATAAATGTAAAAAAATACAAACATTTATCAACTTTGAATGCCTCACGTTAGTGTTTTTGCTGGTGAGAAAATGAAAATCTTTGGGTGAAACTGCTGAATAAGAAGGCAGTGTTCCAGCAGCAGCTTCCAGATAATCTCAAGAGGTAGCCCCAAGTAAAGTGCATTGTTGCAGTGTTGTCTCAGTGGGACACAGACATTGAGTATGTCTTCACTTAACGGCAGCAAATTCGGCATCGCCGGATCAATTCTCCGGGACCAACTGAGCAGAGATGGAGACCCGCTTAATTGATCTAGAAGTCAACTCAATAAATCCACCCCCAGAAAAAGAGTAATACTGCATTGACAGGAGGGCATTTCCCATTGGCACAGCATAATGGGGACACTACGCTAATTAGAATTTAGGAGGTGGATGGGAGATATGCAAGCTATGCAGAGTTGCTTGCGTATCTCCTGTCAACTGCCGCCAAATTTCACTTCTGCTCAATTCAGAGACGGGCTACTAGGATGATCCGAGGAATGGAAAATCTGCCT
>ML675618.1:70283997-70321793 GCA_007922155.1 Mesoclemmys tuberculata | reverse complement strand
CAGACTAGATGATCATATTGGTCCCTTCTGACCTATGAGTCTATGAGGCTAGGGAGACCATGTAGAACTTCAGTTTCTTTATGAACCTGTTCAGGCCACAAAGGTCCAGAATAGGTCTTAGCCCTCTGCTCTTTGCTTTTGGGATGAGGATGTAATGGGAATAAAATCCTCTCCCTACTTCTTGAAGGGGAACCAATTCCATTGCCCCCAGGTCGAGGAGGTTGTTGACCTCCTGTATGAGGAGTTGCTCGTGAGAGGGTCCCTGAAGAGGGACGAGGGGGGAAGAGGAGGAGGAGCCTTTGGTGGACAGGTCACAAATTGAATGGCGTAACCTCTGCGAATTATGTCTAAAACCCAGCAGTCTGAGGTAACGGTTGCCCATTTGCTGAAGAACAGGTGCAGCCTGCCCAGAAAAGGGCGGGATGGATCCAGAGGAGCAGGGGAGGTGCCATCCTCGGGCGCACCATCAAAACTGGCCCTTTTTATTGTTCGGGCCCTCGGAGGGTCCTTGCTGGGCCCCAAAGGAGGAGGAGGCCTGCCTGCTGCACCTGTCGTATCCTCTATTCCTATCTCGACCCCTGCTAGGTGGATAGGATCTAGGCGGTGGTCTAGGCTGTTGGCGAGGCTGCTGGAGCAACTGGTGTCTAGAGGCCTGTGGTGTATACAGGCCTAAAGAGCACAGGGTGGCTCGGGAGTCTTTGAGGGCGTGCAGCTTCTCGTCTGTCCTGTCCGAGAAGAGAGCCGAGCCATCAAAAGGGAGGTCCTGGATTGACTGCTGCAACTCCTGGGAGAGCCCCAAGGACTGTAGACAGGAGCACCTCCTCATGGCCATCGCAGATGCCATAGCCCTACTGGCCGCATCTGCTGCGTCGCTGACCGATGACAGGGCTGTTACAGCCACGATGCGTCCCTCATCTAGCACCATGGCAAAGTCAGCTGATTGGTCCTGGGACAAGGACTCCACGAACCTCTAGAGAGAGTTCCAAACGTTCAAGTTGTACCTCCCCATCAGCGCCTGGTGGTTGGCGATGCGCAGCTGGAGGGCCTCAGTGGAGTATACTTTACGCCCAAACAAGTCCAGCTTCTTATTGTCCTTGTTCTTAGGTGTGCTGCCCTGGGACCCTTGCCTGTCCCTCAGGTTGGCAGCCTCCACTACCAGAGTACCCAGGACCGGGTGTGTAAACAAACTCAAACCCTTCTGTGGGCACATAGTATTTCTTCTCTGTGCCCTTGGAAGTAGGGGCTACTGAGGCGGGGGTTTGTCATAAGGCCTTAGCCAATTTCAGTGTCCTGTCAGGCAGTGGCAGGACTACTCAGGAGGGACCTCACATCCCTTAGTCTCCAAACAGGGGGTCCTCCTCCTCAGACAACTCTTTACCCTCCATGTTGAGGTTTGCGACCACCCCCTTCAGGACTTGGTGAGCCTTGAAATCCCTTAGTGACGCCCTCTGGTCTTGGAGGGCTGCGGGTGCCTGCCCCTTTTACGAGGCCCCACGGAGGGTCCCTCTCCCAGGTCCAATTCCACCCCAGTGTCGGCATCAGTACGGCTGCTGGGCATCCTGTGGGTGCTTTTGGGATTCCTGAGACCCTTTAGCTCTCTTGGGGCTCATGTCCCTGGAGTGATGACCCCTGCTCCACTTCCGTCTACTGCTCTGCACAGGGGGGCAGCCCCTGGAGGACCTCGACGATGATCTGGAATGCTGGCGCCGATGGGAGCGATGCCAGGACAAGATGCAGTCTGACAACGATGGCAAGTGTTGTCTCGGCACCGAAAACTTCTGGCGCCGCTTGCTTTTCGGCAAACTGGATCGGTGCCAACAGGACTCACGTGGTGCTGAGCTTGACTCCAGCAACCGGGATCTACGGTGCAGTGCTGGAGAGTGCACTGGTGCCGGGCTCTTTGATTGCGACCTGGATCAGTGCCGCAATGAATGGTTTGATACCGGGAACTTTAAGCCCGAGACTGACGAGCGGCGCTGAGCAACCCTCAGATGGTGTCTGGTGCTGGAGGACTCCGGTGCTGGGGACCATTCCCGGTGTGGAGAGAATGAGCTCGACGAGGATGACTCAAGAGCTGGACGGGAAGCTTCCATGCTCTACCCGAGATAGCCATCTGGCAGGAGACTCTTCCCTGACAGAGGGTCTCAACCAGCCTCCCGGGGCACCCAGCGCGGGTTTAACCCTAGACACTGGCCCCTTCTCCCTTGGCTGGGGGGGGGGGGGGGGCAGCATTGGCAGGACCATCAGGGCTCTCGCTGCCCGGGACGCCTTCGGTGTTGACGGCACCGCAGAGCCCCCCCCCACTCCTAGGAGTCGGGGGAGGCTCCCTGCAAGGAGATGCGGGCACCGGAGCAAGCTTGATGGGCCTAGTCTCCATCTGGTATCAACAGTAAGGGGGAGTGGACGCGCACTGTGCGCTGTTTCTTCTTCCTCTTGCGTTGCAATGGCTCTGGTGTTGGCGGTGCGCTCCGCACCGAGGAAACGTTGGTGCTGACGTGGAGAAAGGAGGCTCAGAAGCTGGACGGAGCACTTCCTCCACGGGAATGGCCTTCAGCTGAATGTCCCACTGCTTTTGAATCCGTGGCTTAAAAGCCTGACAAATCTTGCACTTATCTTTGCGGTGCTGTTCCCCCAGACACTTACGGCAGTGGTCCTAGGGGTCACTTACGGGAAAAGCCTTGCCACAGCCAGTGCAAGGTTTGAATCCAGGGGACCCGGGCATGGCCAGGTCCTTACTGAGCACTAAGGGCTCCCATCTAATTGAACTAACTATTTAACACTACCACCAACTGCTAAACTGCATTTGAAGAACAAAGGGGAAGATACTTGCGATAGCAAGGTCATTCCAGTAACCGTCATGGATGGAAAGAAGGAACTGAGGGGCCGTAGGGTCGGTGGTGCCTTACGTGCTGCGGCATGAGCGCAATTCTTCAGGGGGCACCTGAGCCGACCTTACGGGGTCTGTTAAGGGGAAAAGTTCTGGGAACCCGTGCACGGAGGCATGCACTCACCTATACTGGAATGGATATGAGCAATCACTCGAAGGAGAAATGATGTTAGCAGTGTGGATAGTGCGACAAGAGTAGATTATAGTGATATTAAAGAGGAAAAAGTGACAAGACTTTCAACAGAAACATCTTGGGAAAGTGATTCTTTTAAAATAATTATGCAGTAACTCAGTGAATTATCATTCGTATTTCCAATAGCTCTGTAACCCACATATTCACAATATGCCAACAACATTTCTGAAGAGGCATTATATGTGTATGACATTTTACAATCTACATACTTTGAGGGAAGCATTTAGCTTGCCCTCAGACAAGCCTGTCATTTGCATATTTTCAAAACACTTATCAGAATACTTGTCAATTATAAGCACTACAGCTAACATGTTTGCACATCCAAAATGTTTTAAACAGTGACTGAATACAGTGTCTTTCAGAAAGGAACAAGTAGAAACAGTCTTAGATTTCTATATAAACTCACACCAAGATGCATTAAAATTAATGCAGACATTAAAATGCATATCTTTTAATCCATCAATTTTTAACCTACGTACTGCGTTTGCTCTGCCAGGGATTTATTTTTCAGCATCATAGTGGAATTACATTACAAGAACTACATCTTATTTTTTAGTTCTAGTGCAGACTGTCTGCTAAACAAATATAACCATAAGAACTGCAGAATTTATAGACTCTGGGACAGATATTACTTCAACCTAACTAGGAAGTAACCCAAATGCAGACACTCTTCTATGGCTTCATTTTCTTTGCACTGCAAGAATTAATTTATGTACTGGTTCTACGTATGAGATTTCATGCAACTCAGAACTGAAGAAAATAGGATGTAATGTTTTTGTCTGGCTCTCAAAGGCTACCATGGCACTCAAAGAGATTGAAAAATAAGATAATAAAAATCTTAAATACATGCGTCATGCATCTTTTCTGCTCTTCTGTTTGTTTCTAAAGAGAAGCACTTAATTACCATCGGCCTGCAATGAGGGTGGTTTAAGGTTAAGTGGAGCATATTCTGAAACCACCCAAATATCAGGGGCTCCATCCTAAAACCACCCACATGAATGAGAGGAATCCAGGTGGCTCCAAAATGCTGTTGAATCTTCAGGCTGAGCTTTGCTGGCTGGTGCTCAATTCCTTGTGAAAGCTGAACACTGGGTTTGCTCACCACAGTGGCAGATAGACTCCTGGTATGCTCAATGAAGGAAAGCACTGTGGAAGGCAGATCTTTGTACCCCAGCTCTTTATAGTCCCAAAATTTAGCTGCAACATCAGCCACAAGATCTGGACCTTGATGTCCACGGCTTTTGTCTTAGTAGAGCTGTGTATTTAGTTCTACCACATTATTTATGATGAGGGCCTTACCAAATTCGCAGTCCATTTTGGTCAATTTCATGGCCAGAGGATTTAAAAATTGGTCAATTACACGATTTCAGATGTTTACATCTGAAATTTCACAGTATCTGAAATTTCAGTGTTGTAACTGTGTGGGTCTCAACCCAAAAAGGGCTCATGGGTGGGGGGGGAGGGTCGCAAAGCTGTTGTAGGGAGGTCATGGGACTGCCACCCTCGCTTTTGTGGACTAGCAGCCATGGAGTTTTCTACAGCTGAGGGAGGCTCCCAGAAGTGGAGGTGAATCTGATCTCCCCATATTGCTGGGAGCTCCCAAGCCAGTGCCTCTTAGCTGCTAGTCCTGGCCAGCTGGGGAGGGATAGGACTTGCTCTTCCCCTGCATGACCCCTCTCGGTGGGAGATCAGACACACCTCCGGGTAGCTCCTCCGGCTGCAGGAAGCTCCATGGCTGGGAATCAGCCCTGGAGTTTCTTGCAACTGAAGGAGGTTCCTCATGGTGGAGGTGGGTCCAATCTCCCCTGTGCTGCTGGGAGTGATTAACACATGGGCCCATTAGACCCATACCCAATGGTCAGAGCCAATCTGGGAGCCCCAAGAAAAATGGGCACCCCAAGCTCCGGCGGGAGCCATGGTGGGCAGAAATCCACCCTGATCCCCGGCTGGAGCTGCGGGAGGTGGACACCCTGAGTCCAGTTCTGGGGCTGCTGCAGCACAGAAATAAGGGTGTACCACCCTCACTTCTCTGCAGCCTCCGAAGGTGGGTCTGATCTCCCCACTGAGAGCGGCTGTGCACGGGAAGGTCACTCCCCTGCACAGGGGAGAGCGGATCCACCTTCATCTCCAGAAGCCTCCTCCGGCTGCCCAGCCCTGGAGCTTCCTGCAGAAGGGCTAGGTACCCAGAGGTGTATCTGATCTCCCCGATAGCGATTGTGCAGGGGAGGGACAAGCCCTGTCCCTTCCCCCCCAGGGGGCTAGCAGCTAGAAGCCCCTGGACAGGGTGCTTCCAGCAGCACAGGGGAGATTGGCAGTTATATAGATATTTGATGTAAATTATTTAGTTTGAAACATAAAATTCACTTCTTACAATAAAATAAAATAAAAATAATAAAGATGTGCACGCAGGTGGTAGGTGTGATTCTCAAATAATGTTAGTCCATTAAGAACATGTAATGATTAATATCTAAAATGTGACAGCTAGCACATTGCTGAGAAGACAAGGACATATTACTACTTCACAATATTTTCTTGTTTTAGAAGATAAAAATAGTATTTCCCTTCCTGACATAGCATATTAATGCAGGACCTTCTGCTGATGTTAAAAAGGGACACCCTACAGAGTTGCTTTCAATTTTTTTAAAGCTCCTTTCGGAAGCTTGAAAATTTGTCTCTACCCCACGCACAGCAAACAAACAAAAAAATGTTTTCCCAAGTTTTTTCTTTCAGAACCATGACATTTTGCAACTTAAAAAGATATATAAATGGAAATGAACAAAATTAATGTAAAAAAACTTAGTACATTCAGGATTCTAAAGAGGTATCACAAATAACAGAATTAAAGCAAAATTTAAAAAAATATAAAGAAATACTTTACAGAATGCATAGAAGTTTATTATAACACTCTTTCTCTGAAATAAGGTCACTGCATGTTAAGCCTCATTATTTCTCATGCTATACCAACATGATTTCTTAATTTTTAGAATTATTTTAAAAATAATGTAGAATGAACTGATGCTGCTGCCACAACAAACTATGACTACAGTGTCTCTCGTAATGCATTAAACAACATCGGCAAAGTGTGAAACTCTTCACTTTTAAAGACAGTGAACTAACACTAATAGGTAAAAGCTTCATAGTGGTAAATTAATCAAGGACTGCAACCATATGTAGAAGTAAACGGAAAATGGAAACACTTTCTTAAGGATTTTTTATGACAATTGAAAGATGTTATAAAAACATGAATGGCTAACAATTTAAGATCTTTGGTACAAGGATCAAGGTTATGTGCAGAGGATTTAGACTTGTCCAAACAGGGAGCAGAAAAAACAACCAAAAGTCTCATAAGACTGATACAAAAATAACTCTAGTGGTTGAAATTACTTTGTTTTAAGTAATGTTTATACTATAATTAGGTTGTAAAATTATATTTATTTCTCTATAAAGCTGCTGACTTCACTTCCAAAAAAGTGATTTGTTTTCTGTGGGAGTGAGTGATCTGGGGGGCAATTCATGATGTAAAACTTTTAAATGCATTACGTTTTCTAATAAGCAGACATAATTTTTCTTGTCTTTGTTGATTATTTTTTTAAACTTTTTACCTATATAAAATTTTCTCTCAGTCTGAAAATTAAAATATTTTTATTTGACAAAAAGATCACATGTGGAAAGGAAAGGATTAAAAAAGGTAGCTGAGAAATATGTGATACACATACTGTGATTTTGCGCCACTCACTGTCTTCTAGAAAATAATTGACAGGGCTTTACATAAAAACTAACAGTTATTTATTTTTACTAACATTCTTGTCTCAACCTGTAAAATACTTGCAATACTGCACAGGACAAACCTTCCAAAAATTGCAAGCAAATCATTTTGCTACATAATGAATGGAATACTACACTTATCCAGAAATGCTCTGTTTTCAGAAGATTGAGAAGTGGAGAATAGTGTTTTGAAAATCCAGAAGTCCATCTGGATAAATTGGCATTGATGAATAATTGTAGCTAAGGAAAACCTGCTTAAACATTCAGTTATTCAAAAATTTTTCAAAGATTTGGAGGGGCATATTTTAGATCCCATACACGCTCTAAAACTGACCATGTTCAGAAATGATTTTTAAAAAATAATCTTAAAGATATCTTCACTAACATTGTAGATGGGACAAACAATTTTTGAAAACCTCTAGAATGAGAAACAGTAAAGAGAGAGGATGGCGAAGACCTAAGGGTGACAGAGGATAGAAAATTAGATGTTTACAAAGTCAGAGTTTAATCTATGTACAAACTATAGGCATAACGAAGAAAATGCCGTGTCTCAGAAAATTTGGATGTCAGAAGGACTAATGGCCAGGGAATTTAGTTAACCTTATAGCAATGAAAATAATCATTTTTAAAGATAGTGACTTAAAGATAATTCTGTAAGGGATGGACTTCAAATGAATCTTTGTGAATGAAATATTAATATTTGATGATATTATATTAACTTGAGTCATTACAGAACACTGTGTTCTTGATTATTGCGAGGTAGCAACCACCATTCACTTTTTATTAGTATTTACAGAACCACCATCCTTAAAATTATGGCCTTCCTGTTTACAGAGAAAAAGTTAGATTTGTTTTGTCCACTCCTCACTTCAGAACCCATTGCTACTTCCCCTTAGTCAGCCAGGATGTCCCAGCAGAGCAATGCAAGGTTGTTCCATCTCCCTGGTATCTGAGTGTAGTAAGTTGATCACATAACTTAATTATGATTTTCTTTAGGCTACATTCCTCTACACTTCAGATAAAGTTGTTTTCTTGGCTGCACTATACTGAACTACTGTGGAAAAGCTTACGGTACCACCAAAGTAGGTTGTCAAGCAGGTTGGCAACACAATGACTGAATTCTGCAGCCCTGAGGCCCTCCTCATAGTACCAGCCATAATTCGGGCCGGGACACCTGCCACATCCAGAGCTGACTGCATGAGATCCTGACCACCATATGGCCTTCTACAATGTATACCTTAAACTCTTCCCCTGGAGGCTTCTGGCAACTTGTCTGAAAACTTAGACATGATTGTCCAATAAACAAACTTATATTTAGAAAGCAAGGCCTGCTGGCTTGCGATGCGCATCTTCAGGGAAGAAGAGGTATAAATCTTCCTTCCCATCAAGTCTCTTTGACTCTTGGACTCTTTGACCTTTGGGGTGGATTTATATCTTCCCTGCCATTTCCTCATATTTGCTGCCGTTACCACCACCAAGGTTAGGAGTCAGGTGTAAGTAGAAACCCTCAAAACCCTGCATGGGAACTAAGTACCACTTCTCCAAATGCTTCACTGTGGGAAGCAATGGATCTATGGTATTCTGGAGGGATTTTTTCAGGCTCCAAGAGACCCTTATTTATCAGGAGTGCTACTCTCCCCAGAGCTGATGATTGGAAAATATCCAGCAGCTTAGGCATAGTCTCCTGCAGAAATTGTGCCTCAATGCCAAGGTAGCAGCTACATGCCATAGGAGGTCCTGATATGCCACAAGTCCTCAAATATCGAGGGAGAGGAACATTTTGGCATAGTAGAGTCATCTGGAGAGGCTGTTTGCTGCACCAATGACAGATCCTGTTCTTCCACCACAGGATCCAACTGGAATAACCCGAGAGATCCAGAGGGATAGGGCTCAGCAGTCGCTTGCTCCTGAGGTGGTTTGAAAGCAGGAGCAACCATCAGGACTGGTGATCTTGCCCTGGAGTGGGTCAAAGAGTCAGACTTTAGGGACTAAGGAGTGTCGCCAGGATTCTGAAGGAGCCACTGGGTATACAGGCACTGGTGGCCAGTAAGCACTGGGTCACGAACCTCATCTCCAACTGAGGGACAGATGCCTATCTCAGTACTAATTGTGATCAGAGGCAATTATGAAGGGAAAGACCTTGAGGAGTCCCAGAGGTTCTCTGGTGACAGTAGGGGAGCCAGCCCAATGGGGCAAACAATTGTCTGAAGCCCAATATTGGGATGGCATCAGTGCCAAAGAGAAATATAGGGGTCAGAATTGACAGTCTGGAATGAGACACAGAGCCAACTGGTACTGGGAAAGGTGCTGAGGCTAAGGATGTTACCAAACTTGACCAAAAGATCTGCCGCCAAGACAATGGTGTTGAAATATGCACTAGCAATGTGGGAACTTTTGGGGAAAGGCCCAGTGTCAACTTCAACTCCACAGTCTGAGGCCTGGGCAGTGCAAGCTGTGGTCCCAACAAGCTGGGCATCTCAGCAACAGAGCCAGAAGGTACCAAGGACACCCAAAGGATGAGGTGATAGACACCATGGCAGCAAAAATCTTCTGAACCACTGGAGAGTTTGAGAGAAGAAGCAAAATAGGTCTCATGCTGCCTGGTATGCCATCAGCATGGAGAAAGGTGGCACTGGTACTGACGTCATTGGTACCGGACAATGAACACCTCATGACCAGAACTGGGGTCAATGTTATGGGTTGTCAGTCATCTTGGTGCAGTACCAAGGAGCAGTCTGACAGACTGCTCCATCCCACGTGCTGGAGGGAGTACAGGGCTGGTCAGCACTCCCCTTAGAAAGAGTCTTAGAAGAGGAGTCTCCTGAGCCCTGGAATAGTCCCTATTCGTTTTATGGGACCTATTAGAAGCCATACCAGAGAAGGGAGAATGACCCCTCTTCCTCTTGGGGGAAACACCGGAGTCCAAGTGCAGAGCAGCATCACTTCCTGGATCCAAAGGCAACCGCCAATCAGACAAGGGCCTCAGTGCCGAAGCAGGCCTCGTGACCTGCTCCAGCAGGTGCTACTTCAGCTGCAAGTCTCTAGCCACCTAAGCCCTCTTTGTGAATGACATGCAGATGGAGCACTATTCTTTAATGCGTCCTTCTCTGAGACACAACAAGCACCTCATGTGGGGATCACTGCTGGGGATGACCCCCCCACATGACAGACAATGCTTGAACCCTGGTGAGGCATATCACAGGACAGCCAACTACTCTATCTAATGCTATACTAACACTAAACTTAACCTAAGTTACTACTAACTAGTATATACAAGAAAAATATTCTCAGAAAACTAAGACCAAAAGCATGAGACAAAAAACACCACACAGAACTCTAACTCTAGCCATGGGTAGTGAGAAGAAATTAAAGGGCTGGGGTGGCACCTCCCTTATATGGCTAGGATTGGACAGCATGAGCATTGTCCCTATGGGTACTAGGCAAAATTCTGCAGCTGTGGTATGTGTACACACTTAAATGGAATACACGGCTGCATCCACCCAAAGAACAAAGAAACACAAAAACTATCCTGGTCACTGCTACCAGTAATCTGATTTTACAAAAGCAGGTAGGGATGTAACACCAATCCCAGAATTGCAAATCTGGGTAACAAAATGGCAGACAAATATGCTGAGAAGAGCTAATACAACTTCCTTTTCCAACCATCATCATAAACATTCCCACAAGATAATGCTCTGATCCTATGAATGCGGACCACTTGGATTAAATCAGAGCAATTTTATTCAGAAAATAGCAAGAAATCTCTCCACAAAGAAGATCAAATGGTTAAACTAGCTATTGACTTGTTTCTTACCTTATTCAAATGTTATTGATCCCTGTTTTACTATTTTTCTAATGGTTAGATTGTCATTAACAAAAACAGATCTAAGAATTCCATGCAGCTAGGCAAGTGCTGAAAGCTTTCTTCCAATTTTGTACTTTCAAGTGTAATGTGTTATTACTGTAAAAAAACATGTTAAAGCAATTAATTTAAAATTTAACTATATGCATCCAAGCCCCTTACCTTACCTCAGAAAACAATGGGTTTTTTTTAATTTACTTTTTTCATTTAAACTGCAGGGGGGAAAATAGTTGACAAATATTTTACCATTGTTCCTGTACTGATGTTATGGATACACTTAATTAGTAGCACTAAATGTTCAGTCTTCATTTCTAGGTGCTTGATTTTGACAACTAATATAGCACATGCCAAATGAAACATTCTTAAAGTACAGCAGGAAAACTTTAGCTGCTCCCACACATGCATTTAAAAACAGCTTTAGCAGATGTGGAAACAGAATTCATAAGTAGAAAAAATAGCTGAGTTACAATAAGCCCTAACAGGTTCTCTCAGTCTAAGACTGTGACTACTCAAAACACATGAACTTATTAGGAACTTATAACTTATGAACTTCGGAAAAGAAATAAAGATCTCACAGCTTAACATGCCCGTCCTTTTACGTTTTAACCCAATCACATCTTTTTTGATTGTTTGCCTTAACCCTTATTCCTCTTCTTCCAGGAGTCTACAGAATACAATACTCTATTTCAATAGTTACACTTTGCATGAAGTACTTCTGTCTAAATTCTTCATTTATACTTAAGTTTCCCAATTCTTAAGATTTCCTGATTTTTGAACTCTTAAACCAAGAAAATGAAGCAATTTCACTGGTCCTTTTCATGTGTTTGTAAGTTCGGGTTCGGGGTTGTTATAAATGTGTATGGGTAGGGTTTTGTGGCCTGCCTTGTGCAGGAGGTCAGACTAGATGATCATATTGGTCCCTTCTGACCTATGAGTAAGTTTATGTTGCCTCTTTTCCAAAGACAAGCCCAACTCCTTTAACTTTTATTCATAAAATATTCTTTATCTTTGCTATTTCTTATTGCACTCACCCCAAGCAAGGCAATAATATCTTCCTTATGTGGCATGGTGACCAATACTGCATATATTTCCAGATGGAGTCTAACACTCCTGTAACTGTATCACCTCTTGTTTTGTTTTTGGTCCCTCTGCTAATACACCCTAGTAACTTGCTTGCTTGCAGCTGTGCACAAGTCTTATGGTTTCAATGATTTTTCCACAATAATCTTCAAACCCCTTTCCTAGTCAGTGTGCTGAATGATTATTCCATTTAAGCACACAATGTATTTCCTTTTCTTTTTCTTGCTCCCAAACTAATTATTTTACATTTTTCCAAAGTGGCATTTGCCAGCTGTTAGCCCACTCGCCTAAACAATTTTAAATCCTTTTGCATCTGATTGTATCATTCCTAATTCACTGAATTGAATTTTGTTACTTTCAAAACAGAAAACCCTACAATAAACAGATGTATATGCATTAACACTCATTACTTATGTGGAGGTGTGATTCAAGTGATCAGTGAATTTATCATATATTTTTGTAATTTATCACACACCTTTGACCACCCTCACTTGCATTCTTCCACTAATCCCTCTCTACTGGGACTAATTCTAACGCTACAGACTTCTGAGCAGCTGCAAACTGCTGCCATTTTAAAAAACGAAACAAAAAACCTGCCACAAAAATATTTCTTTCCCCACATGTAATCCTGCTGCCGCAAATTACATTTACCTGAGCTATAAAACCATCAATATCAATCCCAAACTAGTGATAAGTTTATGGCCTACTCTTATGACCTAATGAGGCTACAAACAGGAACTTTATTCCATCAGAAGTCCATTAATTCCCCTTTTTCATGATATAAGGAACTTGTTTCTAGTTCTGGTAGCAGTCAAACTATCAGGCCTAAAATTATAACATTATGTATAGAAAAGCTATTGAAGGTAGAGATTTTTAAAATATAGAAGTTATAATTTTACTTATTGACTATAGCATTATAATTTTACTTATTGACTATTGGTGTATATCAGGGAGTTCTCATTCATTCCACACAAACTGTAACTCAGGACATCAACTGATCTAGGTGGAGGTAAGCAAGCCAGTGGTCTTCCAACCTGAATCTTCAACCATATTTGGTTCTCCGTAGGTAGAACTCTGCAAACAAAGGTGCAGCCAGGTATAAAGCCAGAATGAAGAAAGGGTAGGCACTATTTTGCAATCTAGTGACTTTCCTCATTTAAAAAAAATGTAAGATTTTATTTTCAGGCAACAAACAAGTATTCTATGTTACTCAATACTCCATTTTCACATCTTGCACGTGGACAAAAAGAAAAAGCAGGGTTTATAACAGAAGAACAGCCATGCTGGCTTAGATCAGTGGTTCTCAAAGTGGGGGGGTGCGAGATGGATCATGGGAGGGTGCGGAGCAGGGGGCAGAGCCTGTACAGCTCCACGCTCCCTGGAGACGGAAGCAGCGGCTGCAGTCATCCACCTCCTGCCACTGCCAGGCACGCTCCGCGCACTGCTGCTGCCCGTGCTGCTGCTGCAGTTACAGACGCCGCTCCCTGCTTCCTGTGCTGCTGCTGGTGCTCTCCACGTTGCTGCTGCTGCACTCCCCATTTCCCACACTGTAGTCCCTGTTTTTTTCCTGAAGGGGGGGTTCAGAGGAAGAGGGGGTGAGATTGTTAGGGCCTATAGCACTGGAAGTGCTCCCCTAACAATTGTGCCCCCCTTCCCCCAAATTCCCCCATCAGGAAAAAAACAGGGCCTACAGCACAGGAAGTGCCCCCTTTTTTCTGAAAGGGCCGCCACTTTCAGAAGGGGGAAAAAGGGGCGCGATTCATAGGTGGGGGAGGGCATGATTGTTAGACAAAAGTCCATGGGGGGCTCCATTTAAAAAGTTTGAGAACCACTAACTTAGACCAAAGGTATCCTGTCTTCCCACTGTGGCCAATTCCAGGTGCTTCAGAGGGAATGAACAGAACAGGAGGATTACAAGTGATCCATCCAGTCGCCCATTCCCAGCTTCTAGCAAACAGAGGCTAGAGACACTTGAGAGCATGGTTTTGCATCCCTCTCCATCCTGGCTAATAGTCATTGATGGACCTATCCTCCATGAACTTATCTAGTTCTTTTTTGAACCCTGTTATAGTCTCGGCTTTCACAACATCCTCTAGTAAAGAATTCCACAGGTTGACTGAAGAAATACTTCCTTTTGTTTGTTTTAAACCTGCTGCCTATTAATTTCATTTGGGAAGCCCTAGTCCTCGTGTTATTAGGAGTAAATAACACTTCCTCATTTACTTTCTCAATACCAATCATGATTTTATAGACCTCTTTCATATCTCCCCTTAGTAGTCTCTTTTCCAAACTGAAAGGTCCCAGCCTTATTAATCTTGCCTCATATAGAAGCTGTTCCATACACCTAATAATTTTTGTTGCCTTTTGTGTACCTTTTCCACTTCCAATACATCTTTTTTTAGATGGGGCGAACAGAGCTGCACACAGTATTCAAGATATAAGTGATTTATAAAAAGTCAATGTGATATTTTCTGTTTTATTATCTATCCCTTTCTTAATGATTCCCAACATTGTTAGCTTTTTTTAACTGCTGCTGCATATTGAGTGGATATTTTCAGAGAACTACCCAAAATGACTCCAAGATCTCTTTCTTGAGTGGTAATAGCTAATATAGAACCCAGAATTTTATATGTATAGCTGGGATTAGGTTTTCCAATGTGCATTACTTTGCATTTATCAAAATTGAATTTCATCTGCTATTTTGTTGCCCAGTCACCCAGTTTTGTGAGATCCTTTTGTGACTCTTTGCAATCTGCTTTGGACTTAACTAGCTTGAGTAGTTTTGTATCATCTGAAAAGGATAGTCTGAAATATGAGAGTATGAACTACCACTTCATTATGAACTGTAAAATGCAGGAAGTTATTTCAAAATTGTAATTGCAAAAATATTGAAAAGTAGATCAGAATTTGCATAACAAATCTGTGCAGTTAAGCTGAGTGGTTTACAATGGCACTATCATCCTCCAATTTAGTGAGCAGGACTGCTGATTTTTCTTGGTAGCTTAAAGACTGCAGTCCCATCTCACAATCATCCTTTTCCATAAATGTGAAAGAACAAAGTTGAAGCACCTGCTATTTGTAGGGTTATGAGGCTTGTTCTACACTGACAGCAACAAATTTGCCACCGTCAGTTCGATGTCTCTGGATCGACCAAGTGGTCTGTGTAGACCCGCTCAGTCGATCCAGCAATCAACATAGGAAAACCACACCAGTAAGCGGCGTAGCGCTGTGTTGAAAGGAATGCAGTTCCCTTCGGCGCAGCTCAGTGTGGACGGCGTGTGGAGCAGATGCAGCAAAGTCGACGGGAGATACGCAAGTGATTTACGTCACTTGCATATCTCTCATTGACTGCCGCCGAATCCGGAAGGTAAGTTAGTGGAACCAGGCCTCAGTTAGTGGAATGTTTTAACAGAAGTTGTGAGTTTTCAATGACTTCTTGCATCCAAATCCACATCACTCATTATTATGAATTCCTTTGCCAGAAAATGATTTTATTGCTGTACCTTAACACTTGACACTATTAAACAAAACATTTAAAGAAATGTAAATATGTTGTTTATGTATCTAGTATTGTCCGATTCTGTGACTTTTCGAAAAAGCGGTTTATTTATGAGGACTAATAAATTCATTTAAAACCGAAAAGTTGTTATTAAATTGTTTTGGCCTGGTGACAAAAACAGTGGTGTGGACATGAAATACTTTTAGTGGTATTTAGTGGGATTCACCCATGGACTGTCATTTACCTGGCCACATGCTAGGTTAAACTACACTATAGTAATATTGTAGAGGGATAATACTTCTAGCCTTTGAAGTTAAATGTTTTTTTATCTCCATTTTTTATCCACATGACTTTGAAATAACATCTTTAAAAAATAAATATTTTTCAGGTGATTTTTATGCTCTGACTGTCATTAAACCATGACTGCTTCTGACAGGACAATCTGCCAAGAGGGTAGCGAGGCCTGAACCATAAACCTGCACCTTGTCTGAAACTAAGCATTGTAGTTTTCCCAACAACTTTGTTTCAAATAGTTGGTTTGACACAGGTTAAATTAGCTCTCACTCCTATCACAGTGGTTCTCAAAATGTGAGTCCTGGCCTACTAGTAGTCTGCGGGTATGGTTCTGGTCATATGATACAGATTATCCTTATGTTGCTAAGTCACATTACTAGAAGGTAGAAGTCAATTAAATACTGTTCTTGTAATGAATGCAAATTTTATGTAAATAGATATAGTATGTTTTAATAATTGTTTTAAATGATTAAATGATTGTCCTGATATTAACTACTTAGGGGAAATGATTCATTGTATATTACATTGATCCTGTTTTATTTAATGAATTTTCAAAGCAAATTTGGCACAAATATTCTCTTGACTTGAACTAACTTGCATTAGACAAAGCAGTGAAGGTCATGGCCAGAAATTGTGAGAGATAGTGGGAAATCAAACCCACATTTGACTTTGTTTATTGCAAAGGGAATAATTTGTAAAATGCTAGAAATTATATGTGAAGATAGTGGGTAGAGACAGGGAAGAAAATGATTTCTCTTAAAAACAAACAAACAAACCTGGAAATCAAATATCAAAGAAGAATGAATTCATTATTTGGGAAAAAGTTTCAGACACAGATTCCTGAATCCTTATTTATTGCATGTGTCCTGAGAGGTGTTTTAGAGGGGGCCCAGTCCAAGGCCCGGTCTACACTTACCTTTGGGATTCAGCAGCAGTCAACAGGAGATACGCAAGTGATGTAAATCACTTGTGTATCTCCAGTCGACTTCGCTGCGTCTCTTCCGCACGCCATCCACACCGGGGTGGTTTTCCTGCGTTGATTGCTGGATCGACTGAGTGGGTCTACACAGACCGCTCAGTCAATCCAGAGCAAGCGATCTGACGGCGGCAAATTTGCCACCATCAGTGTGGACCCAACCCAAGATTGGAGATTTATGGTGCTAGGTAATGTATAAACTAGTAAGAGTGACAAACACTGCCCCAGCTCACAATATAGGATTATGTCAAGATGAAAGAGGCATAAAAAGACAGACAGAAGGATAGGTAGGCAGTGGGGGGGGTGAAGTAGTAGTAAAACAAGCAAATTTCACATAAACGCTTGCCACCTGACTAATTTGCAGAAGGCAGAATTCTATAGGAAACATTGCAGTGTTAAGTCATAAGCAGAGGTATTGAAGGAAGACAAGGTGGTGATTTTGTGAACTTTGACAAGCAATAAAAGCAGTGGTCAACACTGCCATAGAGACACGATCTGGAGAATGGGGCAGAGTTAAATAGAAAAAGGCCTTAAAAGGTAGAGCTACCCCTTTAAGAAATTCCTGTCTATAGTTTGAGATTTTCTTTTACTTTGTGAACAAAGTATAAGTTATCTGGAAAAGATAATGATTCTCTCAAACTATTTTCATAATATAGAACACTAATTAATCGAGAAGTTGTCTGGTGAACATCTCCGGTAACATCATACTGACCACCTCCTCTCGCTTTCCAAATCACACGGACTACTTCTCTTCCAACTGTAATAGTGTAACACCTTTGTGCAAGTACAGCAATTACTTACATGGAAAGAAGAGTGCAGAGCTCACTACTGAAGCAAAGAGCAAAGATTCACCTTACAAAAATGGGGAGGGGAGAGAAGAGAAAGCAAGAGCCACCCATCTCCCTTGCCCCCCCCACACCTCTCCACCCCATACACACACAACAGGCAAGGGAAGAGGAAAGGAAGCAGAGAGGGATTAGTGTAAGATTTAATTTTCTCTTGTGACCTAAACTAAGATCTGAACTAAGGACCACAGAAGTGATAGTTCATTATCTCAAAGTCTCAGCTGATCTCTTGATATGTCATCTTCAGTTTGTACGTTTATGACTACCAGGGTTTATTAAAAAAAAAGAGGGAGGTTATACTGAATCATAACATCTCTATGGAGAGATACTGTTTCAAATTCAATGCAATTCCATCAAATTCAATGAAGTTACATAAAGAACAAATTCAGCCTACTATTTCTAAAATTCCTATAAGATGCCCCCATATGGAATGAAACTCCAAAAATGCTTCATTGACTCCTTTATCTTTTATACTAATATAGGATGTTTGGTCTTTTTTAGTCTTTTAATACCAAAGCATATGCTACCTATGCTCAAGGCTAAAAATATTTATACTTAAATAAAAACAGCAATTTAGTTTTATATTGCAATTATCAGATGACAATCTAGTTAATTATTCACATTTCTGTAGTTTTGTTTCTCTCAAATTTCTAACTTTTTGTATTATTCCCTTTATGACTTAGCTCTTAAGTAAGTCTAGATCAGTGAAAATTAATATAGTAAGGTCCAGTCACCGTGGGTCACTGTAATTCTTTGCCCATGAAGTATACTACGATTCTAACAATGTCCTCGAACACTAAGTGATACATTTTCTAAGGTGTCAAAAATATTAAAGTGACATGTTACACAACTGTAAATACAAATCTCTACCAAACACTTTCAGAAGATGTCTTCCCTCCAAAGCATGAAATTCATACCAAAATGACAGAGGTTTGTAGTCTTGCTATGGCATCCACAAATCACTAGACACCACTTAGTACTGTGGCTGCAAGAACTCAAACAGTAAAAAGGAAGAGAAGAGAAAACTACTGATAGACAGGTGGTGCTAGTGTTTGTGGTACAAAACACATTCTCCTAGCTGTGGTAGAAACCGTGGAAACTACAGAAATAGAATGCTATGAAACTGGATTTATACCAGCTGTTTCACACTATTGCTCGGTAAGTATGAATGAATTAGCTATATAGATTTCAAGCTTTACACCACGGTTGACTTAATTCTTAATTGATTTCAGCTCTAGCTTTTTATGTACCGAGAGTATTTAAGGCAATGTTAGCAATGGTACAATTCTGCTGTTCCACCTAAATTATCACCATTATTAGTATAAAAGCAAACAAGGCACTTACAAAAAGATTTAAAGCAGTTTGTATGCCTTTTTTTAAAAAATCAAGTCACAACATAGGATATAATTACTGTTAATTGAACTAAATTTATGTATTGAACTCTTCAAGGGAGCTGTAAACATACTTTTCTCAACAAAACTTTCAGACAAATTCCAAACAACTAAATGCTTTTGAAATTGCCATCCCTGAACAAAGATACCCTAAACTGAGGAGCAGTACCAAAACTGGAATGGATGAACTGTGAATTAATTAACTCACTTTCAGTGTAAATGGAAAAGGGGTGTACTATAAGAACGGATGGCATGGATTCAATGAAGATGCTACATTCAGTTTGTATGAAGAGATAAGTTAACTGCAGAATCTACATTATATTTATTCAGTTCATAAGTCAAGTCCTAGAAAAAGGAATGTTTGAAGTTACAAATCTACCCAAAATGAATCATTTTATTTTAATATACTTCAAGTCAGTTCACTAATCACTATAGATATGAACTTTTCAATGTATACTAATCACTAATCCTTTTAGTTACAAATGTTTTTATATGCAAATCTCCAAAGTAACATGGAAGACAAGCTTTAAATAAAAAAATGCCGTTAAACATTTATCAAAATATACTGAAAAAGACTATAACTTGATGTAAATATAACGCTGCTGCCTATACTAGATGAAAAGATTATTTTTGAAGATTAAAACCACTCAGGTTAAGGGCCAAAAATAAGAACAATTATAGCCTTGTGCAGTACTTCTGAATAGAAAAAGTATATGTTTACAACAAAGTACATTTCAAAAGGTGCTTTATGAATGAATAAATTCTGTGGCTTAACCAGAAACAAAGCAAATTTTGGACCATACCTAGTTTGCACATAAATATGTCATATTTACAATATGAAACATTAACAGTGAAATCTTTGTACTGCAGAGTTATTTGACACTGTACTTTGGAAATTAAAACTACAACTTGTCATGGACCAATGTGACAAACATGTCAATTTTTCTTTAGGTAGTAATACTGAGCAACTAAAAGCATTTTACATTGGTCTGAGCTGGCTACAGTATAAGTTACATATCACAATAATATTGCACTTAAAGCAAGAGATCTAAATAAAAGCTTTCAAAATAACTAGATTTATAATAAAAGATTTGTAATATCAAGACATTTCACATGAATGAGGTGTAAAATGCATTCAATCAAGTCTACTCTACACAAGGGATGCACACACAGTTTTGTAAAGATCAAAAGTAGCTTTATTAACCAAGTAAAATTTCACATGGCATCTTTCATCAATTGAAAGCAGGTATGTAAACATCCTTTTTGCAGTTACATTAGATACCTTATTTTATGTAAAATATTCTATTCCAGTTTAACAAGGAATTTGTGCTGTCCTTTTAATCTCTTTTACCTTCTTGCCAAAGATGTACTCTTATTGCTATTTACCTTTTCCGTATGTTAGTTCCATAAGCAAAGTTCTACTACAATGCTCAATTTTATATACTGCACAATTTTAATATGCTAATTTTGGCAAAAGTCACAATGTAATTTAAAAAAAAACACATTTAAGCTGGATAATTTAAGACTGGGTCAGGTCCTCAGCTGGTGTAAATTGACACTGCTCTGCTGATATACACCAACTGAGGTTCTAGCATTCTAACACAATTCGTGCATCTACACAATAAAGCACCCAATTACTTCAACAAGACTACTCAGAACGCAGAAAAATAATCACATGTGTAAATCTTTGCAGGACTGGGGGCTGTGTGGAGTAATTGTCAGAAAATGGGCCAAAACGGTTTAAGAAAAACATGGGGAGAAAAATATCTTTGTTATAATGAAACTGGAGAACCACTTTAGGCAGGAAGGCCGGGTGTGGCCGCAACTGAACTTTGCATTTACAGAACACATTATAAGGAGGCTCCGAGGTCAGTGTTCTTATCTTGGAGATCCTCCATGCCGAGGTAATGGCCCCCAGGAAGGCCACCTTTCATGAAAGCAGCAATAAAGGACATGTAGCCATGGGCTTGAAGGGGGGCTCCATGAGCCACAGGACGACCAGGTTGAAATCCTAGGGAGGCACCAGGTCACAGACCTGCGGATAGAGCCTCTCCACCCCTTTCAGAAATTAATTGTCATAAGGTGGGAGAAAACTGGTTTCCCCTCCAAAAGCTAGTGGAATGCCAATATAGCTGCTAGGTGGACCTTCAGGGAGGCCACGGCTAGTCCCTGAAGTTTTAATTGCAACAAGTACGCCAGGACCGCCTGTATCAGTAACAACCCAGGTGAAATTCCCTGGAACTCAGCCCAACAGGTAAATTGCTTCCATTTTGCCCGATACACAACCTGTGTGGAAGGTTTCCTGCTACCCAGCAGGATTTGCTGGACTTGTGCCAAACAGACTCGTTTGTCTGCACTCAGCCATGAAGCCTCCGTGCCCTGAGGTATAGGGAGTCCAGGTCTGGGTGTAGCAAGCGACTGTGGTCCTGGGACAGGAGATTGTACTGTTTCAGCAGCTCCAGGCTGGGGGCCAGCAGGGGGATGATGATGATGATGGATAGGTCCGACAACATGCTGAATCAGTGCTGGTGTGGCCAGGCCAGTGCAATTAAGATAATGTCCACCTTGTCCCTCTTGATTTCAGCAAGACATTGTGAAGAGGAGGATTGGGCAGAAATGTGTACATAAAGCTCCCTGCAGCAGGAAAGCTTCAAAGAGTGACCCAACCTCCAGATCGCATAGGGAGCAGAACTGCAGGCATTTCCTGTTCCATGCTGATGCAAACAGGTCCACCTAAGGAGAGCTCTCCCATTGGAAAATCATAGAGATCACATCTGGGTGAAGCGACCAGTCGTGATGAGGTAAGAATGACCTGCTGAGGCAGTCTCTCTCATCATTCTTCACTCCAGGAAGGTGAGAGGCTATTATGCAAAAATTCTGCCTCACTGGCAGGTCCCACAGACAAACTGCTTCTTTGTAGAGGGCTGAGGAATGGGTTCCCCTGTCTGTTGATGTAATACATGGCCGCAGTATTGTCGGTCAGTACCTGCACTACCTTGCTTGCAATAAAGTGGAGGAACACTCTACAGGTTAGGTGAATAGCCCGTAACTCTCTCACATTGATGTGCATGCGCCTCTCCTCCCTCAACCAGACCCTTGTTTGCCGAGATAGGGTGGGAGGCCCATATCAGCACCAAAGTCTGAGGCATCTGATACCAGAGTGACCGAGGAGACTAGCTCCTCGAAAGACACATCCCTCAACACTGCCTATGGGCTCTGCCACCAATCTAGTGCAGCCAGGATCTGGGGGAGAACTGTGACCGCCCGGTCCAGGGAATGTCTGCTTGGGGCATAAACCAAGGCAAACCAAAACTGAAGTGGCCTGTGTCTTAACCTAGCCAGCCTCACCTCATAAGTGCAGGCTGCCATGTGGCCTAATTGCTGCAGACAGTGCCTGGCTGTTGTAGTCAGGCAGAGATGCAGGAAAGCAATGATGTCGGATATCGCCTCAAAGCGTGGCTGGGGCAGGAAAGCTCTGGCTTGGGAAACATCCAGGACCGCCCCAATGAACTTTATCCGCTGCACTGAAGTTAATGTGGACTTCTGCTTATTTATTAGCAGGCCCAGCCGGCAGCAGATGGCGCATGTCAGATATACACTGTTCTGGACCTGGGCCCTGGACCTGCCTCTGATTAGCCAATTGTCCAGGTAGGGGAAAATTTGGACCCCTTTGCTCCTCAGGTGCGCCACCACTACCGCCATACATTTTGTAAACACCTTTGGGGCCAAGGAAAGGCCAAAGGGCAACGCTGCAAACTGGTCGCGGGAGTAGAAATGTGGAAGTATGTGCCCTTTAGGCATACCAGTCTCCTGAATCCAGGGAGGGAATGATGGAGGCAAGGGAGACCATGAGACATTTCAGTCTCCTGAGATATTTGTTGAGACGACGCAGGTCTAGTATAGGCCTTAGACCCCCTTTTGCTTTGGGGATGAGGAAGTACCTTGAGTAAAAATCTTTTCCCTTCATGCTGAGAAGAGTCTCTACCTCTTGCATTAGGAGCTGCTTGTGAGAGGGGTCCCTAAAGAGGAACAGGGAGGGAAGTTGTTGGGAGAGAGAGAAGCAAACTGGAGTGCATAGCTTGACGAAACTATGCCAAGGACTAGCAGTCCAAAGTGACCTTGGCCCATTCAGACAGGAATGGAGCTAAGTGGTTCAAGAAGAGATGGGGGGATCCAGGGAACAGACTGGAATGCTGTCCTCTGGCGCATCTTCAAAATGACCACCCTTGATTACCGGATCGCCTAGACGACCCTTGCTGGGGGGCTGTCGAGGACCCTGGCATTGGTTGACATCTCCTAGATCCCCTATTTCTGTCTCTTTGTCTGTAGGGCATGAACTGCTGTGGCTGGTATCTCTGCTGTTGCTGACCCTGAGGATGGAAGTGGCGCCTAGAGGCCTGGGGTGTACAAAGACCCAAGGTGCGGAGCGTGGCCCTTAAGTCTTTAAGGCCACGCAACTGTGCATTCATCTGGTCTGAAAAGAAGGACGACCTGTTGAACAGGAGGTCCTGGATGGATGATGATGACGAGCTGTGGTGCTGGTGCCGTTACTCGTGCTGATGCGGGGAATCATGCGCCGACCACAAACTGAAACGCCAATGGCACGTTCTGCACTGATGCCACGCTCGGTACCGATGTAGAATAGGTTGGTTCAAAGGACGGTCTGAGTGCTGCCTCCATTAGTAAGCCTTTAAGCAGATCTCTCTTTCTTTTTGGGTTTGAGGTGTGAAAGCCTTACAAATCTTGCATTTTTCCTTACGATGAGCTTCCCCCTGGCACTTTAGGCAACTATCATGGGGGTTGCTCAGTGGAAAGGCCTTCCCACAGGAGGCACAAAGTTTGAAGCCCGGTGACAGGGGCACGCTCTGCTCCTGGCAAAACCCCAGCCGGGACTATCCTAAGTGACTAACTACCACAATTAGCAACACTTCAGAACTAATCTACCTAACTAAGACAAACAACAAATGATTAAGGAGAACAAAAGGAATTGAGAACACTTGTGACGCAAGCCATAGCAGTTCCAGCAACTGTCACAGGCGGAAAGAAAGAACTGAGGGGGTGTAGAGCCGGCAGCACCTCGTATACCGCGGCATGTGCGCGGCATTCCAGGGGGCATCGGAGCCATCCCTACAGGTACTGCTAAAGAGAAAAAAGTTCCGGGAACCATGCACAGAGACATGCACATATCTACAATGGAATGGACATGAGCAAGCACTCAAAGAAGAACTGAAACGTCTGAAAAATTTTGATGAATTGAAAGAAATCAACAAAAATTCATTTTAGGTCAAATTAAATTTTTTTTCCTACCTGAAGTTGACATGTTTAGTTTCTGCACATTTTTTAAACTAAAAGCACAGGAAATTAAAGGCTAGATTCACAAAAGGAGATAGGGATGCAGCTTTCTAGGGGTTAGGATAACCTGAGATGTAGGAGACCAGGGTTCAGCTCTAACCTCTGCCTGAAGTGAATCAGGGATTTGAACTTGGGTCTCCCACATTGCATGAAAATGCCCTAACAACTAGGCTGTAGAATGGTCTGGAGTAGGTCTCTTTGAATCTCTCCTGTTGAAGTTGTTCCACTGTCTATAAACAATTAAATTTTCATTGGGCTAGAAAGAGAATGTGAAAGTGACTCTATAGCTTGGTGGTTAAGGCACTGATGTGGGAGATAGAAGACCCAAATTCATATCCCTGCACCACATCAAACAAAGGGGGGAACTGAATCAAAGTCTCCCACATCCCAGGTGAATGCCCTAACCTCTGGGCTAAAAGTTATAAGATCAGCAACATGACCACTGCAACTGCCTCTTCCTCTGCCATGTTTTGTGAATAGCACTTACGTCTCCCCAACAGTATTTTTCACTGAAACTATTCAGCGAATTTGTATCAAATTTGTGAATGGTTTCAGGTCAGCCCAAGCTGCATTTTTTTGTTGAATAAACCATTTGTCTGAAACATTTCACCTAACTCTTCTTTTAATATATTTACAAACAATAGTGATAGGATTATTTTATATTGTAATTTCTAATTAATATGATATCTAAAGGCTTGCTATATTGACTTAGTCAACATAATATTAACTGTAAATGCGATATAACAACAAAGTAATTTAAAGATAATTACCTAGATGTTTAAATGTCACAAGAAGGGAAGTGAAGGATGTTCTTAGGCAGGTGTATTCCGTGACTATAGAAGTGAGACTAATAAAATTGTCATTTGTAAAATGAAATTCATTCATGGAAGACATTTCCCTGTCTTGCTGTGCTCTCTCATGTCTGGCTCTGTAACCATTAAAAACCCTTTTAAAAGAAATGAAAGCTGAGTACCTATGTTATTCTGTAATGAACATGCTTTAACAAAAAAAACCATACATCAACCAAATAGTTGGAGTGTACGTGGTAAGTCATATGGGAGAATCTTTTACTATTGGAAAGAAAAGTAGTAACAAGTAACTAGAGATAGAGAAGATCACGTCTGTTACTCTAAAAGCTCAAGTTCCATGGACACTGAACATCAATTCCACTGAACTTAAGATATAATTTTCTGTATACAGAGATGTTATAATATAAAAGGCATTCATTTAATTTCTCAGTACAGAAATGGTATATCAAAGTTACGTAATATTTCATATATTATATTTCAGTGAGGCCATTTTCTCCATTAAAGGAACAGAACGCTTTGAATAAACCACTGGTGCATTGACAGTCAAAGGTAATCTTTTCATTAATACATAGCTAACAATCAACGAAATAGAAATCATATTAGTTTGCAAATTTGCTGACCTAATGCTCATGGCATTATAGAAGCCCAAGAAGCACAGTGTTGTATCTCAGCTTATGACTTTGAAAATGTCTGAGAGAGAAAACAGTAGTAGGAATAAATGGTCAATTTCAACATGGCATAATGATATCAGAGGGGTGCTACTTCGTCTTGTACTAGAACTGGTGTATGTTTATGTACGTTCTGGAAAAGGAGGTAAACAGAAAAGTTCCAAAATCAGCATTTGACAAAATTATTTAGCTTAATCAAGACAAGAGAAGAGTTTTAGGAACTTCAGAAGGACCTAACAAAATTAGGTGGATGGATAGCACAAATGCAAGATAAGTGAGTGGTTATATGATAAGATAATTTGGGGAAATCTTCCTTAGAGATGGAGAGAGTTTTGGTTTTTTCCTCTCAAAACATTTCCAGTATTTGTGACCTCACATGGTACCTTACCCTAACCATGGTAGAGCTTCCCTACCTCAAACTGACCTAAGATAAAGTGGAATCCAAGAAGAAATTATTTAGGATCACTTCAATCCACAAGGGACAATCTAAATCATAGTTATATAATAATTGCACCCAGTTGGTAATTTCTGTTGAGTAGAGAAGATGGACTCTGCTATATGTAGCATACTTTTCTTGTCCTAGAAAAGTGAGAGTAAAGGACAGAATATTTTCAGTTTGTGACACAGTTCATTAGATGGAGGTAATTTGAAGAAGCTAAAATTATGCCTATTTATAATACCTGTCCTGTGGATAAATGCAAGATGTCATTTATCTATATTAATTTAGCTTTCATTACCAAAATATGTAAAATTCTGTTGTACAATATTCTAGGAGCTTCTGCTAGTTATGTGGCCTATGTAGAAATGATAACCCAATATTCAATCTACACCACAGCGCATTCACATGTGTATGAGAATTTAGTGTCTATGGTCAACCTTTTACTTCAGTAAATTATACAACTTTTAATTAACTATCATTTGAAACCAATACAGTATTATAAGTATCTAATTTTAATGGATTCACTATTTAACTGAGCCTAAATTTAAGATATTCTGATGTAATAAAATCTATAATCCTTGCAAACAATAAATTTATTTTAATCAATGCATCACATCTTTATGAATCCTGCATTTTCCTGAATTCACTCTTGACAACTACTGTATATATGAACTATGGAAAGCTGCCTGTATTTAAAGACAGTCTCATGTTAATGGTTTATTTTGTTGTAGGAGAACCAATTTAACAAGCACTGTGAGCATTGCTTTGATCACTGTATCGACTTTATCCTCAGATAGTAAATCATTCTAAGTCATAGTGCACTTTATCTATTGGTTTACATTAGCTGCAGACAAGAACTGCTTAGGATCTTGTTAGAAAATAGTTTCATGTATGATCTTTCCTATTTTACTAGTTTTAGTCTTACCAGGGAATGATTTGGATAACAGCAATGCTACTGTAATTGTCTGGTGGCATTTTCATGTTTTCTTTGGAGTTTGTAAGTAGGCTATAAAAATGTCTTTATACAGAGTTCTAACCCAGAAGCAATTTTATTTTAAAAAGCAAACTGGAAGAAAAAACTTAAGGCCTTGATTGTGTATAGTCCCAACCCAACTGTACAGAGCAGTAGCAAGGAGTAAGGGGTCCCCACTCCTTCACGTGCATGTTAAAGCTTTCTAAACCCTGAGTCTTGGCTACACTTTTGTATGGAAGAGAATGTGTTGGGAGATGATAGAGACATGGCGCTGGCCTCCATGCCTGGCTAAGCACAGGGGGCTGGAAAAATATGCTTCTCAGCTCAACAAGAAAGCCCTGGGAGGTACTGGGCCTCTGACACACAAGCCTGTGCCACAAAGGGACATAAAGCCTTCAGTTAGGAAATCTAAGCTACAGAGGAGGGGGAGAAAAGCTAAGCTAAAGGCACATTTTGGAGCTCCTGCAGCTGGAAAAGAGCTGTAAAAATATTACAATTTTGAAGGCCAATAAAAGTGTACCAGTAATGAGTGCTACTGCCTTTGGATGTTTTAGGGAAACCAAGTGAAATATGACTAAGGAATGATACATTTTAAACACACATTTATAACTAATTCAGCTTTATGGCTGAAAGAGCCATTACAAATTTTACAAGATACCTGATTGTTCATTACGGTGTATCTAAAAACAGAGTATCATTCAGAGCAAACTGGATTCCCTTTTTCCCCTGCAATACCATGGTGCCTAGGAACTGAAAAAAATACGTTATTCCCCAGCTCTCTCCTTTTTCCTCCTGCCACTGTTTACCTATGTTACCTGGAGTAACGAATTATTGCTCCCCAAACCTGAAAGTCTCTATCTCACCATATATTGGAGCTGTTAAATTTGCATGACTGTTTTGATGAAACTGAACTTCTATATTCTGGTTTTCAGCTAGCAGAAAAGACACTCCACCAATATACTAGCACACTTACAAATACATTTCTATCCTATGTGTTTAACAAACAGAGGCCCAAACCTCTTCATATTTAAAAAAGTATTTAATTTAAATATTAAACCATAAACTGGACATGTAGAATTTTTTTTTATAGTTTCTAATAGTTCAGGAAACTGCATCAGTTTTAAATAATAAAAGTAGGATGAGCTCTAACAATTTTAAGCAAAAACATTTAGAAATAACAGTTTGTATGGCGAAATATAAATCTCACCAACTGAGATTTCAAAATACTGTCCTGAGCAAGATGGATGAAACCTTTTTTTAAAGGTGAAGTTTTTGTCTTAACTCAATGTCCTTATTTCTGTAGGTTTAAATTAGCCTCTTAGCACTTAATGCAGTTTTTGTGATTCAGTTTATTTTAGCCAGTCAGCTAGAGAAAAGAAGCTAACTATGTGAGCCCACACAACTGGATCTCCAAAGACAAATTTCTGCAAAGAAAAACGCAGTTGAGCTGTCTTTATAATTCACCCAAATTACTCAGGAGATACTGTAGCTTCCATTATTTTCAATATCCTACAGCAACAGAACTGTTTTCAAAAGAAATTAATTTAGCTGTTTGAGTTACATGGCAAGACATTTAAAAACAAACAAGATCCCTTTACTAGTTTTTAGACATCAAAGCAGGTTTTAAAATATATATATATATATATATTTCAGTTTTGAACACCAGTTTTGCTTAACACAGCTTTAGTTTTACTTTCTCCAGAACCATCATTCTACAGCAATTAGTATGTAAACTGAAATGACATCTGTGTAATAACAATGTAAGGTGTGTGCAATTTCTTTCCCTGCCTGAAACAGGGAGAACTGGTTTTAATCTATAGTATAAAAATATCCAAAACTTATATAAACCTTTTACCTAGACTAACCTTTATTTTTTAAAATAAAACAGGATACAGAGATAATGTCAATGTAGGTCTTTTGATCCTGCTGTTATTAAGATTTAAACTTTTGGGCCTGTGCTTTGCATACATTTCAACCATGTTATGGCTACTGTGCTATTTAACTACACAGGGATTATATGCAAATTATTACAGGAAGTTTGATCTGTAAAAGAGAAGCACCAAGGGATCTGTGAAAAATTAATTTTAAAGATATGTAATCCATTTTCTTGGAAAGAGGTTTAATTTTTACCACACTTGAATCTCACTCAACAGATTTACAAAAATGATCATCAAAAAATGATTTAGGAAAAAAATGGAAGTTCTATTAGACACAATTAAATGGTATACTAATTGTAAAATGTTTGCACTTAATTACAAAAACTTTTATATTTCAATACCACTGACAAAACTATGTTTTATAAAATGTGCTTCACTTTTGTTGTTAAGTGTTTATTGATAAATAGCTATTGTCATTTTTGTTTTATTCCTTTGCTTTCTCTGACAATTATAACACACATTTTTTATTTTTGGTTAAACTATTTATTCTAAATTAGCACAGGACAGTGAGATCAATTTTTACTACTTGCGGATGAAACCTGGCAATACTATATTATGGATGCTACAAATATTTGGTTTTGAAGACACTATTATGCTTAGTTAACTATCACTAGAAACAACAAGTGTGCATGTTGGTTAAATTGGTTATACCATAGCTCCTCTCATAGGAGATAAACTTACTGTATTTTCTTATAACTGTTGGTGAGTATAGGACATACATTACATTAATATCTTGAAAGAATGATGGGATTATGTAAAAAGAACCCTTGGCCCCAACTAGAGATTAAGTAGTCATGTCACACTTTCTATTCTTCCACCTTGAAAATTGTTTCAAAGCTATTCTGAATTCTTGCTAGGGTTTTAAATACGGCATGCTTTCAAAAGCCATCTACAAAAGAAAGCTTGAAAAAATAAACCAGATAGCTATTTTAAAAATTTCAGTATTTTTAATTTGTAGACATCCGCAATGGCTACATAAATGTACAATTCCAGCTGCTATTTACAAATGAAGTTTAAGCACTGAAAGCCGTTTAAAGAATTTCTGATCTTAAATTCTGAAGTAAATGAATTCTATTTACTATCTAAAGAGCAGTGAAGTACTTGGTCATAACATTGATCTTGTTTTGAGTTTCAGAGCTGTTTATATTCAAATCCTTATAAAAGGTTACTTCATATTTAAGAATGAACAAGTATAATGGGAGAATTGACCAGTTTTTCTCTAATTTTGTATTTTGTTAAATAACTATTATAGTAAAAATAATTTTCCTTTAACAAGCATCGTAGGGTAAGAAACATGCATAACTATCTGTGTTTATTTTAAACCTCTCCAGACTTCAGATATTCAAAGATTTTCTTACCATTTCTTATTTCGGTTCATTTTTGGAAGACTAGCATTTTACTGAAATACTTTAAATTGGTTATTAAAAAAATAAATACAAATAGAATATAGACAAAAAATCTTAGAATTCATGTCAGATACACAGATAAGATATGAAACGTTTAGGCAGGTCTCTGAAATCCAACAAGAAAGCAACAGCAACACACAAATTCCAGCTGAGAACATACAGTATGTAATGACTTAACTGAAAATATTTTTAAGTAACTTTGCCAATGTATTTCAATTTGCTTCATTATTTTCTCCTAATTCCAGCTCCTCCCACTACACAGCATTTAGCTGCTTCTCTCTGGCCAGCGAATATCAAAACAGTCATTTTTATTTTGTTAACTATTTGTATCAGTAGCACCTAAGAGCCCAAGTCATGCACAGGACTCTGATATTTGGACTGCCAAGACAGTCTCTCCCCACCACTAACATCTCACTTTTGCAAAGGATACAACTTTCACCAACGTGCAGGTTTAGAAATTAATGCAGTCTTAAAGGTCTTTAATATAAGCCAAACAAATATATCCAAGGAGAAAACAGGTGAAAAGCAAGAAAATATGTTGTTAAATAGTAAAACTGATTTTAAACTGGGCTAACCCAGGAAAGACTTTATTATAGTGGAAGAATTTGTGCATTTCATAGGTCTGATTTTGTTTTCACTTAGACTGAGAATCAAGAGTAACTCCATGGAACGTCTTTTTATTCTGTGTTTGTACAGCATCTAGCCCAATGGGATCCCAATCCATGACTAGGGCTTTGAGCTGCTATGAAAATAAAAATAATAAAGAAATAATAATAAAATCAAGGGAGTTACACCGATTACAACTGGGGTAAAAAACAGAGAATCAGGCCCCAGGAATTTTTCCTTTAGGATAACATGTACAGGATAAAGGGCTGATCTTGCACCACAATCCACTATTGCTGCTGACCTCTGCACATCCGAGTTGTACTGCAATAAGCTGGATTCCACAGAAGCCACATGAACAGGTCCCAATTCAAGGTCAGGTCCTGAAGAACGCTAATGGCAAATAATATGAATAAGGATTTACAAAGTATTGTGCCATTTTACTGCATTTTCTTTCCCTCCATTTGATTCTAATGCTTTGATTCTCTAGATACGATCACAATCTAAATTCATTTTAGATTTCATACAAAGTCTAAAATATTGTATACAGATGCATGGAAGAACCCCATTTAGTAGCATATTTTATAAAAGAGCACTAAAAGCCAAAGCTAGAAATAAATTATAATTTCTTGTTCAGTACAAATAACAGTAAAGTACCTTTGAAAAAAATAGTGTGGCTTTCAATACTGTGTCAACTGAGTCTTGGAACTACAACTCATATCTCAGAGAGCAGCAATAAATGCAAGAAATGGAGAGGTAGGTTTAATTATATCATGAATCTGAAGTGTCCTTTGTACCTAAACAATACGTTTCTACAGTGAAGTAGTCGTCATATGAATGATTTAATACTACTTGTGACAAAGATTTCAGGAACATTAGACAAGGTACAAAATACTAAACAGAATAACCATTATATACTTAATTTATGTAAGCAAAGAAACCTGGAAAATTCTAAAGTAGAGTTCCAAATGTTTTATTCAGTATGTTATTTACAATATCAATGTCACAAAGTTGATTAAATGTTTATTTTATTGTATTGTTTGGAGTAAATTTAACAATGGCATTCTACCAGACGCAAGGTATGCACTTCCTTCTCTTCAATCTCTACAGCATTACCACAGTTCTCCATCCTTAGTCCCATGCTCTTCCCTTCACATAGGTAAACTCATCTGCTGCCACTATCATCTTATGCTGATGACTTGCAAATCTACCTATGCAACCCTGACCTGTTTTGCATGATTCAGTCACACATCTCAACCGACTACTCTTGAATGTCTTGCTGCCACTTTAAATTTCAGATGATCAAGACTCAGTTCCTACTCTTTCCTCATATATGCTCCATACTCCAGCCATTCTTTGCCCTACAGATGATAGTATTATCTTCCCCATCTCTCAGGCCTATACATAGGGAGTCATCTTTGATTCATCTTCATTGGTGATTTGCTCGTCTAGGCTATGTCTAAAATCTTGATAATTTTAGAAATAATGGAGGAAGAAAGTAGTATTTTTTTCTATCCACTTAGCAAATATATCCACGGCATTACCATCTCCTGTTCTGTTATGGTAATCCTCCTCCATCCTCCTCCCTTTGGCCTCCCTATCATCCACATTGCCCCACCTGCATTCCATTTAAATCAGAGCTAAGATCATCTTCCTTGCCTATCTTCCTAATCATGCCATCCTCTCTTCAAATCCCACCACTCACTCACCTTTTCCACCAGATCAAGGACAAGCTTCTTATTTTCATCTTCAAGGCCCTTAACAAATCTGCCCACTCTACTTATCTTTTGTATCCAATTGCCCTACCCTTCACCCTTTCGGCTCTGTCAGCAATGCTAGCTTTGACAGCCCATTAGTCTGCTTCTTCCATAGCCTGATTCTTCCTGAGTGTGTGGATAATAACTAGCACATTGTGGGCACTAAAAAAACCTACATTAACAGAATACTAAGGTTGCAAAATCAAGTGCTCTACAGTTAGGAAATGCTAAATAATTAATGTTGCTCATAAAACCTTATTTCAGACCCCTTGCATGTATTTTTTTTAAATGTACATTTTTTTAAAATGTAACTTCCTCTTAAAAAAAATCTTACAATTAAAAAAACAAATTTCATTATGTGAAATCATATTGACGCCACACAAGGGTCATCAGCAAAATTGGTCTTTACAACAGTACAGTCTTCTACCACTTAAGCAAACTGAGTAACTGGCAGCAATAGTAGGCTGTTTTCTTCTACGTTTAACTGCCACTAGAGGGGAGATGAAGACACGCTTTGCCAGTGGATTTCACAGATATTTGTTAAAAAGCAAAGGAATGTAGCGACTCAGGATTCCTGGGTTCCTGGAAAATTTCAGACCAAGTGTTTAAAATTTAGCAAAGTTATAAGCTACTGAAAACATAGGCTTGTAAGGGAAAGTGTTAATTAATCCTATTGGCATTGCTACAGGAGTCACCTATAAAAACAACAAAGATCTATGATTTCAAAGACCTGTGTCTTTATTTTTGGAGAACACATGCCATTTCCTTGTAGATTTTAAGGAGTCCATAAACTCTATGCTACACAAACTGTTGCCCTAACTGTGAAAACATTTTTGATATCACAGGATATTTGTTAAATATTGGCTATCCTATGTACTCAAGCTAAAGATTTATTATAACTGAAGCAAAGTGACAATTTGACAAAACAAAAAAAGGGAGGAAAAAAGCCAGATTTTTTTTAGCCAAGTTCTGGCAGAACATGCAAATTTAACGAGCTAGGTACTAAAAGTGCATACCATTCATATTTCTGTTGTAGTTGATATAAAGCACAAAACATTAAATCACAAATAAATACAGTAGTAATCCACAGATGTGGGCATGTAATGTTCTGGCAAGCTAATTTATTGCCTCAGCAAAACAAGATTTTGTAGGGAAACTCTGCTTTATATTGGAGAGGCACAAATGTTGTAGCAAGTCACTTAAGACTTGGCAAGAGCTCTCTATCCTCCCTTGACATACTTTATAAGAGGTCATTATGATCTCATTCAACAAACTCAGAGGATATTGCATGGATGATGATTTATAAACCCATATAACAAACTGGATACCATAGTGGAAGCTCAGGTTTTTATGTCTTTTGGTTGCCTCGGTGGCTCAGTTGGTAGCACAATATGCTAACACCACAGATAGCTGCTTCATAAATGACTCCTAGGCTCTAAAGTACACAGGGACGGGGCTTTGATAGGGGAGAGTTTTTCCAGTCTCCAAAGAGATGAGTTCAATTTGTAGCAAGAAGTCATGCAACACTATGGCTTCAGAAGCGTTTGCTTGCCCCTTGCTGATTTTTGGAACGATACAGTGCACAAGTGGTACATACAGAGCTGCTTAGCAAAAAGGAGGACTGAGATACATTAGGAATAAACGGGGTTTCAAAATAAAAGCACAGGTATTCACTTAGTCCAGCACTTAACTCTGGTCACAAAACATTGGATAGTGAAAATCCTCTTTACATACACTCTAGTCCAGGCTAGCGGGAGAGGCAACAGTGTGCTTCTCTGTTTTAGAAGCATTATGTCTCTGGCCCAGAAAGGATGGCAAAACATAAATAAATAAAAAACAGATATCTTCTGCAGCTATACTTGATATATAATGACTCACCCTTGCCATAGGGTGTCACAAGTTTAATATTTAGCCAGAAATTCAAATATTAAGAGTAAAGTTGACAGGGAAAGCCTGGGTTATAAGGCAATTGAAGTTCTCTTACCAGAGTAGCACCACTGAGACCAAATATAAAGTTTGAGTTATGTATTTTAAAGTTTGAGTTATGTATTTTAAAAAACCTGCAGCAGCTAGGGACTGAAACGACTATATTTCAACCAGAGATATATTGTGAAATTTAGTCATAAAGAAATCAGTCACCCTACCAAAAATATCTCAGTCTCTCTCACTATTAATCTCCTGCTACTCAGAGTTTGGAAAAAACAACAAAAGATGAAGATCCATAAAATGCAGATTAAAAATGTCAAACTTTTACTAACTTTTTCCTTTTATAGATGAACAATAACCACCATTTCAAAAGTGGCATTTCTTTCCAAAGCTAGCATGTCAGAAAATGGAAGATTAATATTAAATAATTACAGGTGTAATATAGGAAGTGATCATAGTCCTACATATAGAAGTTTACTACTTTTACTAAGATTTCTGCTAGATCTCAATATGTGCCTTTTCTAATGTTCCTTGTCTCTTTTTGGGTTACACTTTGGCAGGGTCCTGAAATCTGAAAAATACCTAAAGTATTTTATGGAGGATAGAAGAGGGAATTCACTCAAATGACGAATCTATCAATCTGCAGGGGAAAAAAACTAAAGCAGAGTTACAATACCCAGGGATGAATTCTGACACTTTTTATAAGAGATCTATCAAGTTCTAGAGTGAAGGTTTATTACACCAGAACTACAAGGGTTTAGAAAATAGTGTCAGCATTTGATTATTAGAATTGCCAAAGGTTCTGATGTAGATCAGTTCATATAATAGTTATTAGAATTCATATGTGAAGAAAAATTTGATCCATTACTTTGAATGATGACAAATCTTTAGAGTTCCCTACAAAACATGCCTCCATCTACACCCCAGACTCTTTTTCTTCAGTCATACTTTATTAAATATTTTCTCTGTTTCTTATTAGATTAGGATTGTGAAAGTTATATCTGAAGGTGGAAAGATAATACTTTATACCAATGAAAACAGATACAACATATTCTGAGATAACAGAGTAAACCTGGATCAAAGAAAGGAAACTAATTGTTGAACTCCATTATTTGTAACTATGATTTTGACAATGTTAAGTAATTATTGTAGCTATTACTTCCTATTTTTCATATTTTTATATGGATGGAATACTTATACTATAATATAAATTTGGATGTACAACGGGCCTGATCTGAAGTCAATGCATGTCTTTTAATTGGATTAAACCTTTTATATTTATCCATACTCTGTGTGGTATATTCTCCAAATACAGATGTTCTTAAATTGGGTTCCATAGAGCACTTGCTTGTGGTCTAGACAGCTTGCTGGTCACATGGTGTAGGCTTCTCTTTGTTTCCAGTGATTAATTTCTTTGAAGGACAGAAAACCACATTAAATACTTTGCTATTATTGCTTTTCCACATGAACAATTGCTATAGTTGTCACCTAGATATTATGCGACTGCAAATGGGAGGGGAAGTAGTCCATGAAAACATTAATACGAGGGGAGCTGTCCATGTGACTCATATTACTACCACGTCATTCACACAGAGAGGTATGCTAATTTATGTGTTAGTACCACACATTTTCCAGTCTGCTAGATGCATTTGATTTACAGTATATGATTTTTCTTGTTCTACCTGCCAGTTTCTAATTTGTGTATTTATTGATAATAAACATGAAACGAATACAATATTTTAAAAGTAGTAGTATTGTAACTCTCACTCTCTCTCACACATGCTCACTTTGTTTATTGTCATCCCTTTTTGTTTATTCTGCTTTTCAAGCTCCTGATGCTGGGACATATCACTTTGCCTATCAGATGTCCTACCATCATATTGCAGATAATAAAAATAATGATTGCTTTATGCTGTTAGGGGGACAGTAACCAGAGAATTAGGCATTACTGTTCCAGAAAATGCTTAACACTTCTTAAATTGGGTGGCTGGGGTAAATCTGGAAGACAAAAGTGCCAAGGTAAGCAGCTATTCTTAAATTATGCTTATTTGTGAACTTGCTTTCCTTGGAAAGTTCTATTATAAATTAAACCAGTTGTTAGTTGTTTCAGTGCACATAATTATAGAAGTTAGTGACCTAGTAGATCATAATCCATCTGCCTACAAATCCAATCACTGTGCTGTGTATTCTAAACAGCTTTTGCTATTTCAAGTAGAAATAGCCTGTCTATGTTAATTTCAGATAGCCTTTGCTCACCCGGCCCTAATTTCTGTTCATGACTCAGATCTCACTCTTGTGATAGATGGAACTTCTCTAATGAGAGTGGAGGGTGCTTAGCAGCTTGCAGAAGCTGGCCCACAAAAATTACCCTGAGCAGGGGACAAGACTCCTAGGGAAAAAGGGGCTGGTCTCAGTGGTCTCGCTAATTCTAAAATTAAACTATAGATTTATTTCTCAAAATCAACCAAATTCGGTTATTTACTCATCCTAAACTTCACTTGCAGCTCTGATGTCTGTGGTGCTAGCACTTTCTTATGTTTAAGTTTATTGTTATAGAGCTAGATTTAAGTTCTGAAAAGACCGAAAATGAATGTTATTTCCATTTTCACTGAACTGCTCACTGTGTGCTTTGTTCTGTAAATATCGATACATATTGATAACTTTCATTGGGAAGTGTTGAGGACAGCATTTGTAGAAATGCCATAGGCTTGATTTCCATGTGTATATTTCTGTTTTCCAATATTCTGAACTCAGCACATTATTAGACAATGGGACTTAGACATAAGGCTAGCAATTCACATCAAGCATCATGCTGACATCATACCTCTAACTTATGTACTGCATTTTTAACTGACCTAGAATTACAGATGTTATCGTGATATGTAAAGGGCTCAGTACAGCAGGGCATGTAAATATATGCTTAAGTCCCTCTCCATTCAACAAAGAGCATTTAAACAAAACTTAAATACATGCTTTGCTGAATCAGGGACTACACTAAATATTTTCCTTGCACTCACTTTGTAAAGCAAATGTTTTCAGTTGTCTATCCTTCTAATTGCAAAATTACACTGTTTGAAAATTCGATATAAACATGTTGCCCTATAAATATATTTTGCTTTCCTTTTAAAATGCTG